>CM060697.1:133032953-133632953 GCA_030686995.1 Artemisia argyi
TACAAGTTACATCCGAGTTAAGAAACAATTATTAATCTAGGATACACAACTTATACACAAGAAATTGGTAGTATTAAAAATAGCGAACCAACTGCTTGTGGACGAACCAAAACCTCCAATAACTCGTACACGAACCAACAACTCGTACATGAACCAACAACTGATTAATGAATGTGACACTTATCCAATTTCTGTTGCTTCTAACTTTAACAACTTTAAGCATCTACACCATTTTAACTAAATTATATAGAATAAGTGGACTGATCATGTAAACCATAACTGGGCTAAACTATTAATGCTAACAACAATATACTTTTATCTAATATAGTTATTTATTTTACATGACAGTCGTTTCTCACTGATCATCCCAAGTTTTTGAAGAATTCATTATATCTAGCATATATTGGTGTTGTTCTTCCCAAAATTACTCAAGAAATATATGAAGGTAATTCTATTGGTTTTCGAAGACAAAATTTCATTTGATTGTGATTTAGAAAGTTGTGACCCTTGGAGCATTTTCACGTTTACAGGCAATGAACGTGGAGATCAACCATCATTAAACATTCAATAAATCATTAAGCTTGTATTACTTTAAAATTGATTTCTTAATTAAATTCAATAAACTGAATGTGTGAAATTTTAATCTTTTAATGAAAAGTGGAAAGACTTACTCATTTAGACTAAATGGCATGAAAATTTAACGTACTTCTTTCAATTTAGTTATACACACTGAATGAGGAGTTTTTTCAAGGACTAGAATGATAGTTTCTAAAATTACTCACAATAAGAAAATTTTTAAAAATGTTTATGAAATATAACTATGTGATATTTATAATGTTCGATTAAACATAAATTTGAATTTCAAAATATTTTAAATTTTACTTCAGATAATGAGAATGTAAAGTTATTGTTTGTGCTCTTAATCCGGAATGTAGGGTTACATTCTTTGCAGTCCTCTCACCCACAAATTCAATGATTTCAATTCAAGACTTGAATATGCTCATCGTCTAGCACTCACATCCGATGATATTTACAAGGTATTTCGTATAAATTTATATAGATAAGCTTAAATTATGATTCTTAATTAAATAATTTTTCCAATTTGTAGTCAGCGGTAGAACATTGTAATGATAATTATGTGAATGTTGATTCGGCCAACTCAGTCTGTGCGGCTAGTCTTCAGCGTTACGAAGAGGTCAGTTTGTGAACACTTGTATTTGTGTTAAAGCATAAAACCTTTGGTATAATGATATCTAAGTTTTAACTTGCAGTGCACAAGTCCTATAAATATGGATAACATTTTGGAAGAATTTTGCGATGAAAATGATCCGATCGTATAAATATGGATAACATTTTGGAAGAATTTTGCGATGAAAATGATCCGATGCTAGATTGTGATGTAACTTTTCTCCCCTTCTCTCTGACATTCTCTTTATATATGTCATATCTTGTTATCCAACTTTGGAATGTGATAACTAAGTATTCTTTAGTCAGTTAATTGGAACCATAAAGATAACAACCATAAAAAACATCCATGTGTACTTTAGTTATATCTAGCTATTTTTAGAATGATCAACCTATCTTTTCTTTTAGGTATATCTACCTGCGGGTAAACTTTTGGTTCATTTTTTTTTTCGTCCCTAGGCGAATTGACCACAACGTGTAACTAGGCATTGAGCACAAGGCCATTTAGTACAGTCGATGTTTCCTAACATTCCCAAAAACCATGTTGCATCTCGTGAAAAGCATATAGCTTTTCAACATTGGTTTGTGTAGGCATTCACAAAAACTCCTCTCCATATAACTCCGTAACCCCGTCACACAAACTGTCGAGACAATCACTAGAAGTTTTACGACTAATTTGCAGATATTCGTCTAGTTGATCAGGAACGGTGCCGTTTGCTAATTAATGAATTGTATAAGTACACTTAATCAACGGGGAAATGCCAAATTTCCCGTACAATCAATACGGTATTGAAAATACGGCATAGTATCACTTAATTCTTGAACAATACTTGTGAATAGTTTTCGGCTCATTTAGAACCGCATACGGATTGTTGCTTCGTCATACATTGGGTTGTCAATGAAGTAAGCCGCCGCTAAACGATCATGAGCACCGTAACGATCTTTTTTTAACGGCGCTCGTGGGGTTTTTGGGATTCTAGAATTGGAAAGATGTTGAATAAGCAAAACGGCGTCTTTTAAAACTCGAAGGTTATACTATTAACCTCATCATCTAGATCTTCATCAAAGAAAAATTGATCGGAATTCATATTTTTTGAGTTGGTAAATAGTTGATAGAATAGAGACGAGGAGTATGAAAAAACGTAGAAGAAAAGTGGGGTTTTATAGAGAAGGAATTAAAAGTAATCAATGGCTAGAAAAAAAAGGAAAAAGTGTGCAATTTTTCCGATTGGGTTGCTGAACACAACATCAAATTTTGCGGGTGGGAACACGGTCGGGATCGGTTGTGCTGGGGAGGGGGGGGGGTTCCATTTTTTTCTTTATTTTTCTTCACAACAGGAGTAGCTGTAACTTAGCAATTCGATTGTAATGAGATCGAACATGGCAATGAATGTAAGTGTGCACTGTTGGAATTATGATATCATGACATTCATATAAAATAAACCAAACACATCAAGTGAGCATAGCGGAAGCAATTATAACAAGATCATATAACATGTAATTAATTAATCCATATTAAATAGTAAATGTACCTTTGTGATTCTAGCCCGAACAAGAATCAAATTGCAATCTTCAATCAAGAACCCAATTAGGGTTTATGTGGATTACAAGAATTACCCCTTACCTCTTTTGTAATTCAATCCAAGAATCAAACAATAGTGTGTTTGATTCACGTTCTTGTACACACGTACTAATTCAAGAAAAAGTATTTGCAAGTAATAAACACAAGACTTGTTTTAGATCATAAAATCGAAACCCTTAGGGTTTGGTTTTGATGAAATCGACCAAGGAAGAAAAGAGAGAAGAAAACACCAAGATGTGTGTGTACAAGTTATGAGAAAAACCTACATCTTGGGTTTGCTTATATACTACACAAAACTTGGAGCTCAAGGCACAAAGGAGGTGGAAACCCCCTATGGCCGATCGGTTTAGGTAATCCCTAGGGGATTCCGGAACCTTCTCTTGTTTCCAAATTTTGCCTAGTATTACTTTCCTAATTTTCGTTTAATAAATAATTAGTCATTAATCAATAATACTAATTATTATTATTTATTTTGTGTTTAATAATTAATTATAACATTTATAAATAATTATTACTTTTTCTCTTCATACGTATTGTGTGCAATCCCGTGATCTCGAGTTCGATCCTAACATACGACTACTAAAATAATGTCCATAATCTAACAGCTCCCACTTGGACATATTTTAATAGTGTAATCACATCGGTTAGCGTCTTGCAACACGCCGATGCCTCTAGTACGATCTCGAGTAAGGCTCCTGGAAAAACCTTTTAATGATTTCTCATTATTATTATCCTTTTGTTTCTAATACCATGTTAATAAGGATATGGATTAAAGTCATTCCTTAATTAACCATTCTGTTTCTCGTTGTTTATGATTGATCAAGATTACCAAATCTTCTGAACATATTCAGGTGAGATATTGGGTGCGGCCGCACATGCATCTTACCAACCCTACGAGGGGCCCAGCAGTATTAAACTCCAAAAAATAAATTTGAAGGAACAAATTCTGTCTTGACTACAAGCAAAACCCACAAACTTTGTAACACTTCCGAAAACAACCCTTATGACTACCAGTTACGTATAGCGTTAAGTTGTTCCACAAAAATGTACTACATTCATGACACTTATCTTGCATCTCAAGTCTAAGGATAACTTCTCATGATTTACTCAATAACAAAATCCATAAAGTAACATCATGTAGTTGGGATAAGTCTTATATTCGGTATCATTGAATATCATCTGAAATGGCATGTCTACGCATCAATATACTTTAAGCATATTATACCAACCTTCAGATTTGTCTTGATTTAATAATATTCCCATATTATTAACTGACAACGGACAATTTAGAATAACATTTATTCATGGATTAAACATACAAATATAGGATACAATTTATTATAAATTAAACATACCATGTATTTAAATTTATTATAATAATTGATTAACATCCCTTATCCAAATACTAAATAGATCAATGCATGAAAATCTTGTTGATGAATTATGTCTCAAGTAATGACATTCCTACTTGTTGACAAAACATAAATCATCCAACTTTGATCTATCGGAATTTTAAGAATACTTATTTCAAGAATTCAACTAGTGAAGTTCTTGTATGTACATACTCAACTATTTTGACAATGCCATATAATATTTCATAAAATGTGTGACATCCTTAACCATCAATTTATGATAATCAAACTCCCAAACATTTTAAAGTTTAAAGTATTCTTATTCTTTTAATGTATAATGCAACTATGCTTTTAGTAAGCATAACTAGTACATATAGTCAAAAATGAATTCCTTACCATGACTAGTATTGAGTGTCATCTCAATTTCATTAGCATCATTGTATGCAACAACAATATGCTATTAAAACTTTTCGTAAACCATAATATCTATTGTGTAATGTTTGATGCCCTTCAAACTTTCAAGTTTGTTGGCTATGACAATTTTTGCAACAATTGGAAAAATTGTTCATCTATAGAATTTGGAAGCTTTTCCAGATTTAGGATGTAATTCTATAATCAAACACATTCTTTTAGAATATTACACGAGTTATCTAATAACTTTTAATTAGATATTAATATTGCCAAATCATCTTGTAGTCAAGCATGATAAAACAAAACATGATGTTCATGAAATATCTTTGAGTCATACTTAGATTTTATTCATGTCATTCATATCTATTTAGACTTTCTAAATAATATACTATGTTATATTAGATTCATTTACCACACATGTTTCAACAATAAACATTCATTCTAAGGTTATATGTCTTATTTCCTAAATCTTACAAGTAAAGTTTCATTCCATTCTAAGACTTAACATTTACTTATATGGAATGTTACTTTTCATATGTTCTACAACATATATGATTTAAGAAATTAAACATAATACTCCCACTAGCTTTTAGGAATACTTAGAAATTATCTTATTTCAATTATAAATCAAAACATGAATTAAATAATTAAACATAAGAGTAATCTTCTAGATGCATGCATTTATCCATCCATGGATTATTGCACCTTGTACACTTTCAAAGATTTATTTGAATTCATAAACTCCTTTTGATTACTTATCATCCTCGCTCAAGTAATCACTCAAGAAAGAGTTTTGATATTCTATTGTCAATTTCATAAATATAACAATCATAATCTTTGTACTTTTAATGTATTTAGAAAAGAATATTCAATCACAGTTAATTGCTTAAATGTGATTAATAATCTTGTCATAAAAGATACATTAAATACGTGTACAACATTATCCATATGATTTGTATACAAAGATTTAAACCACAAAGGTTACCTAATCTTTGAAGAAACTCATCTTAATTTTCTAGTCTAACTATTAAGATAAATCAAGTTTCTAAAATTGATTATTTTTATGGACAGCATCTTAATCATTCATATTATTGATACTTTACCCAATTTCATATTTGGTAATGTATCATAATGATTATCAGGTTTACAATAATCTTGTAAATCATAGCCCTCAGCATATTAATCAAATATCTGAAATATATTGCTATTCTATGAATGATATTCCATCATCTTGAGATTTAACATTTAAATGTCAAACTTTATTAACATGTTGAGATTTAACATTCAAATGTCAAACTTCATCATGATATTTACTAGTGTATTTTAGAAGATTATGTATCTTGTAATTTTATCTTTTAAAGATCAACACTCCCACTTGCTTTTAGCAATTTAAAGACTATCTTTAAATACTTAGCAAATAAAGAACCAATACAATGTTCTCTTTTGGGATATTACAAATACTCATTGATAGTTCCTGACTTAACTTTGTTAACAACCTCTTCATAAGCAGTTAAACAAATTTAGAACTTTAATTTAAGACTTAATGTGATTCATCATATTTATCACATTCCATTATATGATAATGTCTTATTAATCTTCTATGTTAGAGTTTTATTAAATATGTCCAAGTCATACTCAACATTCTAACCTTGATAACTTTTGGAAGAAAAGAAGTCATAGTTATCTTTAATCAAACAATATAACTAGAGTTTGATTTTCCTAACTGAACATACCATAAACATTTGGTATTTCATTAGTATCTATATTGCAAGACAATCTAACAATATTTAAGATAACCATATTCGTTTTGACTTGTCTATTTACCAACTAATTCATTTTAATGGTATAATAATTTTCAAGCCTATTACATGCCTTATAACACAAGTACTTTTTACAAAGTTACTTCATGTCCATGTCTTTACAAGAAAAACATAAACTGTTATAATCCCACTATACGTTATAAGTTATTTAACAATTTTAATAACTTCATGTATATGTCTTAATTAAAAGACACAACAAGATAACGTCTTACTTTATTATAAGTCTTGTAAAAATTAAAAGACTTTATATTTATATCTTTACAATGAAACACAAACACATTTAACTAAAGTAATTATGAACACCATCTTTTGGTTTCAATAGTAATTTCAAGTTAATTTATTACTTCACAATAATGTAAATAACATTATTTCTTCATTTATTTATGTCATTCAAAGAACACATAAATATTCAGATTGAAGTAGCATTAGATTACTTAATTAATTTATGTCATTTCATGAATTCATAAATCTATAAGTTAAAGTAGTCTTGATATCATGTTGACACATGTTCTAATAGGTATCTAATTTAGAAACTGCAAATTCTCATAGTTCAATTACGTCAGTTGATCTGCTAGTAATGAAATATGAAATTTACCTTGTTGTTGCAATCTAGCTAAGCTCTCACATAACATAAATTGTAACACCAAGTGTTTCTTGAATTAATATTAGAACATTATTCTCTTACCTTGTAGTCAAGAGAATCCATTAAATCATATCTTTATGAGTTGTTTCTTGCACACATTAAAGATAACATTTCTCCCACTTGTGCATGGAACAACCTCATATAATTGATAAACAACATGCCATGCATTTGTTCAATATGATTGTGTCATAGATTTTAGCATAATAAGTAGATGTAGAATAACACTGCCTAGTAAGGAAACGTACAATACTTATCCTTAAAAGTATGAGTGTCTACACTTGAAAAGTAATTATCTTTAGCTACCAAGATATCAAAGCTTGTAACTCTCACTGAATTAAAGATCATTACAATAATTTCTTATTCAGTAATAAGTACACAATACTCCCACTGAATTTGAAAACATTTAAAATGTTTCATATCCAGTGAAAGAAAATAGTGTACTTTTAACTTTCCTACACCTTTAATTGTCCATACATAACAATTACTTATGCACTAAAAGTGTATTCTACTACGTAAATGATGGACTATCCACCAAATGCTTTTAACTTGAAAAATTGGGCATGCAATTTCTTCCTTAATAGGTCTACCATCCTACAATGTATGTAGCACCTTAAAAAATAGTTAAAACAACTAGTTTGTCATTAAACATTTTGTAGTAATTAGTCTAGCTTCTAATTATAATAACTCATAAAATGTCATACATAATTTTCTATTAACCAAATATCATATTAGAATTTAGACATATCTAATATTCCTATTATCCTTTCTCATTCATGAAAAGGAATAGGATTGTGTCTCACTCTTCCTTCATAGAAAGTAGACTTCTTTTGTATTTTAAGTAAATATTTCTTAATCAAATATTTGTTTGAAAACAGAACTAGATCAATTTACCAAAGCCCAAAATACGTTTACGGTTTGAACATTGCATTAATACATTAAAACGAATTACAAAATTCAATTTCAGTATTTTCGATAATTAGATCTTTAAGAAAATAAAATACCCATTGGTAAATATTCATATAAACCATAGTATTTTCTTAAAGCTAGGATCCTAATTGACATAGTACCATTACATCAGTTGATCTGCTAGTAATGATAGTATTCAACAAGGTAATTGTCGAACAATAATTGCCAATATCATATTGCAATTCCTAGATTTATGGGATTTACAATCACAAAACTTTTGTAATGTAAGCATGTTTAATCCCCATCTTAATGCCTTGAGTCCAAGATCTCACTTCCTACTCAATTTAAGTCGTCTAACTTAAAAACTGCAAACTCACAAATCCATCACATCAGTTGATCTGCTAGCAATGAATTTATGAAATTTACCTCTCCATTGCAATCTCGCCAAGTTCTCACATGACGTAAATTACAACTTCAAGTGTTCTTAATTAGATGGCATTCGACTTAGTTTTATAAGGGTATTAATATTTTGATGTGATCAAAATAATGTATGAAGAAGCATGCATACAACTTCATAACATTGATTTTACAAAACATTTTTATTACCAATTAGCTAAGAGTAAAATAACAAAGTTTTGATTAAGGTATCGGGTTCACCAATTAAAGAATAACCATCAATTATCGTCCACTATATCGTACTTTTGCATAAGCCCGAAAGCTTAGTGTTTCGGATAATCATTGTGGAATTGTGGATTATTCACCCTTAAGATGACAATGTACATGTAATGGTTGTTCGGTAAGTCTAATTTACACACAAACGAGCGTTAAGACAGAATGTTGTCTCTCTAAGGCCACAATTTAATGCGATGCCAACCTTATACCCATCTTATAGTGTGTAAACTTCGGTCGAGCCTATTTAACCATTACGTACAAAAACATCAATCAACCAATTCTTTGAGATTTAAACTCTTAAAAACCAAAACAATTTCGCCATTATTTAGTCCGTATTATTTTTCTATTCAAAAATTACCCTTTTCGTTTATAAACATGTCTAACACAATAAATAAACAAAAACAAGTAATATACCATAAAAAAATAAAACAACTAAATAAACAAATATACATAATCATAACAATTAAATATGTATAAAACATGTAGCCACATGCAAATCTTATTTAATAGTCCCATTAATAATCAATCTAGGTGTATTACGTATTAATTCAATTAGGGCTTTCTTCTTCTTGGAAAAAGAGCCACATATATCGATAAATCGATTGCGTAAGCCAAAATTAAATAAATACCACATAGCACATAATGATTACTTAATATTGGAGTCTTACCCAATTCGACATCTATTAAAATTTACATGTTTTAATATAACTTAACCATTAATATATATAAACAATTTAAACAATTTAAATTATAACACAATATAAAAATCCATGCAAATATGCACTTTTTCATGGATTTAGCTTAACAATTAACACATTGCACCAAGATCGTTTACTAAAACGCATAACAATTATATGACATCCTAGGGTTTCTAATCAAATTAAAAAATTAAAAACCATAAACCCTAATAACCCTTTAAGGTCATTCGACCCAAAAAAAATTAGGGTTAGGGATTTTAACAAATAAACCCTAAAAACATGTAACTAAACGAATCAAGATCTAATTTTTATGCGTTTCGATAATTAATTACACATTATAACGGCTCTAGATGCCACTGTTGGAATTATGATATCATGACATTCATATAAAATAAATCAAACACATCAAGTGAGCATAGCGGAAGCAATTATAACAAGATCATATAACATGTAATTAATTAATCAATATTAAATAGTAAACGTACCTTTGTGATTCTAGCCCGAACAAGAATGAAATTGCAATCTTCAATCAAGAACCCAATTAGGGTTTATGTGGATTACAAGAATTACCCCTTACCTCTTTTGTAATTCAATCCAATAATCAAACAATAGTGTGTTTGATTCACGTTCTTGTACACACGTACTAATTCAAGAAAAAGTATTTGCAAGTAATAAACACAAGACTTGTTTTAGATCATAAAATCGAAACCCTTAGGGTTTGGTTTTGATGAAATCGACCAAGGAAGAAAAGAGAGAAGAAAACACCAAGATGTGTGTGTACAAGTTATGAGAAAAACCTACATCTTGGGTTTGCTTATATACTACACGAAACTTGGAGCTCAAGGCACAAAGGAGGTGGAAACCCCCTATGGCCGATCGGTTTAGGTAATCCCTAGGGGATTCCGGAACCTTCTCTTGTTTCCAAATTTTGCCTAGTATTACTTTCCTAATCTTCGTTTAATAAATAATTAGTCATTAATCAAGAATACTAATTATTATTATTTATTTTGTGTTTAATAATTAATTATAACATTTGTAAAATAATTATTACTTTTTCTCTTCATACGTATTGTGTGCAATCCCGTGATCTCGAGTTCGATCCTAACATACGACTACTAAAATAATGTCCATAATCTAACATGCACTCTAGGACTTACTTATTGATGACTGATCTACATTCTCAGCTAATGACATTGAATGATTTAAGGACATTGGTCGGCCAAGCTTGCTTGTGCTCGGGCTATTTCGCCATAGCTTGGGTATAATGGTTCAGAGAGATCGTGGTTCGAAGAGATCGAAATGCACCTCAAATTGCCATGCCAACCACATCTTTGAATCAATTTTAGGGTGATCTTTGGCCAGCCGATGCAGCGGGAATGTGGTATCGAATGAAAGTCAATTGAGGAGACAAGTGACTTCCTTTTTTTGTCGCTAAGAAAATCTGCTAACACTCTAAACGATTCCTGAGACGACTGTTCTCTACGGCTTGAGAACAACCTATATCCGAACTCATACCTACAAGCCTATGGATACTAGCACCTATTCTATTTCCATTGGCGGAAGGACGAGTTACTATTCTCACGAGCTCATTTGGACTCATAAATCAAACTCTTATTGATTAGGAAATGCTCAAAGGTTCTTGTTCAAATGCCAAATCCCTTAGATGACTCGCCCATTTTTCCGGAGTATTCCGCTATGGCTAGCATTATAGAATGCTTATAACCATCTTAGGTCATTCTTGATGATGAACCCTCCAACAACTGTAGAAGCCTTGGTTCGTAAGGGCTCTTATCTTGAACTAACGCTTTGATCTCGTCTTCTAGATCAATATCCTTTCGCATCAAAAGTACCCGCATGTCTCAAACCCACCTTTATCCCAAAATCCCCATGATAAACAGAGAGGAACCGGATGAGGGAAGTGGGACAATGTTTAGACCTTAGCTGTCAAAAAAAGCAACCAATCAGTCCCGGGTAGGTAAAACGAGGCATCGACGGATGGGCACTCCTACTCTGACTATAGTTATGCGATCTCTAAGCGGGATTTTCAGTCATTTATCCTTTATGTTCCAAGAGTGTCTGCTAGTTAAACCGCATCCAGTAGACTTCATGTTCCGCTCATCCCCTTCGTTAGCTCTTTGATCGGGATACTATTACCTAGGTTCCTAAACTTGGAATGGATGGCGGAGCGTAGGTGGCAAGCAATTATATGTATACGGTGCTTTACTCATAGACGCTTCTTAGCTCTCGCAAGAATTGTATGGGAGTCGTCCTCGGGGGGACTTCCCGAATGACCATAGCGAGGAATTCTACCGTACTCCGTGCAAATATTGTTGTTGAACCTGCAGAGCGTACCTAAAAGTTTAGGCAGGATTGTAGGTAGTGGGCGAGAAGGTTTTATGATTTCTATGAGAAGCTCTACGGCACCCACAATTCTGAATAGTAAGTCGTCGGCATATCGTGCGTAACCAATCCTTATTAAGTAATGACTTTTTAAGGGGCCAGCTTACGGGCGAGGCCTCTCTCTGACCTGATAACTAGTGTCGCCTCCCGCCCATCTCTATCAGCAGGCCCTTTCTTTTTGCAATACTTAAAAAAGTCTCTAATGGCTTAATTATTATTACAGCGTTCTCTACCATAGAATTCGGCATTCGGGGTCAACTCGACGGCTTTTATTAGGAAGACGACGCAAAGGAGGCTTGAGGGCTGGTTAAGGAACGCGGCAAGGGCCGACGAATACGGAAACAAAAGACCTTTTCTGGTCCCCCCTGAGCCGGGGGGCTACTTGCGTTAGATGCTCTTTACCCTCCCCGCAATGATGGCTCTGTTGTCTTAAGGTTCCTTAATTGTTATCCTTGCTCTGAAAATGTGGAGGTGTATGGGCTTCGTTTAGTGGTTTCAAAACAAAAAAATGGGTCACATATAGTGTTAAATATAGTTAAGGTCTAATCAGTGTCAAGCGCAAGTTATTTATATATGCATGCCCTTTCTGAACCTTGTTCCGCAACATAAAATTGCTGGTTTCCTATAAGTACAACCTTTTTTTATTTTGTCATTAAATATTAGCCTATGTCAACTCTGTTTATATATTTTTTTCAAGAATATTGTTTTACTAATTTGAAATTTTCTTATGATCATCTTAGGACGATTTTACCAAGGCAGTAAATAAGTGGGCGAACATGGATGTTGTTCAACACACTCTGAATGTTCGTCAAGTATGCAATCAACTTTAACAATATACATTTGATCTATCACATTCCTTAAATTTCACATTTATAGGGAAAAATTGGAAAATGGGAGCTGATCAATAATACCATGCATTACCATCAAGGGAAGAACGACACCTTTTGTTATTCTTATGATATCTTCACTAGTTTTCCCGATCATAAGCAACTTACTAGTAAAAAATGCCGAGCTTTGATCTTAAGGTAATGTATTAATAATATGTCCTCCGTCCCAAACTCTAGTAGATTTATTAGTACTAATCAGATAACAAATGTTCATGATACATTGTTGATTGTTATAGCGGCGACCATGATATGACATATACATATGTTGGCGTTGAGCGATGGATAACTTCTCTCAATCTCGGAGTTGAAGTCCCATGGAAACCGTTCTATGTTGATGGTCAAGTCGGAGGGTGAGAAGTCTGTTCAATATGATTTTTGTTTTGTGGTTCCTAATTAAACCAGCTTACCATTTATGAACAAAAAAAAATGAAAATAAAAATAAAAATAAAAGAAGATAGGAAACTGGATAACGGAACTGTAACATGTTTATGGGTTTATGGGTGTTGATCGGTTCGTTTAGTTCGGTTATTATTTATTTAATTTTTGTAAAATCGAAAATCGAACCTAACCAAATTCCACTTAGTTGAAACCGAACGGAAAATCAAATTTCAATTCGAATTATAGTCTTTTAGCAAAAAAATATTTTCAAACTTAAAAAATGTTATATTTATACTAGGAAAGAGTTTTAATGGTTGTTTTATGTATATAAATATATATATAAAAAATATATTTACGTGAACTCGGTTTTTGGTTCGATTTATATTTTGCTAAAACCATATCTAAACCAAAAGCCGAATATTTAATTCTGTTCGGTTTAGGTTTTCGATTCATATGGTTATTACCCGATTTGTGAACACCCCTAAATATGTTTATTCAAACATTCTTCAAACAATCATAGTTGCTAAAATTCAATATTAATTTCTCTTTTTCTTTTCATAATTTACGTTGTTGCAGATATGATATGAAATATGCACTGAACGATTATTCATTAACATTTGCTACAGTGAAGGTAAGAAACAGCCATCTCTTTTTCTCGCTATCGAGATTTGTTCTTTTTGATCCTTTATTTGGATAGGAATATAGGATAAGAGGCTATGATACACACACATTCGCACTTATGTATGCTTGACATAGTTATACTATCTTAATGTAATCACAATATTTATATAGGGCGCAGGACATTTAGTTCCATTATACAAGCCCAAAGAAACTTTTGTGTTGGCACAAAGGTGGTTCTCTTCTCAAACTTATTCAAGCGATTCTTAAATAAGACAAGAGGCATGGAATCATCTCCTGTAAGGATTGTGATTGTGATCTAGTTCAAATAAAGTTGTACGTAGTAATTGTTAAGTAGTTTCCCCATGGCATAGCAAAAAAAAAAAAAAAAAAAAAAAAAAAAAAAAAGCTTTAATCCAAATTTCTGTTAATGTCAATGTGTTGTATAACTATATGAAGTTAATTTAATGTGTTATCAATGAACACAAGATCTTCTCTATGATGGTGAAAATATACACCATCTTCAGACCATGAAATCGCATTTTTGTTGATCATTATAAGCAAATTTTGGACATAGTAGCTAGTGGTGCATTCAATAGAGAGTAGAGAGGATATTTTTCTTAAGGTTATATGATTTGGCTAGCACCTGTGTGGCTAAAGAGAAAAAAGAGAGCGTTTTAATGATTTAATCTATACAAAGAACTGTGGTGGTCTTATTTTATTTTGGGTCATTTACCTTAGTTTTCAATAAATAGTAGCTATGCAGAGGAATAGAGGTCCGTGGGTTAAAGAGAATAAGTTGATTTTGTGCCCAGTTCTTGAGTTTAGTTTCGCTTTCCAATCCCTTTCCTCTCAAAAGTAGGAGTAAGATTTTATTATCGTCTTCTTTACCACTTCACTTTCCTCTCTTAAAAAACACTAAAAGCACAAAAATACATTTTATTTCTTTTCCTTTCCTCTCAAATTTTAACCGGAGAACGAGATAGAAATGGGTTAGTGGGTATGTACAAGTATATTATGACTGGAAAAAATACTTATAAAATTCACCCCAACTTTTCTTGATCTGCTTTGAACTAAGCATTTATATTCATAAAACTCACTTCAATCAAATGTGTCTTTCAACTTTATTTATTTAATTATAATATAAATAGTTAAAAACTAAGGAAAAAAAATGCTCATGTCTTCAAAACACATGTTCCGCTAATATTATTTGCTAGCACTTTTATTCATTTAGTATATACTTTGTTTGGTAATTGTGATTACACCCTAAAACAACTTCACATGTTCCGCTAAGGTATATATATAAGGTTAACGTCTAATATATTACGTACACATAATTCGAGCTATGTTTTTTTGGAATATGTACGCTACGGTACATTATGCTTTTCTTTTTCGTTTAAGAACAAAATAAATCAGTCTTGAAATGATATAATTTTAATGTGGAAGGGTGGGGGGAGGTGAAACTCACGTGAAAGTATGGAAAGCTAGTAAATTCAGTCATTGTTCTCAAGTTTAATTGCTTTCGTTCCTTTACACCCCATATATGGGATAAGGAATTGCTTTCGTTCTTTTACACCCCATATATGGGCGGAAATAATTGGACAAAAAAATCTAAGAAGGATCCTCCCTTTCCACCTCCAACCCTTCACTTTCCTTCCTCCAAAAAAAAATTAAGAAGCCTTTTAGTTGGTGAAAAAATTTCTCAATTTTTCTATTTTTAAATTCCTTGAGAAGTGATGGTTTTCTTTTTTCTTCTCTAGAGAAGAGTTGAGAATTTTGAAAACGCGTTTAGTTGGAGTTATATTTTTCTTTTTTAAAAATGATAAGAAGATTACCTCAAATTGCGATGGTGGCGGCGGTGGCGACGATGGTCGGCGGTGGAGGATGACACGAGAGTTTAGAGGTAGAATGGTGTATGTTTTTTTTTTTTTGGAGTTGAGAAAAAAAATGAGAAAGAAAAAAGTGAGAATACTAGAATGGGCTTTTCAATTTCTTAGTTAAAATTTAGAAAATGAGAATTTCATTTTTTTGAAAATTGTTGAAAAAAAATGCGACTAAACGCGTTTTCAGTTTTTTCATTTTCTTATGAAAAAATTCTTGAAAAAATGGAGAATTTCTTTGTAACTAAACGCATCCTAAAGAACGTGAATTATTTTGTGGCCCCTCATTTCCTTTCACCTTCTTTCTAAAATGAATCTTGAGAACACATTAAACAGATAATCTTATGACCAAAATCTGTGGCCTAGAAAGCTGGCTCATAATGGTTCTTCTCAATTTAATGTAAAACTTAGAGGAAGAATGAAAAAAAAGGAAGAAGATCAATTTGCATCATGCACCTATAGAGTAGTGTATATTTCTCCATGATAATTATGCCATGTACATTAGAGTCTATACCTATAAATCAAATGAACTTCATATTTTTTTTTATCCATATACATTTTTTCTTTAGAACCACAATTTTTTTCACACCTATGTCACGTATTTCACAATATATCTCACAAATGTCTACATCGAGGCTTAAACTCACAACCTCTAGGTTGGTGGGGAACTCACATACCATTAGAGCAAAGGCCTTGGGTCATCAAAGTTTTGTTTCATTATTTCGCTATTAACAAATAATAAGAGAATGACACTTTAATTGAAACGAGTTAAACACAAAAAAATAATTAGTTGAAGAAAGTCGTTGGTAAATGACACAAATATTAGCAGCCATTTTAGGCATTTTAGGAGATTGTTATAATTGTCAACTTTAAATTGCTTGAAATATAAAATTCACAAGTTGAAGTGAAGAAAAAGCAAATGACAATATTGAATAGTTGCACACTTAGTCTAGTCGTCCATGGTGATTAAAAGACTTGAGAAACCAATTAAATAGGACTAGCAGGGTATTCACGTGTTGCGACGGCGGATACCTGTGATTAAACTCCAGACATCAACAAAATATAATGACGAGTTGATTGACTTAAAAAAACAAGAAGAAAATGATCCTGATCCTGCCCGGTTCACCCATTTTTACCGGTTTCGACGGTCCTTTCAGATTTTTTTCAAACGGTTTTTATTTGTTAACCGAACGGATGACGACTCCGGTTCTCGGTTGAATCCGTTGATCCAGTTCGGTTTTCAAAGAGTAAATCGTCAAAATAATGACCAATTATGTAAAGTTGGTGTGTAGTAAGTTATTAAATCATATGGAGTAGTAAATAAGTGAGAATTATGTAGGCAGTGGTTGTAAAAGAGTAAATCGACAAAACTTGATTCTATGTCCTAAATTAAATAATATACCACAAAAATAAGTCGAGTTAAAAATAAGAGATATCTTAAGCCACATAAATGAAATTTCCAAAAAAAAGAGAAAAACCCTAAACGTCTCTCCCACTATGGGCGATTTTTTCCCTAACTCACCCTAATCGATTTTTATCAAATCTGCCCTAAATCCTTCAATTCTTGTACCGATTTGTTTTATCCTAGTGATCTTATCAGTGGGATACTCAATCGCTACTAGTTTTTTAAGATTTAGATCGGTTTTTGGTGAATCGTTATTAGGGTTTAAATCGTCACTGTTTCTCTCATTCGATCTTATTATCCTTTGCTGATTACAGTCGGTGTTTTAATCGACTCTTATACATATATGGTCGAATCTTTTTCTGCTGCGCCTCGTTTTATTCCATTTGATTCCCAACTAGGGTTTCGTTTTTTTGTGCGCATGGTTTCTTATGGTGCTTAATTCAACACTTTTCTCGCTTAGGGTTTGGTGTATTTTTCGTTTTGGGATGTGTTTGGTGCTGCTGCATTACCCCTTGATGCCTAATCGAACCCCTTTGAGGGATTTGGTACTATTCGATTTGCAAGTTCCATTGGATGGTATACGGAATGCTCCTTTATGGATGCATGTTTCCTGGTATTTGTGGTTCATCCTTGTTACGTGGGTTTGGGAGAGTGACTGTCAAGTTATCTTGTTGGCCTATGGGACTGAGGTGAGGGATTTCACCCTCATCCTAAGTACTTCAACGTTTCGTGCGGTTCGTGCTGCTGGGTGGATGTGGGATGCTCGCATCTCAAGTTTTAACTTGTTATTATATCTAGTTTGATACTTTGTAATTAGCTAGGTTTGGTTTGTGTTTATGGCCTGTCATAAACACTTGTTTAATCAGCGCCTGTGCTTGAAGTTAATGTGGTACTTCAGCCACATTCCATTGTACTTAAACGTTTTTTGGATAATATATTTACCGGGTCGTTGACCTTTTACCAAAAAAAAAAATAAATGAAATTTCCCATATAAAAAACATGAAAAATATTACCAAATACTGTAAATACATTAAACATGTTCTAAATATTAATGTTGTGTACGATGTTAAAAAATATATATATATATATATATATATATATATATATATATATTAATGTTGTGTACGTGGATCCTAGTCATACCATATGCATTCCTACCAACTTCTGGTCTATATATATAACAACCAACAACCCGTGGTGATCAACCTGCAGCATAATGGAGTGCAAACTAAAAACCTTGTTGTTTTCTGTTATTTTCATTCTCACCATTCAATTCCACTTGTTATTTATATCGCATTCTAAATCAATCATCGAAACACTTCCTGGATATCCTGGCGACCATCTCCCATTCAAACTTGAAACAGGGTACGGATCATTTAAATTTCAGCAATAATTACGTACAAAGCAAGATAACTATTACTGGTTACGTACGGGTACATATTAATTAGTACTACGTACATAAAACATGCATTCACCTATGTCACTATAACCCCACGTTATTGCTTCACTTTCTTGCGTTAACGTGCGGTATACCATACCGAGCTTGTGCGTTAAAGCCACGTTAACGCGGTGTGTTAAGAACTTGACGCAGCGTTAAGCCGTAAAAAAATTACAAAAAGTCCCCTTTGGTTTGGATGGTGTCGATGGTGTTGATGGTTTGGATGGAGGAAGGAGGAAGATGTAGATGATATAGTGTCGATGCGTGTGTGTTTGTGTGTGTACAGGTCTGTGTACAAATGAAGATGATAAGAAAATACTTATTACATAAAGGCCCCCTTTAGTCCTTGTGGTAGTGTGGTCGTTACACGTTAGTCCCTCTGGTTTTAGTAGCAATTTTATTTTTATTTTATTATTTTTTTTTTTATTATTTTTTTTTTTAATTCGTAACATTTTTTTTTAATTTTTATTGAATTTTTAAAGTTATTAATGAAATATTTGGTTGTTGAATGAATGAAATAGTTAAGGGGTTAATTTGTAAATTGGTGTTATGATGTGAGTTATTGTAACGGGTGTTTTTTTCTTTCTGTAATAAGATGAAAAAGTTAAAGCTGATATAACGATGACGTGCCGAGTGCTCTAAGAGCATTAAGTATCCTATGGTGTCGTGAGAAACTTGGTGCCCTCAACACTTTTTTCCTATAATATAAAACCTATCACGTACATCACAAAAACACCCTCATTCTATTTTTGGTGCCATTTTTTAGCCAACATATAACCCACTAAAACATAAATATAAGAGCATTAAGTAAATACTTGACAGCTTGGCTGGGGTGCGGCGCGAAGCACCACCGGTCGAGGCCCGGTGTCATGTTGGTGCCTTGGTACCAGCAACGCATGGGTACTGAGCCCTCTAAGAATTCTCGTGAACACACACTAAACAGAAAAATTTTGTGGGTAAAAGGTTTATTACGTGGAGTGCAAACTCATGTGAGTTAACCTGATACCATGATGGCAAATAGCGGGTTCAAGGAGCTGGCTTAGGTGTGTGCTCTCAACACGAGGGTGGGGTTTGGGTACCAGCAATGCATTGGTTGGTGATTACCCTTGATCCTTAGAATTGGGGTGATTTATGAATTATCAACACAATCAAATCCAACTAATATTGTGAAAAAGAATATAGACATTTTCTCAGTTCTTCTATTCCATAATCAAATATATGAACATATGATATAGCATGAGTCGTATATGTATAACTTTCTAGATATATATAATTATATGAACAGTTTTCCATGTTTAAAATTTATATAAATGTGTTTATGTTTTCATATTTAATCTTAATGTCTTTTGTATTGAAGTTACGTTGGAATAGGAGAGAAGGAAGACGTGCAAGTATTTTACTATTTTGTTGAGTCGACGAGAAATCCGTTCGAAGACCCTCTCATATTTTATGTTCCTGGTGGTCCTGGAGCTTCTGCCTTAATCACCTTCTTGTATGAAATAGGTATGTATTGTTATTCTAAATGATTCATTGTCATGTAACTAATTCTAGGGCACTAGCTTGTTTTAAAACTAGTTATAATACTTGTGCACGCACATGGTTTTTAAAATTTCGTTTTAATTATGTACTATTATCGATTACGAAATGAACCACTTAACATGTTTCAAATGATTTTACTTGCTGGACTAAAAATAAAAAATCATATGTATATGTTATAACAATATAACCTACTTATTATTTTATGAGAATGCTTTTGGATTAAAAATTATATTTTATTATTCAAGCAAAATCACACGATGATACTTGATTTGCATGAGATATTAGTGATATATGCTTTTAGTTTTGCAAACCCGTGCTATCAATTTACGATATGTTTTGTAATTGTGGTATTTCTTTTACTTATATTTTCATTAAAATATGTAGCATATTTAGATAGCTTTGAAGATTGATTCATTTCCTTGATTATGAATAATCATCATATCATTTTTACTAATGTACCTTTTTGTTTAAAAAGTTCTATTTTCATAACTTTGTGTTATTTACTTCTCATGTTTGATTATAAAATTACGAAATTAACATAGATGCTTACACTATAGCTTCTTTATTACATAAGGAGAAACAAACAAAAATATGTAATGGGTAGAACTCAAATTTAATCTTACGTTTATGTATAATGTATAAGAATAATTTTTCTCTAAGCCCGAACTATATAAGGAAATTATTATTACGTGTATAAGTAAATTATAAATGCATTAAAAAAATGACAAAGAGTACATTCGTAAGTCTTTTAAGATTGTTTGAATCCTTATCGAACTTTCACTTTAATGCAACTTTCTTCACAATTGGCCTAAATCATCAAGGTAAAAGACACCCATATTTTAGACCATTGGTTTACACCAATAGTGTTATCAATGACAGCAAACACCTGCTAAGTTTCATTAACTTATTCAAAGACAAATTACACTCCAAAAAGAATTCCTACCATAAAATTCCCTATATAGGCACTAAAACACATATTTGGTACATTAAAATACATTACTGTATTATCTAAATCAGCAACTCAAATAAATTATACATTCATACCTTGAGCAGGCATAGAAAATCCTTTCACGACAATCATGTGTTGATACTTAATCCTCCTCTAAAAAACGCACACAACAAATTGCATTACACTTTAGTGTGTACGATAAGATGATAAAATTGCAAAAACACTAACATGTTGCATTATAGTGAGGATAACAACGAAGTTAGTTATAACATAAAATAAAAAAACTTCATATTAAAACTAAATGGGTATTTGGTTATGCTTATTAAAGGTGCTTATACGCTTATTCAATTATCATAACACAATAAGTGTATGATAAAGCTATAACCTTTTTTTAGAAGCTTAGTGAAAAACCCCTGAACTCAAAACTTATTCTATTATAGTTTAGTGTATTTATAGTAAAAACACAAATATTAAGTGTAGAAGTATTCAATAAAACAAAAAAAAAGAGTTACTAAAAGTTGGTGTGTATAACAAAAAAGTTAAACCATAAAAAAATGTTACTGAATACTATCAGTTAGAAAAGGCATAAGCCAAAGTTCAGTTGAGGTCTCTTTCAGATTCTATTCAGAAGCAAAAAGAGGTTTACACATAAATCATAAGTATAAAATAATTGTTGTATCTCACATTCGTGTTTACCAACTCAATGACATTATCGCAATATACTAACGTAATAACCTGATTAAAACTATATATTCTTGCTGAATAATTTTCATGTACATACTCTTAGTTCGTTTACAACGGCCAACTATTACGGCTTTTTGTTTTTTTTTTATAAAACATCACGTCAATGAATAAAGTTATATTATCACCTACGTAGTTTTTTTATTTTTTATTTTTATTTCTTTATTTTTATTTTTTGATATATGAGGTGATTGTTATCAAATAAGGATTGTGATGCGCGTATTTTTTTTATATATAATTTAAGGAAAACACTTTCTATATTAAACAATGACTATCTCACCCTTTTTTTTTTTTTTTTTTTTAATAATTAGCTTTGTATAACGTTTTTAACTGACAGACATGTTAAAATTGATGTTGATTTTGTTGTTTAACTCTAACTATTGATATCATGTTGTATAAAATGTGTTAATTTAATAGCACATAATGAACGTTGATGAAGTTAAAATATGCTCTATAAAGATTTTAAAATATTTTTATAGATATCTATATACAAATTTTAAATAACAATTTCATGAGTCGTTGTTATAAGTAGAATCGCGTATATTTATTTTCATATCACAGTATCGTGCTTACCATTTGATATTTATAATCCTGTTACTAAGAATTTAACCGTATTTCAAACCTGTGTACACATAAATTAAACTTTTAAATATTAACATGAGTCCTTATTTAAAAACATATTCTAATTGATGAAAGTTTAAAACTAACATTACTTTTAAAAAAATATTTAACGTATATCAAAACAAATTCGCATATTTACCAAATTTTGTAATTTTAATGGATGAAAGTCTAAAAACTAATATCAATCCCATTTAATTTTAAACAAAGTTAATATTATAAAGTATATGGGGTATAAAGTGTAAGGGGTTATTTGTGTTTTTTATAAAGTTATTAAAAAATATGAAAACTTGTAATTTTACACTTGACTCTATATAAATTATTTAAAATTCAATCACTAAAGTTTTATTAATTACTTCATCTTTTTTTAAGTTTTTATTTTTATAAATTTGACACCTATATTTTTATGCATTTTTTTTCTTAACCAAGTTTCTCCACCAAATTTATTAAGTTTGACCAAAATCAATTTAATTTTGACTTTCTATTGACCAATCACGTTGCTCGATTTTGTTTACATGGCAAAATCGAGCTCTGCTATTGGTCCAATTTTTTTTCAATTAGAGGGATTTGCAAAAACACTTCGAAATGATGTAATTCTTTATATTATATAAAAGATTAAGATTTGAATTAAGATTTAGATTTTGATTTGGATTTGAAGTCGAAAAGGGAAAATAGATTATAAAATATATAAATAATTATTCATAATTTGATAAATTATTTAAAATTAAAAAATATTATTAAAAAATACTACGTACTAAATAGAGAACATGTGATTGAGGTAGAAATGTGACCTGACAAATGGAAAAGTCATTGTCGTGAAAACCTATCTAACGGTATGCCAAATTTTAAGACTTTATCCCTGATCCTGACCAACTTTTTTAATTTCTTCAAAACAATATTTCTTTACTTTGAGTAAGGATGATGAAACCCACTTACCAATCGCATGCTAAATCTCTAAGAAATTCAGGTCATGCATCTAGATGCATAGACTTTTAGATGTAGGTTGACTAACGAATGGATGATTAAGCCAATGAAATTTTAGGGCTTCATAACTCTCTTGTAGAAAAGTATTTTTATAATGTTTTTTAAGGGTATAATTATAAAACTTCATTGTCATAAAATTGTGCGTGTCTGCTTAGAAATTTTGTCTATGCGTATCTTTTTCCTCACGACTACTCATATAAAACCATTACTACAAATTTGTCTCGTATCGGATTTGAACACTTGATCAACATCATCACACAAACACAAACATTAAAACAACCAGTTAATTAGAAGGAAAAAAAATCGTATAACTTGGTTGGTGGGTAAGGCGCGAAGCCGTATGATGCCACTTGGGGTGTCGACTCCGCTTATAGGGCACCAGCTCTATAACGCCCCAAACCGTGTACTATTAGAAACAAATTGGATGTAAAAGCTTCCCAGAGTAGAAATATCCTTTTTATTCGAAGTAATTATTCAAGATAATGTCATTGCTTCATCACTTATCGATATATGTTTTCAGAGGAATGATACATCCACATAATATTTACAAAAAGAAATTCACACACACACACACACACATATATGACAATGAATTATGGATAGTGAAAAAGAAGAAAGAGAAAATATTGTACTACATAATTGGTCCATCACATTTGCCACATCATTGTGTGAGAGTTAGTTTGTAAAAATTGTGTAGATGTAGCATTTCTCATGTTTTTATTTGAAATAATGGTCTAGCCTTTTGTATTAGCGCAATTCCTCACATTTTATATACTTGCGTTCATGTAATAGTTACTGACTTACTGCTGTACATGATACATCCAAGTTGAGCAAAGCAAATGCAGAACATAACAAGAATTTATTTCCATAGAGTTTTGTAATGCACGGTCCATAGTGGGGATTATAGAGTTTTTCCTTGTGGAAGTAGGACTTCACCAGGGATCAGCCATTAGCCCTTACCTATTCCCCTTGATTCTTGAAGAGTTATTGTGAGGGATTCAAGAGGTGCAGAATCGATGGAAGGGTTAAACAATTGAGCACTGAAGGAAAGGAAAGCCCTGGAAGATAATGGCCTACGAGTAAGCAGAGAAAAGACAAAATGCCTGAGATGTGATTTCGGTAGGATCGAGATCGACCACAACTAAGAAACGGAAGGTAGTATGGCTACCAGATCCTTCAACCAGATGAGTCTTTTAGATATTTAGATTCGGTGATACAGAAATCAGGGAGGATAGATGATGGCTACCAGATCCTTCAACCAGATGAGTCTTTTAGATATTTAGATTCGGTGATACAGAAATCAGGGAGGATAGATGATGACGTAATCCACTGTATTAGAAGAGGTTGAGCGAAATGGAGGGCGGCTTCAGGAGTATTATGCGATAAGAAAACCCTCTTTAAACTAAAGGGAAAATTTTATAGGGTAGAAATTAGACCTACTATGCTATACGGGTCAGTGTGCTAACCTTATCACGAAAGCTCAAACAAACAGGGTAGAAGTGGTGGAACTGAGAATGCTAAAGTCGACGTGTGGTAAAACCATGTTTGACATGATTTCGAACATAGTTTTTAGAGCAGTACTTGAAGTCGAATTTGTTATCCCAAAGATGAGAAAATGAAGGTTGAGGTGGTTTAGTTATGTTAGGATGAGGCCACAATAAGCGCTAGTAAAGAGAGTCGAAGCGTTAATCGTCGATGGTTTAAGAACGAGGGGTAGACCTAAACTTAGGTGGCAGGATAGACTTAAGCAAAACATGAGGGAGCTTCTCTTGTTCGAGGACATGACCTTAGATAGAAATGCGTGGAGAGATAGGATTAGAGTCTATGGGCAGTTTGGGCTAAGTTGTTCGAGGGGTGAGGTAGTTTTTGCATTTAGGTCTTATAGGAGTCTCTTAGTAGCCTTGGCCCTTGCATATTTAGATATAGAGCCCTTTACCTAGTTCCTTTTAGGCTTTAGGCATTTAGTGGTCTATCTTGTTTCTTTTGCTTCACCTTAGCTTTAGCCGAGCGTTGCCCTACTTGGATCTTTGCTTCTTTTTTAGGCCTTGGTCTTGTTTGCCGTTAGCCTCTTTTTCTTTGCTTGCGTTTTTCTTGGTGCTTTTGCCCTTTTACTTTTTGCGTTTTTGCTTTTGTCTTTGTATGCTATGCTCGTGTCTCCATGCCTCTTTTGCACTTTATCTTTTCTTTTTTCTGGGTTTCTAGCTTGCGACGTTTTCTTATCTTTGTTTATGTCCTTTTCTCTTATGTTCTTTTAATGGTTTTTCTGCGCTATGCATGTTTGTATGCTTGTTTTATCCCTTTTATCTTATGTTTATTTATCCTTGTTATTGCTCACTTTCACACATGCACTTATTTCTGAGCACTCTCACTGCACACTTGCCGGAGGTCTTTCTGAAAGCATTCTCCTTACTCTTCGGTCTAACCTGGGGTAAGGATAGGATCTGTCTACATTATACCTCGTTTATACCTAGCCCCGACGAGATTGGATATGTTGTTGTTGTTGTTGTCACCGTCTTAAGATTGACAAGTTTATACTCTTAAATTGACAAATTTCTACTCTCAGATAGCGAACTTAAAAAGAGGACAAAATCAATTTGAAGTCTTGCACTATCATAGTAAATTACAATTTTGTCATTTGGAATGAAGTGTTACATTTTTTTTCAAATATTACTTCTAAACATTATATTCTAGGAATGGTCATTCTCCATTTATTATAGCCAAAACATAATTTAAACGTAAACGGAGTGTTCACCAAGATGCATATAAGGATTGTTCCTCAGATCATTTAAATTACTCCTAACACCAAAGAGCCATCCTTACCGAAACTGTAACTACAATTTAAACCCCCTCCCCTTTGGTTCTAGTTAAACACCCAAGTAGCATTATCAATAAAATCTGTTAAAAATTACCTTTCGAGCAGCCAGCTTGTACTTCTTAGCCTCAAGATGAGCTAGTCCAGCAGCACAGTTTAGTTTCGCAATTGTGATGGCATCTAAGTCAGTCTTGTTTTGCTCTACTTTACTAACATAGCTTGTAACATGTACAAACTGACCCATCTCAATGCTGACCAAAATAGCATTCAAGCACATATGGATTAGGTGTTTTGCAGTTGTGCAATAATCACGAGTGCGAACATAATTCTTAAATGCATCCCCAAGTGCACCATGAGCATAGTAGAAGTCTCCGAAGTCATTGTATCCTATCCTAATGCTCTCTTTAATCAAATTTGTCTGTAGTAAAAGAAAAAAAGTTAGCTAACAGCCTAACATCAGAGACTGCAGTAACAGAAAGTCGCTAATAATTCCAATAACCAAAGATTCTTCGGGCAAGTAAACCATAAAGACATCAAGAACCATGTAATATCTTGTTACTGAGTTATCAAAATCTACCATACAATTTCTACTCTCATAGCGAACTTAAAAAGAGGACAAAATCAATTTGAAGTCTTGCACTAACATAGTAAATTACAATTTCGAAAATTTGTCATTTGGAATGAAGTCTTACATTTTGTCAAATAATACTTCTAAACATTTATATTAGGAACGGTTATTCTCCTTTTATTATAGAGGAGACGATTACTCGCGTATATTGGTGATGGTGTATAGTAGCGTTGATTTGTGTGTGCAACATTACTTATTTTTAAGTTTCAAGCAAATATGTTTTCTTTTTATATGTAGTATAAATATCAAAAACTAAATTTCTATAATTATTATTCTAATATACATTTACCAAAAATGTTACCCCCACAAACACTATTCATATAAAATCAAAAATCACATTCTCTTCCGTTATTTATATTATAAACTATTAATAAAATTTATGCTATATATAATGGAGAGAGCATACTCTCTCCATTAAAAACGCTCAACAACTTAAAATTAATATATACAACTAGCTTATGGCACAAACCAATTAAACACACAATTCAAAATCTGAATATTAAAGAATACAACATTAAATGCACTCAAAAATTTAAAATTAAGATATACAATCTTTAAGAGTTTTTGGTACAAACCAATTAAACACACATATATGCTACAAGTATAAATTAATTAAAGACACTAATTAATGTTATTTTAAAACTCCCCCCCCCAAAAAAAAAAAAAAAAAAAAAATACATGTTATTATACACAGTACAAACTAATTAAATAAACTATATGCTAACAAGTTGATAATACATATGATTTTGAAAACCGGACCGGACCAACGGGTTCAACCAAAATTCGCGGTTCGGCTAGTTGATAAAAAAAGTTCAAAAACGAAACGGAGAAGACCAATCGGAACCGGCCAAAATGGGTGACCTGGGTCGGACAGGGATTATTTTTTTCTCCGGTTAATCAGTTTGTAATTGTTATTTTGTTGACGTCTAAACTTTAATCACGGGGTACCCGCCTCTGCAACACGCATGTACCATGCTAGTATAGATATAATGCACTAAACTTATAACAATGATGTAGTTGCTTATAATTGTGATGCACTAAACTTATAACGATGATGCAGTAACTTATAATTATGATGCATTAAGTTAAAATATCACACAAACACACACGCGTGCACGCGCACGCACGCACACACATGTGTGGGTTAAAATAAAAATATGCTTAAACAGTTAAACTAGAAAGTCTAGGAAGGAATGTGGGTGGGCATGTGTCACCTTGCAACATTACCATGCCACATCATCATGCTACATCACCTCCCACCCCACACCAACCCGCATCCCGCCCCAGCAAAAAAAAATGAATTTTTTTTGAGAAAAAAAGAATTTCCAGTCAAAATTTTGTTACTCATAACAGTTATAAAAGTATTGCATCACAGTTATAAGTTTAGTGCATCCCCAAATCAGAGTTATAAATTTAGTGCATCAAGTTTATAAGTTAGTGCATCATAGATGATGCACTAAACTTATAACTATGATGCACCAAACTTATTAGTGTGATACACAAATGGTATTAAAAGGTGCATTGTTGGTATAAAAAATCGTATTTAACTATGTCGCTGTAACATATAGATATGATGCATCAAACTTGCAACAATGATGCAAGTTGCGTATAACTATGATGCACTAAACTTATAACTATGATGGAGTAACTTATAATTATAATGCAATAACTTATAACTATGATTCAGTAAGTTAAAACCTTGATACACTTAACTTATAATTATGATGCTTAAAATATTGATGCATCAAACGAATAACTAGGATGTAGTAATTTAAAACCTTGATGCACCATACTTATAACTATAATGCACTAACAAAGTTTTTGCGTTTTTTTCTTTCCTTGAAAATTTGTTTTTTAAATTTTACTTTTTCAAAAAAAAATGCAAGAGGGGGGGGGGGGGGGGGGATGCACCATACTTATAAGTCTGATATAGTAGGTTAAAACTTTGATGCACCAAACTTATAACTGTGATGCAATAACAAAATTTTGGCCATTTAATAGGATGATCATATGATTAAACCATGTAACTTTGCATGACCATTTAAAAAAACCTTGATAAGCTTTTATCAATGGTTTTATCTTTAGCTTAGAAACATGTGATATGGATCATTACAATCAAGGGTTTTCACACGTCAAGTACATTAAAATAGTGAAACTATTAATAGCGGTTTGTCACGAGGTTAGGTATCATATTTACTAACTAGACCTAATCCAAAGTGACTTGTACCTTAATAGAAAAATTACAATGCTCGTAACTCGAATCACATATCTGTTTTGTAATTAGGGTACCCTCGTGAAGACAATTATTTACTTTTCTCACAACTCAAACCAACCCAACTTGTGAGACTTCTTCTTGTAATTTTGTTTTTCGTAACACTTTGTTTATGATCGTGTTATTTTGTTTGAACGGGTACCACATATGGTGACATTTAACTTTTTAACTGTGCTTTTCGAAGTAAGTAACAAAAAGGCCGTTAAATTAGTTAGGAGTTTTATTAATCCGTCGTTAGAGTTAAAGGTTGATATAATCTAGAGTTAGTGCATGACACATGTTATATGATTGTGTGGATAATAGAATAAGTGGGAAGATTATGAAGAAGGATATATCAATGCTTATGAAAATGTGGTTGAAATAATCATGAGGTTTATTCAAGAGAACAATTGGTTAGATATGCAGTACATTCTATGTGGGTAATAAATGAGTGCTTTTATGTAGGTCCACTTCGCTTCAACTTGGATGATGGACTAGATAATCTCACGTTAAAACTGAATCCAAATGCATGGACACAGGTTTGCAGACCCGAATACCATTTTTTCTATCAACCTAACCTAGCCTTTAGTTTGTTTTTATAAAAATGTTGATATAGCTCGTTGTATTTTTGTAGATGGCTAGTGTCATATTTGTTGATATGCCTGCTGGCACCGGCTTCTCTTATGCTGAAACCAAAGAAGGGTGGACTAGCAGTGATAGTAAAATGGCTATTCAAGCTAACCAGTTTATTAAAAAGGTTGAACTAAAAACATAAAGAATGATTGGCGTATATAAATAAAAATAAAAAAACACAATAAATAAAATATCACAATTATATTAACCACAATTCGGTTTGAAACTTGCTTAACAATTACATTACGATTTTTTTTATCAGTAATTTTCGATCAATTATAAACCAACACAATAATAAAAATATGTTGTAATATGTTTTCTAATATAGTAGAGCTTATGAAAGAATTTTTAGAAATTATAAGTATTGGGATTAATTTAAAAATGTCTCATTTTCTTTTTTCTTTTATTAACTACATTTATAAAAGGCTGGCAAAAGTTTTGATTCATATTTTTTATATTTTCGGTGAGAACAATATTAAGACAACTAGTTCATGAATACGACATTGTTTGAATGTTTATATGAGAAATTAAACAAAATATTGAAATTTAAGTTTTAAAGCGTATTTCGAGAATTGACCTCCTATGAACAATAACACAATTAATAAAATGTTAGAAAAAAAATTACACAAAACACTATCTTAATTATTGGTTAGTAAGTAATTTTTTATAAGAAATAAAAAATGCTTAAACACTCCTTATATACAACTGCAGACCTCTTATGAACAGTAACACAATTAAGAAAATATTAATACAATAAATTACACAAACACTCTCTAAATTATTGTTTAGTAAATAAATTTGGTAAGAAATAAAACATGCTTAAACACTCCTGACATGAGTTAGATAAAAGATCAAAAAACAAAATAAAATATACAAAACCATCTACATTATGAGTGACTTACCAAACTTTTCTTAAAAATTTTTGATTTTTACTCCTCAACTATATATTGTGACAATAAATTTATATTTTCAACTTAACATATGCTTAAACAGATTGATTTTTACTCCTCAACTATATATTGTGTCATGTAATGATCAAGAAATATTATAGTAACATGGTGTCATTCTACAACAAAAAATAAAATAAAATAAAACAGTGTCTTTTAACACGTGACAAATTTTTAATGTTAAATTGTTATGGATGAAAAAGTTATCACAAAAGATATTCAATTTATTTTAAATTCTGTTAATAAATTGTTTAGACAAAATTGCCCTCCTGGTTCAATTACTATTACAAATGTGTCATTCATCTAATCTTGATTAGAAACATCATCAAGTGTAGATATCATTTTAATCTCATTCTAGTCCAAAACTTGTAAAAACAAATTGAATCAATGTTAAAAATCTCACGATTTTGCAATTTAAGTATCATTGTGAATCATCTGTACAAATTTAATGAATCATGACTGAAAGGTTCGATACTCGACTTTTACAAAAATTTGTGAATCAAATTTGTGATTTATAGTTTCGATTCATTATTAATTGATGTATACTTGTGAATCAAATAAAAAAATATAAATTAATAGCTCTAACGAAGATTTCTCAATCTTCTGAATCTAAAAACATTCTCAATGGAACCAAAACCTATATATATATATATATATATATATATATATATATATATATATATATATATATATATATATATTGTATTGTAGTTGCTTAAAGTTGTTAAAATGAGAAGTGATCTTAATCATTAGATCTATTAATTGATATGTGATTTAATTAATAGTAGATATATGACATTAAATCTTATACATAAAAATTGATCTATAACCACTAAAAAACAAACCATTTATATCTGATACATATGATACATAGTTCTACTTCACAAAAAACTATTAATAGAAATAAACATTTTATTTGCAAATTCAATGATACACTATTACAAGTTACATCCGAGTTAACAAACAATTGTTAAACTATGATACACAAGAAATTGGTAATATTAAAAACCGCGAGCAACTGCTCATACACGAATCAAAACCTACAATAACTCGTACACGAACCACCAACTAATTAATGGACTAAACTATTAATGCTAATAACAATATACTTTTATCTAATTATAGTTCTTTATTTTACATGACAGTTTCTCATTGATCATCCCAAGTTTTTGAAGAATTCATTATATCTAGCAGGAATTTCTTATATTGGTGTTGTTCTTCCCAGAATTACTCTAGAAATATATGAAGGTAATTCTATTGGTTTTTGAAGACAAAATTCCATTTGATTGTGATTTAGAAAGTTGTGACCTTTGGAGCATTTTCACATTTACAGGAAATGAACGTGGAGATCAACCATCATTAAACATTCAAGTAAATCATCAAGCTTGTATTATCTTATAATTTATTTCTTAAATTCATATAAACTAAACTGAATGTGTGAAGTTTTAATCTTTTAATGAAAAGTGGAGAGACTTACTCATTTAGACTAAATGGTACGAAAATGTAACTTACTTCTTACAATTTAGTTATACACACTCAATGATGAGTTTTTCAAGGACTAAGATGATAGTTTTTGTAAAATTACTTACATTAAGAAAGTTTTTAAAAATGTTATTGAAATATAACTATATGAGATTTATAATGTTTGATTAGACATAAATTTGAATTTAAAAATATTTTAAAATTTACTTCTAATAATGAGAATGTAAAGTTTTGTTTGTTCTCTTAAACCGGAATGTAGGGTTACATTCTTTGCAGTCCTCTCACCCACAAATTCAATGATTTTAATTCAAGACTTGAATATGCTCATCGTCTAGCACTCATATCCGATGATATTTACAAGGTATTTCTCATAAATTTATATAGATAAGTTTAAATTATGATTCTTAAATAATTTTTCCAATTTGTAGTCAGCGATAGAACATTGTAATGGTAATTATGTGAGTGTTGATTCGGTCAACTCATATTGTGCTGCTAGTCTTCAGCGTTATGAAGAGGTTAGTTTGTGAACACTTGTATTTGTTTTAACTTCTTTAGATTAAGATTTTATTTTTATTTTTCCTTTTTCTAATACTAAAATATTTTGCTTCTACAAAAAAAGTATTAAAGCATAAAAACTTGCTTACCATGGTATAATGATATCTAAGTTTTAACTTGCAGTGCACAAGTCGTATAAATATGGATAACATTTTGGAAGAATTTTGCGATGAAAATGATCCGATGCTAGATTGTGAAGTAACTTTTCTACCCTTCACTCTGCCATTCTCTTTATATATGTCCTCTCTTTTATCCAACTTTGGAATGTGATAACTAACCATTCTTCAGTTAGTTAATTGGAACCATAAAGATGACAACCATAAAGAAAACGGACATCCATGTGTATTTTAGGTATATCAAGCTATTGTACATCAACCTATCTTTTCTTTTAGGTATATCTATCTGTGGGTAAACTTTGGGTTCGTTTTTTATTTTTCGTCCCTGGGCGAATTAACCACAATGTGCAACTGGGCATTGAGCCCAAGCCAATTAGTACAGTCGATGCTTTCTAACATTCCCGGAAACCATGTTGCATCTCGTGAAAATCATATAGCTTTTCAACATCGGATTGTGTAAGCATTCACAAAAACTCCTCTCCATATAACTGCATAACCTCGTCACAGAAATTGTACAGACAATCACTAGAAGTTTTACGACCAATTTGCATATATTCGTCTAGTTGATCAGGAACGGTTCCATATGCTAGTTAACGAATTACAGAAGTACACTTAACCAATGGGGAAATGCAAAATTTCACGTACAATCAGTACGGTGTTGAAAATACGGCATAGTATCACTTAATTCGCGAACAATGATTGTAAATAGTTTTCAGCTCATTCGAAACCGCATACGGAATGTTGCTTCATCGTACATTGGGTTGTCAATGAAGTAAGCCGCCACTAAACGACCATGAGCACCGTAACGATCTCTTTCTAACGGCGCTCGTGGGTTTTTTGGGATTCTAGAAGTGGAAGGATGTTGAATAAGTAAAATGACGTCTTTTAAAATCTCGAAGGTTAAACTATTAACCTCATCTTCTAGATCATCATCAAAGAAAATTTGATCGGAATTCATATTTTTTGAGTTGGTAAATATTTGATAGAATAGAAAAGAGAAGTATGAAAAAATGTAGAAAAGAAGTGGGGTTTTTTAAAGAAGGGGAAAAAAGGGTTTTTTTTTTTTTTTTTTTTTTTTTTTTTTTTTTAATAATTAAAAGCACCCAACAGCTAAAAAAAGGTAGAAGTGTGCAATTTTTCCAATTGGGTTGCTGAACACAACTTCAAATTTTGGGGGTGGGAACACGGTCGGGATCGGTGTGCTGGGGGCGGGGATTCCCTTTTTTTTTGCTCTATTTTTCTTCACACTAGGAGTAGCTATAACTTAGCAATTCGATTGTACTCAGATCGAACATGGCAATGAATGTAAGTGTGCTCTCTGGGCCTTACTTATTGATGATTGACCTACATTCTTAGCTGATGACATTAAATGATTTGAGGACGCTTGGTAGCCAAGCTTGCTTGCACTTGGGCTATTTCACTGTAGCTTGGGGTATAATGGTTCGGAGAGATCGAAGAGCACCTCACTCTGCCATGCCAATTGCAAATTTTGAATCAATTTTAGGGTGATCTTTGACCAACCAATGCAACGGAAATGTGATATCGAATGAAAGTCAATCTAATAGACAAGTGACTTCCCTTTTTTTCACTAAGGAAATCTGCTAACACTCTAAACAATTCGTGAGATGACTCATAAATCAAACTCTTATTGATTAGGAAATGCTCAAAGGTTCTTGTTCAAATGCCAAATCCCTTAGATGACTCACCCGTTTTGCGTGAGTATCCCGCTGTGGCTAGCATTGTAAGGAATGCTTCTAAAAATCTTAGGCCATTCTTGATGATGGACCCTCCGGCAACTTTAGAAGCCTTGGTTCGTTAAGGCTCTTATCTTGAACTAACGCTTTGATCTCGACTTCTAAACCCATATCCTTTCGCATCAAAAGTACCCGCGCTTCTTAAACCTAACTTTATCCCAAGGAACCCCATGAAGGAAGTAGGACAATGTTCAGACCTTGGCTGTCACAAAAAGCAACCAATCAGTTCCGGACAGGTAAAATGAGGGCTCGACAAATGAGAACTCCTACTCTGACTATAGTTTTGGGATATCTAAGCGGGATTTTCAGTCATCTATCCTTTATCTTTCCCTAGCGAGTAAAGAAAGAGTGGATGTTTTGAACTAGTGTTGAGTGAGTTAAATGCCTCATAAGCTATAAGGGCGATCTATATGTATCAATTCCGTGAGCAGCAACTGAACTGAAGGTAAAAAGTGCATCTAACAGGAATCGAACCTATGAATTTTTTCGGTTGGGCGCTCTAACCACTCAGCCATGGATGCAAAGAGACTCAATGAGTGAACTAGGTCTTGGTATTCTTTCTTGAGCTTCCATTTCTTCCATTAAGGGAGATCCAAGAAAAGATGGAATAAGAAGACATGTTTCCATAACGAACAAGATACAGGTTGAGAAGGGGGAGTTAGCAAAATTAGACAAGATTGGAATAGGCATAGGAACATGTATTGATGTACCATATCGGCTAATGCTCCCACGTTGATGCGATGCATTCCACCATACTGAAGACTTGATTATTGGTATATCGATCGGTCTTGCACGGATTGGAATAGGAGCCGGTTCGATAGGAAGCTTTTGAAAACACAATGCACCAATGTAAATAAGGAATGAGATTAATACAAAGGTTAAACAAGCATCCCACACCAAAAAGGTGCCCCACATAGGTCTTCCCCGACACCCCCAATATCTAAGGGTAAAAAACATAGAAAAAGCACCCATTTTTATCATCGATGTTCAACATGGGGTTGCGCTTGCCATGCTGAACCAACTTTTTCCTTTCTTGATTGGTGGTGAACCCTCCTCTCTTCTTTTTGGGTCCACCCGTACCAGCTAATTCGCTTTCCTCCTAAGGGGTCAAAAAGGGCCTACCTATGCATTTAGCTGACTCTCTATGCCCCAAGAAGAGAGTTGTCCAGTTATGCCGAGGAATAGGTCTCTATCCAGATGATAGATTGAAGAAGAAACTGATGTGTGCCTTGCCTTTCCTCGAAAAGTGCATGCAACTTAGTCTTTTTGGTTTTTGAGAACGGCTGTCACCTCTCCCAGGATCATAATGATTATCCCAGCCCGATGGGTCTACATCCATCCCTGAATGTCATTGGGTACTGTTAACTTCCCCACCATTCTTGTAAATGTCACCTGTAATCCGCACAAGTGTGTCCGCACCTCCCTGAGTGGACGAGAAAGAAAGGATTTCTCCGAGCAAACCCCGAGGTTCCAGACCCAGGGCCCTCTGCCGTCGTTTCAGTGAGTCATAGGGTCCATTCCTTGTAGAGGAAGGCTAACTACTTACTAGCTGGGAGCTATATGAGTGGTAACTAGAAAAAGCACCAATTCTTTCTAAATGATAAACCATTATTGGTTCAGCATGAGTGATAGCGAAGCCAAGCTGGATAGGCTTTTTATGTCGAAAGCCGCAAAACTAGCTATCTTATAGCAAACAACTAATGTTAGCCTACTCAACTAATCACATAAGTTAAGTAAAGGTCTATTTGCATCGCAACTAATAGAAAAAATGACTACTAGACTAGACTAGTAGTTGAGTGCTCCTTGTTGTTTGGATCTTGACCGATTCCGAGCTTCCTAGGCTCTATGAAGTTGGGGAACTCTGCAAGGGCCTTACCACCTTTTTTATTTACTATATTTGAGTCTTTGGAGTACTTTGGGATTATATTCCGCGTTGAGGATTTGTGCTTGTGGGTCGGGGTAAATATTGCAGACTAGCTGGTGGTCGACAATCGTTCGGACTTTGTAAAGGTTGTCGCGGCACATATAGTAGGACATAGGATTTATCGCGATGCCGGCCAACCAATTTACAATGTCTCCGTTGCTGAAATTCGTCAAGAAGGCCACGTGGATTGGCCAGGGTCTTCTTCAGCTAATGAGACCTCGTTCTCGAAGCCTTCGTAGTATCTTTTTTATAGGCGCCTCTATTTGTATGAGGAATTCCCTTCTGATAGAACTCGTCTAGTCTCCATCTCCTTCCTCCGCCGCCTTCCGACTCGCAGGGTTATACAATGCCAACTTCCAGACATTCGATGACACCTTTCTCCAACCTGAGCTATGCAACAACGAGATAGTCCTTGATCCTTGCCGGATGTGCATGATGGTCCCCTATAATATGCTCACTTGGGGTCTTCTTACTCTAGCTATCCAAAGAGTGTCCGCTAGTTGAACTACGCCCAGTAGACTCCATGTTCCGCTCATCCCCTTTGTTATCTCGTTGATCGGGATACTATTACCTAGGTTCCTAAACTTGGAATGGATGGCGGAGCATTCGTGGCAAGCACTTGTATGTGTACGGCACTTTACTCGTAGACGCTTCTCTAGCTCTCGCAAGAATTTTATGGGAGTCGTCCTCGGAGGGACTTCCTGAATGACTGTAGCAAGGATTCTACCATACTCAGTGCAACTATTGTTGTTGATCCTGCAGAGCATGCCCAAAGGTAGAGGCAGGATTGTAGGTAGTAGGCGAGAATGTTTATTTATTTATTTATTTTTCTATGAGAAGCTCTATGGCACCCACAATTCTCAGTAGTAAGTCATCGGCATATCGCGCGTAACAAATCCTTATTAAGTAATGGCTTTTTAAGAGGGCCAGCTTGGACGGGTCTGACCTGATAACTAGTATCGCCACCCCGCCCAGCTCTATCAGAATGCCCTTTCTTTTGCAATACTTAAAAAAGTCTCTTATGGCCCAATTATTATTACAACGTTCTCTATCATAGAATTCAGCCTTTGGAGACAACCCGGCGGCTTCTATTAGGAAGACGACGCAAAGGAGGCTCGAGGGCTGGTTAAGGAAGGCGGCAAGGGCCGACGAAGGCGGAAACGAAAGACCTTTTCTGGTCCCCTGAGCCGGGGGTGCTTGTGGGAGGGGTGTGCCACGACGAAACAATGGAATGATAGGCCGCTTTACGTTGGATGCTCTTTACCCTCCCCAGAATGATGGCTCTGTTGTCTTAAGGTCCCTTAATTGTTATCCTTGCTCTGAAGATGTGGAGGTGTATGGACTTCGTTTAGTGGTTTCAAAACAAAAAAATGGGTCACATATAGTGTTAAATATAGTTAAGGTCTAGTCAATGTCAAGCGCAAGTTATTTATATGTACGTGCCCTTTCTGAACCTTGTCCCGCAACATAAAATTGCTGGTTTCTAACAAGTACAACCTCTTTTATTTTGTCATTAAATATTAGCCTATGTCAACTCTGTTTATATATTTTTTCAAGAATATTGTTTTACTAATTTGAAATTTCCTTATGATCATCTTAGGACGATTTTACCAAGGCAGTAAATAAGTGGGCGAACATGGATGTTGTGCAACAGGCTCTGAATGTTCGTCAAGTAAGTAGTCAACTTAAACTATATATATACATTTGGTCTATCACGTTCCTTAAATTTCACATTTATAGGGAAAAATTGGAAAATGGGAGCTGATCAATAATACCATGCATTACCATCAAGGGAAGAACGACACCTTTTGTTATTCTTATGATATCTTCACTAGTTTTCCCGATCATAAGCAACTTACTGGTAAAAAATGCCGAGCTTTGATCTTAAGGTAATGTATTAACAATATGTCCGGCCTCCGTCCCAAACTCTAGTAGATTTATTAGTACTAATCAGCTGATAACAAATGTGCATATATGATACATTGTTGATTTTTATAGCGGCGACCATGATATGACATTTCCATATGTTGGCGTTGAGCAATGGATAACTTCTCTCAATCTCGGAGTTGAAGTCCCATGGAAACCGTTCTATGTTGATGGTCAAGTCGGAGGGTGAGAATTATGTTCAATACGATTTTTGTTTTGTGGTTCCTAATTAAACCCGCTTACCATTTATGAAAAAAAAAAAAAAAAAAAAAAAAAAAAAAAAAAAAAAAAAAAAAAAAAAAGGCTGACCCAGATTAAGTCACGATAATAGAACTGTAACATGGTAAAATTGAAAATCAAACCGAACCGAATTCCAATTAGTTGAAACCGAACGGAAAATCAAATTTCAATTCGAATTATATAGTTTTTTAGGAAAAAAAATATTTTCAAACTTAAAAAATATTATATTTATACTAAAAAAGAGTTTTAAAGGTTGTTTTATGTATATAAATATTCATATTTACATGAATTCGATTTTCGGTTCGATTATATTTTGCCAAAAATCATATACAAACCGAAACCGAATATTTAATTCGGTTCGGTTTATGTTTTCGATTCCCATGGTTATTACCCGATTTGTGAACACCCCTAAATATGTTTATTTCAACATTCTTCAAACAATCATAGTTGCTAAAATTCAATATTAATTTCTCTTTTCATTTTCATAATTTACGTTTTTGCAGATATGATATGAAATATGCACTAAACGATTATTCATTAACATTTGCTACATTGAAGGTAGGATATGATACACACACATTCGCCCTTATGTATGCTTGACATAGTTATACTATCTTAATGTAATCACGATATTTATACAGGGTGCAGGACATTTAGTTCCATCTTACAAGCCCAAAGAAACTTTTGTGTTGGCACAAAGGTGGTTCTCTTCTCAAACTTATTCAAGCGATTCTTAAATAAGACAAGAGGCATGGAATTTCATCTCCTGCAAGGATTGGATCCAAGATATAAGATATACATTATTGGTGATTGTGATCTAGTTTAAATAAAGTTGTAATTGTTAAGTAGTTTCCCTATGGCATAGCAAAGGAAAGCTTTAATCCAAATTTCTGTTAATGTCAATGTGTTATATAACTATATGAAGTTAATGTCAAAGTGTTATCAACGAACACAAGATCGATCTGTCTTCTCTATGATGGCGAAAATATACACCATCTTCAGACCATGAAATGGCATTTTTGTTGATCATTATAACCAATTTTGGACATAGTAGCTAGTGCCTAGTGGTGCATTCAATAGAGACTCACAAGTTACAAAAATACAAAGTGAAGTTAAAAAAAAAAAAAAGTCATTTTTGATCATTTTACATGTGAAGTTCCTCCGTTCCAAAATTATAGTCCCCTTTTAACTTTTTCGGTCTTTATTTTTCAACTTTAACCTTAAATATTTTTGTTTATATTACATAATACTTGATGCAAAATATATGAATGGATTGAGTTTTAAATGTATTTTTCATTGGTATAATTTTCATCAACTATTGTATAACACAAACAAAAATATTTAAAGTCAAAATTGAGAAAGGAAGACCGAGAAAGTCAAAATGGGACTATAATTTTGGGACGGAGGTAGTATGTTTTTGCCGAACACTTAAAAATATGATTATCTGATTGACAGCATAATCAATTCAAATACTATATTTCAAAACCACATTTTGATACAGCTGATTATCTGATTACAAATTTTTAAAACGCATAATCTATTTTTAATCAGCAATTCCAAACACCCCCTTAATTGTTGTAGATGAGAAGGAGAAGATGAGCGGCATGAGATGATGGCTAGAAAGAGAAAAAGAAAAATGAGATTTCAAAAAAAAAAAAAAAAAAAAAAAAAAAAAAAAAAAAAAAAAAAAACCTTGATTTAACTATGTGAAAGCCCTAATTTACATTTAAGGGATAATTACCAAAATAGATCGTTGATTTTTTGACTAGTCACTTTGTAGACTTTCAAATTTCACTTTCCAAAATTAGATCAGGGCAACTAAAAAAATGAGCAACTCAATATAAACGCGACACGTGTCCAAAAAGATTCTAGATTCTGTACTATATTAATAAAATATTCGACACGTGTCGCACATATATGAAGGTTGCTCATTCGCCAAGTTGCCCTAAGTTGCCCTGATCCGCCGGAGGAAAGTGATTTAAAAACATCTATTCAAGGAATGTGCTTTGGGCGACTGATCTATTTTGGTAATTATCCCTACATTTAAAGCCCAACATCCAATCTTTTTTAAACATACTTAGTTACTTACGCAAAAAATTATCAATATACATATATTTTTAAAATATATATATATATAGAAAGTCCAATCCGAATAGGCCCCGCCTAGGCCGATTAACTAGGCGGTGGTCGACCTCAGCGTTTTTTGCAACCATGAGTATTAGTATCTTAAAACATCCGTTACCAGAACATAAACCAAAGCTAGACCAACAGCAACACCCAATTCATAACCAGTGAGAAAAGGTTCTGCGGAAGGTTGTCGGGTTTGGGTTGCAGCTGTACTACTTTGGGCATGAGCAGTGAAGGATTTCTTGCAACTTTGACAGTTAATAACTTTGTTAAGAACATCATCTCTTATAAAACTGGTACCTAACCGAACAAAATGGGCAAACTGTCTGAAAAGTCGACCGGATCCTGGTCGGCGCCTGCTGCTGGAAAGATCTACGCTTGCTGTCATGGAGCATTCTTTTATCACGATCCAAAAGAATTCTTTGAGCTTCACAAATCAATTTAAAAGCATCAGTAGAGCCAGAAAACTTGTTTTTATCGGGATGAAGTATAAGGGCTAATTTTCTGTACTGCTTTTTAATTGATGCATCATCAGCAGAAGGCTCAACTTTGAGGATACCATACCAGTCTTTCTCTGTTCCGTAGGTTTTCTTTTCACCAGAGATGTGTATTTCACATACTACAATCATTTGAGAAACGTTTTCAAGTTTAGGATAAAGTTGTTGGGCCTTGACTGCAATTTTTAGAGCCGCAGAGAAGTCTTTGTTCTCCATCTTCTTTTCTGCCATCTCTTTGGCCCTCAACGCTTCATCTCTGTTGCACTCCATCACTGACCCTCAAATAAAGCTTCAATGACCTTCACCTGATAAGAAATAAGCGTTTTACGTGCTAACCATGCCCAAATGAGAACATCAGAGCTAGTGTAGAATCTCTAATAAGTAGCGGTGTTAATTGTGGGCAGTGTGGAATTGTATTATCAGTATAGAAACACACATTTATTATTCCAAATTCTCTGGATATGTATATTTCACATGACCAGCTCCAATAGCTCGGCACGTCTTAATCAATGAGTTAATTGGATACCATGGGAAGTGAACGCTTTGTATTTATATTACTTCATGGGTAGACATAAGTGAACCAACCAAAAACGAGGGCCGTAATCAGTACCTCATATGACACTGTTGAATATCTTAATTAAATGAGTTGGTTAAAGTAGAAGCAGCTACAAAGTTCCAGCTGCATGCAAAGTAATGCATACAACGTTTTGAACACTCTACAAAACATAACGAAAACGAACATGTAAACTTGTGGTTAAACATCACTATCAGCAGTCAGTTCAGCAGCTTATTTGTGTAGCAATTTACGTCCTACCAATCTAATAGTAGGAGCTAGGTCAATTAACAATCTAATAGTTACGAATGTTTGGGGCTATAATTTTTTAGAAAGAATCTACTACTAGTAGCTAATTTGAAAAAGCTCAGAAGAAGAAGATAAATAGAAGAAGCCAGGTCTAGCTTTTCATTATGAATTAAATAAGCAATCTAATGCGAATTAACGGAAGCTCGGTTTGCTTGTTTCATAATCAACCAAATGTTTGTTTAACTACTGTAACAGATAGCCAATTGTTTGCTTGCTTGTCAAATAAAATAAAGTTATATGAACAAGAAATGAAATGAATGAATCATGATTTATTTATGGGATAATTACTAAAATAGACCAGACAACGAAGTGGTTGGCGGTTTCTGCATTAGATCAGAGCAACTTGTACTTTTTGGGCAACTAAAATCTGCAACTGACAAGTGTCCCTTTTCTGAACATTTTTTGGGCAACTTGTGTATTTTTTGGGCAACAGTCTGTCATTTTTTGGGCAACTGGGAACACTTGTCATCATATGAGTCGAGTTGCCCAGTTATCATTTTCCGATCTCGGAGCAGAAACCGCCAACTATTTCGTTGCCCGGTCTATTTTAGTAATTATCCCTTTATTTATATAGTAGGAGTAATAAAAAAACCATATATAATAACAAAGACTGAAGTAGAAATTAATTATGTTCAAAAAAATAAAGAAAAAAGAAGTAGAAATTAATTAGAGGAAACCTAAAAATTAAGGATCGGGGATGGATGGTAAACCTACCAATAATTAAACTCTTCTTATAGTTGTTGTTGTTGTTAATATTACCTATTCTTCTTCTGCTTCTGCTTCTTCAATTTTTTCTTTTTTTTGTTGTTGTTCTTCGAATTCGAGATTGAAGAATGAGATGAGAGAAAGAGAGACTAGTGAGAAAGCACAAAAAATAATATTATCAGGCCCGTTAGTTTGCAACTTTTACTTTTGAATTTGACTTTAAAGGACTCATGATCCCGCACTTTCTCAATACTTTTTAATATTTTTAGGTGGTGTGTACGGAGATATTATTAGATTAGCCGGTTTGTTTACTAAATTAAGTGGGCATTTTTGTTATTTTCCTTTGAAAATAATCAAATATTACCAGATACTTAATTCATAATGAAAGAGGTTTTTGTTAATAGTTTTACTACACACTTCTACCATTTCAACTTACAAATTCTTCTACGCATATAACAATATTATATAGTTTTTTTCCCACTCATTCTTTCTTTGCATTCAAACCGTCAATTCTGTCACATGACACGATCATGTCAGTAGGCGGATTTGTAGGATGTTTTAGTAGGAATATTTATCATTTCTCTTTTGTTAACCTCCTCATTAAGATGAAAAAGTGTTTGAGCTCACTCATTAAGTGAAAACAAACACCCTTATCTCTCTCTTGTAACATTATTATTTTATTATTAATAAAATTATAAATAATTATTTATTATTTAATAAAAAGTATATTTTTTCTTCACACTTTCATCAAATCCAAATTCAAATCCACTATCTAATCAAAAAATTAATTTAATTTTAAACATAAACTCATTTACGAACCAAACTAACCTTTATACTATCATCAATCAACTTTACTTACAACAGAATCAATGAGGTCCCAACCCATCTACTTAACCCACACAAGTACAAATCAACTATACTTTAACCACTTCTTCTGTGTTCAGTTAATTGTTTTACTTTCTTTTAGTAAAACTGAAAATTCAATACAATTGAATTCAAATTGGATTAAACCGAACTAATAACCAAATTTGAATTTTGTGCGGTTTTGATTGACCCGAATCACATAATTTATAACCTTTTATTCATTTAATTATATATTTTTTTTTAGCAAATGCAATATATCAGCAATATACCAACAACAAGACAAGGGGTTCTAAGATGAAACTATTGCCTCCCCTCCTCCACGAAAGCGAAAACTTGCCTATTCTCGAGCAACTTAACCCGTTTTGTATATTATAATAAGTGTATCAAACAATATTTATTGTTAGTTTAAAACTATGTACAAATTCCCGCGACATCTTTTCTTCCTATGATGTGTGTAACTTTTATATTTGAATCTCAATTAAAGGATCATGCAAACCAGGGTCACTATACCCCCATAACTGTTGCCCCGCTGCGAAGCGTGGGTTGCTTCCACCTCGTTTATTTAATAACCAAAATAGAATATTATCCATCAGATTTTATTTACAATTTACATTTTACAACACGGTACATAGGCCCCCAACCCATCTACTTACTTAACCCAAAGTGTAAATTACACGTTTGAGGCCTTTTAGAAAAAAAGAAAAATAAAAAAATAAAAAACATTACACTATTGGTCCTACTATTTCCAAAAGCACACGATCCAGTCCAAAAAAGTAATGATCGTCTGTTTTTGTCATTAAATTAGTTCACATGCCTTGCACACGAGAGGTTTATAATTTTTTCAATGTTTTGTCCATTTAATTGTAACAATTATGCATTTCTCTCATACTTTTGAACACGCATACTAAGAGCATGTGCAACCCTAACGCAAGCCCGGCGTTAAGGGTGCTTTAACCTGCGTTAATGGGGCGTTAGCCATTGCATGCTACGACGTTAAAGGCGCGTTAACACGAGAAGTTAATCCCTTAACTCAGCCTTAAGGGTGTGTTGTGTAAAAAAAATAATAAAAATAAAAATAAAAAATTTGACACTTTTGGCACCTCTAAAGTTTTTAATATTTTTATTAAAAGAAAATGCATATTACAAAACAACCCCCCTAGTTCTTAAACGGTATAGTTGAGCGGGATAACCAGATTTAAATTCACAATTCAAAGTAGCCATTAACCATTTTATTGAGATTCAAACTAGCCGTTAAAGTATACAACATAGGGAAAAAGATAAATACGATACGGAAAATAAATAAACACGATACAATTCAATTTGAAATTCAAATTTCAAACATTTATCTATATATATCCTTATACACTGGCTTGTTTATACACACACAACACACACAAACATTGAGTGAAACACACATAAATTATACACAATTCATACAACAATATCACACAACAGTTCACCAGATATGAATCAGTTTACAACACCCCATCGGAAGAACTGTTTCCTGTATTCCCATATGACAATCCACCACAAAACACTCCACTAGCATATCTGTTTCATGTATTCCCATATGACAATTCACCACAAGACACTCCACCGGAAGTTTTGTTTTCACCGGTAAACAGTCCACCGGTAAACAATCCACCACAAAACCAACCCAATACATTTGGGTTGACTGATGAAGAACTCTTCGAGCAAGATATGCAAGTCTTGTTACAGGTTCAAGAGGAGGAAGAACGTCAGGCAAAAGCTCGTCAGGATCGGTTAAACCGTGAAGCAGAATCCCGATGGGCTCTGGGGTTAAACCATGTGCTATCAGAGTCTTCCTATTTGAGTGACGAGGGCTATGACACAGACTGATTCATTTTCTTGATTCGTAGTTTATTTTAATCGTAGGTTAATGTTTTGGAATACCGTATCGTTGTTTAACGTTTTAAACGTAGATTATTTTAATCGTACGTTGTATTTCATAGTTTATGTTTAATGTTTAATGTTTTATGTAGTTCGTGTTTTAAATTTAATGTGTGTTTAAAGTTTAGGTATTAATATAAGTTGTGTTTTATAAAGTTGTTTTAGTTATTAAATGAGCAAACATTACTAAATCGGCTTAGTTTAGGGTTGCATTTGAAAATAGTTGAGTTAAAGTTGAGTTGTGATTACGGGTGTTTTTTTGTAAGTTAAGGTGAAAGTGTTAAAACTGATTTGGCGCTGAGGTGGCACTGTGTTAAAATTTAACCGAAGTTATTGTTGCGAGTGCTCTAACAAATACTCAAGAAAACACACCCCAAAAAACACTTAAGAACCACCAACCACTACTATCATCATCTTTTACAAAAACACCACCATTTCAACACTCGCCATCTTTTACAATACCCACCACCTTTTTATTCAAGACCAACCACCAACATCTTCTAAAAAACCCACCGCAACCTTTATAGTTCAAACCCATAGTTTATTTCGGTTTGGTTAGCTTGGGTGATTTTCCACTTTCTTTTAATAAAACTGAAAATCAAACTGAATTGTATTCAAATTGGATTAAAATGAACCGAAAATCAAATTTTAAATGGTTTGATTTTCGGGTTAACTCGAGTTACATAATTTATAATTATTATCTTTTATTTAATTATATTACTTTTTCTAAATAAAATATTTTACTTTAAAAAATGTTATATTTATATATTTACATTTTTTATGTTTATATTTATTATTTAATCTTATACAAAGGACTGTGGTGAGCTTATTTTATTTTGGGTCATTTACCTTAGTTTTTAATAAATAGTAGCTATGTAGAGGTCCGTGGGTTAAAAATAGCTTAAAATGAAGTTTAGTTGTTTTTGTGATGACACATGGCTGCTTATGAAGATCTCTGCGTAGGGATGAGCATTTTGAGCCGAATCCCGGAATCAACCAGAACCGTACCGAAATAGTACCGATCCCGATATAAGGTACGGTATCGAGACTACGAAATAAGGTGAAAAAAATCGGGACCACTAATTCGGTACGGGACCGGTACCAAATCGAGAAATTCCCAAAAAAAATGAGAATTTCTCGATTTTTCGGTACTAGTACCGATACCGGTATCCGAATCCCGTTCGGTATGGTAACGGTACTACTAATTTATGCTCGAGAAAAAATCGGTACCACTAATTCGGTACATGATCAGTACGGGACCGGTACCGTGCTCATCCCTATCTCTACATGTTTGTTAAATAGGAGAATAAGTTGATTTTGTATACTAAAAAGAGATAGAAAGAGAAATGTTAGAATCACACACTATTTATAAAAAACTTCTACACAATGATGTGTAACAAAATGATTTCTTATGAAAAAGAGATTTAAGAATGAAGATAGTCAATGAGTGGTTTAAGTGTCATGCCACATAATTGTATAAATATTTTTTGTAAATTTTGTGTAGTTCTAGCATACCTCGAGATAGAAATGAGTGAGTGGGTGTGTACAAGTATATTATGATTGTAAAAACTTAAAGGTAATAAAATTCACCCCAACTTTTCTTGAATCGGCTTTGAACTAAGCATTTCTGTTCATAAAACTCACTGCAATCAAACTAGTTATAATATCTGCGCACGTGCGGGTTTTTTAAAATTTTTTGAATTATACATTTTTATTTATTAAAAAACAAATAATTTAATATTTGTTTTGTTTGATTTATTATGTTTAATTATAGTTTTTTATTATTAAAGATAATTATTTAAAAATTTTAATCTTATTCTTAATTGCATCTTATCTATATTTTTTGTATTTATGTTCTACTCGTGTTATGGATAAATATAAAATGTTACCTAATAAGAAAATAATATTTTTTTAAATAAAATTATTACTAAATAAGGTATGAATCCATTTTTTTGAAATGAAAAATTTCCAATAAGGGTTTTGTTTTATTATATAAAATATGTGTCTTTCAACTTTATTTATTTAATTATAATATAAACTAGTTAAAAACTAAGGGAAAAAAAAAAGCTTGGGTCTTCGAACACATTACCATCTAAGATGGCATGGCATTTAAGTTTTGAGCAGTGATTGACATGCCTAACAATTAGATCAAAACACTTGAAATAATCAAATGCTATCATGAGAAAAGAGAAAACTCATAATCCAGTTGTCATATGGTAAACGCATTAGGCATAAAATTAGCCATGCCAAGCATGCCAATCATTTTTCTTAATTTTTTGCTACCACTTTCATTTATTTAATATATACATTGTTTGGTAATTGTGATTATCTCCCTAAAACAACGTCACATGTTCCGCTGTATAAGGTTAACCTTACACATAAATACATAATTCGAGCTTTTTTTTTTTTTTTTTTTTTTTTTTTTTCTTTTTTTTTTTGGAATATATACGCTACGGCGGCTACGGTACATTATGCTTTTCTTTTTTCGTTTAAGAACAAAATAAATCATCTTGAAATGATCCAATTCATCGGGCCTTAAAGTCAAAACCCTTGGCCCAGAAACGCTGGCCCATTATGGTCCTCCAATACACCCTCAAGTCCTCAACTCAGCCTGATTTTATTTATATATTTTTAGTTATGTTCTTCTCAATTGAATGTAATAAAACTTAGAGGGAAAAAAAAAAAAAAAAAAAAAAAAAAAAAAAAAAAAAACAATTTGCATCATGCACCTATAGTGTAGTGTCTCTTTCTCCATGATAACTATGCCAAGTACTTAGAGTCGATACCTATAAATTGAATGAACTTCATATTTATGTGGTTAATGATATCTTAACACTAACTAGTTGTAGAAAGATGTAGCTTTCCATCAAAGTTTTGTTTAATTATTTCGTTAGTAAGAAATAATAGGAGAATGACACTTTTAAATTGAAACGAGTTAAACACAATAAACATAATTAGTTGAAGAAAGTCGTTGGAAAATGACACATGAAATATAGATATAACTACGGAAAATGACACATGAAATATAGATATAACTACAAAGCAGCCATTTTAGGCATTGTAGGAGTATTATTATAATTGTCATCTTTAAATTGCTTGAAATATAAAATTCACAAGTTGAAAGTGATGAAAAAGCAAATGACAAATTGAATAGTTGCACGCTTAGTCTAGTCGTCTATAGTGATTAAAAGACTTGAGAAACCGACTAGTAGGGTATTCACGTATTGCGAATGCGGGTACATATTATTAAAGTTTAAAAATCAACAAAATATAATGATGAGTTAATTAATCTGAAAAAAAAATAAAAAGAAAATGATCCTGATTTGGCCGGGTTTACCCATTCTGACGGTACTCTTAAGTTCGTTTTCAGTGGCTTTTATTGGTTAGCTGAACCGGTGGCGAATCTGATTCCCTGTCAATCCGGTCCGGTTTTTAAACCATATGTATCATCAAATTGTTTGCATATAATTATATGAACATTTATATGTTTTATTAGTTTATACAATATGTATAATAACATGTATTTTTAATTTTAAAATTGTTTTAAAAATAACATTTATGAGGTAGTTATTGTTTTTTAATTATTATTTATTCTTCTTCTTCTTCTTCTTCTTCTTATTATTATATTATTATTATTATGTCTAAAAAAATGTTTTAAATTGTTACAACTGATGCTATTATAGCTATATATCTAATTTGCCATAATAAATAAGTGTTCTGGCTTAATATAAACTTCTATTTTAAGGAGGTCTCTAATACTTTATACGGAGTAATATATTATAGATAAGGTTGTAAAAATCGTGAATCAGTAGTCAAGCGGTCGATCCCCTTATAGCTTGTAATCGTTTTAAGTGTGATACATCGGTGATTAATGTGATTGTCATTTTTTTCTTGTTTTTTAATTTATAAAAACCCAAGATCTTCTATTAAGAATATTACGATATTTTGTGTAAAAAATTGTAGAAAAAAAATTAACAAAATGGACATGAAGTTAAAGAGGATTAGAAAATATTATTTTGTTTTATGAAATATCTTTTTAATTTTACATATACATGAGATCAAAGATGGTGGTTGTGTAATTTGTATAAAAGAGTTTTTTTTTTTTTTTTTTTTTTTTTTTTTTTTTTTCATCATCAACCAATAAAACAAGTTATAAATCGCATTTAAAGTGTACTCACATAAGAAGTCATAGTTTTAGTAGGATGGCACAAAGTTGAATCAAATTGAAAATAAGTGTCAACTTGAGTCACAGTTTCGTAAATTTCCCTAACCTTTTGGTTCGAGGGTCACATGGGTACCCCAGGCTATAAGTCTATATTGGTGACGGTTATAACCTTAATAATAATTGCATAATATAAGTAGAATTTAGTTAATTGGGTGATTTTAAAACTATTTGTTCTTTATTATTATTGGCCGTATAGAAACACGATATACATATTACATATTAACGAACTAGAGAGTGGTGTTTAGACTCCACCAGTGACGGAGCTACCGGGTCTCGTGGGTGCCCGGGGACACCTATGAATTTTTCGATGTAGTGTTAATTTTAAGAAAATACATTTGATTTTTTTCCAAATATATTTTAAATGACCCCGGTCCATGAAAATGTGTTTTTAGTCTTATTTAGTTAGCATCTTAAACTCTATTGTGTTATGGTTAAAAAAAATTTGTGCACTCTGTCATATTTGTTCCTGACTCCGTCCCTAGACTCCACTTAGTAGTGACGAAGCTTTATGTGAAACATGTACGTAAAGAAGGGGCATTTGTTTTGACAAACTTTAGACCTCCATTTAAAGTTTGAAATTACATGCTCTATCCCGTGTGGAAAAAAATGAGAAGAATTTTAGCTATAAAATTTAAATAATAACAGAGAAATTACGAGAAAATGTATTTATTTTTGTTATGTATTCAAGATGTGTAATTGTAATTCTGTCTATTTTTTATTCTAATTTTATTTTTCCTTTGATCCAAGCTATATAACAAGTTATTGCTCCGTATTTGCTTTGGACTTTTGGAGTGACGGGTTGAGTGGCTATTGGACAATTTGTTATCCGCTCGACTTCATTGACTCGCTAAACTCAACGTGTCGTTTTGTATTTTGTTAACATAAAGTAAAATAAAATATTGTGCACCCTACATACATTGATGAGTGTTATTTTCCACAGCCTCAAAATAATGGAGTTGTGACTTGTGATACATGTGGTTTAAATTCACTTGTTTGATATAGTCATATAGACATGTGGTTTAACTTATACTCCGTAATAAGTTACTTTGAGGGCCACATTTAATGATTGCCAGACCAAATATTTATTTGCTTTATATGGTGAGCATATTTCACATGATATTTATTGCTAGTTCGAGCAAAATTGTTACAAAACTTACGAAGATCCATTTTAAATGTTCAAAATTTTCAAGTTTGTTTTTCGAAAGCTATATGATCATATTCAATAAAAGTGGCCTTTTTATAAAATATTCTTTAACTGTTTCGTTTTTGGAAACTATGCATAAAAAAGAGTAGTCCTAGGAATAAATAACAATAAAGACATTGTGGAGATTGACATCTTTCATTTAGTGTCGAATAAACTATTTGGAATAGATGATTAACGATAAATCACTATATTTGATATCTTGACTAATATATAATCTCTCATCCCAAAAAAAGTGTTTACAAACAAATAATATATAAAGAGAAAAGTCTAAAATACATCCCTGAGGTATGCCAAATGATACGTTTACATCCTTTTTCTTTTTTCGTCTCAAATATCATCCCTCTGTTAATAACTTTGGAACAAAACCATCCCTCCGTTAGAAATATCAGCTAATGAGGACTAACGATACAAATTATTTTCCGTTATCTCCTAACAAGAGTTAAAATATTTGCATCGTTAGTCCTCATTGAGTTAAAATATTGCATCGTTAGTCCTCATTAGTTGTAGAGTTAAAATATTTGCATCGTTAGTCCTTATTGAGTTAAAATATTTGCATTGGCAGTCCTCATTGAGTTAAAATATTTGCATCGTTAGTCCTCATTGACTATAGAGTTAAATTATTTGCATCGTTAGTCCTTATTGAGTTAAAATATTTGCATCGTTACCATCGCCACCACCCAGCACCGCCACCACCACCCACCAACACCCACCACCACCACCACCACCCACCCACCACCACCACCGCCACTCACCACCCACCACCACCCACCACCACCCACCCACCAACACCCACCACCACCACTGCCACCCACCACCGCCACCCACCACCACCCACCACCACCACCGCCACCGCCACCGCCACCGCCACCCACCACTACACACCACCACCACCGCCACCCACCACCCACCACCACCACCCACCACCACCACCGCCACCCACCACCAACGCCACCCACCACTACACACCACCACCACCACCACCCACCACCACCACCGCCACCCACCACCACACCCATGCGGTGGTGGTGGTGGGTGGCAATGGTGGGTGGTGGTGGCGGTGGTGGGTAGTGGTGGGTGGTGGTGGCGGTGGTGGGTAGTGGTGGCGGTGGTGGTGGTGGGTGGCGGCGGTGATAGTGGGTGGTGGGTGGCGGTGGTGGTGGTGGGTGGTGGCGGTGGTGGTGGTGTGTAGTGGTGGGTGGCGGTGGTGGCGGGTGGTGGTAGGTGGCGGTGGTGGCAGTGGGTGTTGGTAGGTGGTGGTGGTGGTGGTGGGTGGCGGTGGTGGTGTTGGGTGGTGGTGGCGGTGGTGGGTGGTGGCGATGGTAACGATGCAAATATTTTAACTCAATAAGGACTAACGATGCAAATATTTTAACTCTATAGTCAATGAGGAATAACGATGCAAATATTTTAACTCAATGAGGAATTGAGGACTAACAATGCAAATATTTTAACTCAATAAGGACTAACGATGCATATATTTTAACTCTATAGTCAATGAGGACTAACGATGCAATATTTTAACTCAATGAGGACTAACGATGCAAATATTTTAACTCTTGTTAGGAGATAACGGAAAATAATTTGCGTCGTTAGTCCTCATTAACTGATATTTCTAACGGAGGGATGGTTTTGTTCCAAAGTTACTAACGGAGGGATGATATTTGAGACAAAAAAAGAAAAATGATGTAAACGTATCATTTGACATACCTCAGGGATGTATTTTGGACTTTTCTCATATATAAATTATGATATGTGTAATTAGTGCTAATTTGGATTGATCAAAAATTATTTTTACTCTCACACTTGTTTAAAAAAAATTTTTGCAATTAATGTAAGTTTTAATTAAAAAGGTAAAATTAAGAAAAAATGTCATAAATACTACCCATATATAAAATGGACAATTTTTTAAGATAAATATGAATAGTAAGATGAACATTTTTTACGGGACAGAGAGAGTATTAAAAAAAACTTATAATACATGATCAAGGATAAATTTAGGAACGTTTGTACTTATGTAGTCATTTCGCTATGCATGCAACTTGTTTCAATAAAACCATTTTACAGACTACATTAGCATGCATAATGCATGACTCTGAAAAGTTAATGTTGGCTGGTGTTTGGTTTCTCTTTTGTTCGGTAACTACTCCAACTCAGCTTGTAGCTAAGGCAATGTTCTTATCGATCGGATAATAGTACAAAGTTTTCCTATACATAGAATGAGGCGTGTTTGGAGCTTTAATTGTAGTTGCAATGGATGGAGCGTGCCTTAATCTTTTAAGTTTTCTACTATGTATAGGATGGAGATTAGATCTAAATATGAGCCTAAGGCCATCTCCAATGCAGTGTGAGCTAGCATCGTTTAAAGAATTGGTTTAGAGGTCAACTTAGCATTCAATTTCATTGTGGGTTTAAAGTGAGTGTTATGTGTCCTTGCCGTAATTAAGTAATCAATTAAAGTGTCCATTTTTTTAGATAGATAGTGGAGATGCCCTATTTCTAGTATTCCGTATTTCTTTGATGATAAAGAGTACTCCTAATTAATACAATAATAAATTATGGTGAAATGACGGTTCAATTTTTATGTGTAAGTTTATAGAGTTTTTGTGTGAAAAGGTATAATGGTGACGTATCACCGGAGAAAACTTAACCTACTCAGTGGGTAAACTGCCCAGTGACTAAAAACACAATGAATGTGGTTATTGTAATATGTGACATGAAAGGAATAAAAACACATTTAATACTTTGTTCATTCTCTCCCAATTAGTGAATGCCACCTCATCCGGGTAAATTACCCAGTGGGTAGGTGTATCCATGCCCCGTATCACCATATTTAACCCACTCTATTTAATGTCATCGGTACTATTTATTTTGTAAAGTACAAAGCTATCCATTACTCCAAAATTTAAGAACCGCTATTGTCAGTTTGTAACTACCTTTGAACTTAACCAACTCATTTACCATAAATTAAGAATACTCATCAAGAAAATGAGTAGATGACTAGATGAGCTATAATTGAAGTTGTTTTGTTTTTTAATAAAAAAAAAATGCAAGAAAATAAAAAATGAAATGATGGAGAGTGACAAAAAGAATATGACTTGTCAAGCCACACTCTCCATAAGAAGGAGACTCTAGCTAGCTTTCCATCATAAGAAAAAACCAAAACCAACATTTCTTGCTCCATTCAAACTTCCCTCATTTATTCACCTCTCAAACAAACACACACAAATACAAAGAACATGAGCTTATCATCAATGGAAATGATAAGCTCATCAACTGACTCACCATACAAGCTCTTGTTCACAGCTCTATCTCTCATACCGATCACTCACTACGTGATCGGAATGTTTGCTATTTTGTTAGTATTCGTGTACAATTTTCTCGAGTTTCATATCATTCAGGATTTGTTTACCGGATTTAGAGGACAACGCGTAGAGTTGACCTTTAATACTTGCTCTACACTCTATCATGAAGTCATCTCTAAATGCTCACTTCTTCATGGAAGGTTATATATTATTTCCTACACTTTGTTTATACTAAGCTATTTGTGTTTAATGATGTTATCCTTATGTTGTTATACAGTAGTTGTTTGTCTAAAGTTATGCATAGAAATATATTTGTTAGCTAGACTTATTGTAAGTTAGAATATGCAGTTAAATGTGGCTTAATGATGGTAAGATCATGCAGTTTGTAAATGAATGATTACTATACAAGTAATGAATCTTGATATCTTTGTTCAATAAATCTTCATATAGTTGACCAGATTCAGGGTATCTCGAATGGATATATTTGTACTTTGTTGACATGTGGGCACGAAATTTATGAAATGGAGTGAGTGAACTAAAATTAAAGTACGTGTTGAGTAATACGTAAGTATATCACGTACACGGCTAATACTTTCACATTTTTTACCGTTTAGCTTAAGTTTAGGATTCGGGGATGGTTTCTTGGCGTCGAACTATGAACAAATGCTTATATTTTCATGATCAGCAATTTATACATTTTTAGATGTTCAATATTTATAGCTTTCTTTGCTAAATAAAACATGTTCATAGCTTCTCCATTACTTTTATGGAATGGTTGCTATTTTGAGTAATAAGTCTTATAGGTTAAATAAAAAATCATGTGTGGTAAATGTGTTCTGAAAGATGAAGAATATGCAGGTATTTGGCTACTCCATGGCTTACTAGTCCTCACCTTCAGACTAGTTTCTTGAGGTTCTTTGGGAGGCCTCCTGTTTTCAACTACCGAAGGTTTGTTTTCATCTCTTATTTAATTGCTTAACATTATTAAAATTGAATTTGTTGGAAGTTTCCTAGCTAACGTTCCTTTAATTTGTTGACTAAAATAATTAAAGTTGATGATTTTGACATAATATATACCCTATAGTCTCATTAGTTTGGTCATTATGCAAGGATAATTAGAGTTTTCAGTGAGCCCAAGCCCCGTAGATTAGTTAGACAAAATGTTAGAAGCCATGGCTACCGAAAAAAATTGGGATACTTAAGAGTAAACTGCAAAAACCATCCCTGTGGTTTGTGTAATTTCGCAAGAATAATCCCTATCTCAAATGTTCAGCATTAAACATCCCCAAGTCCACAAACGTTTGGCATTAATCATCCCTGAGCACTGACATCGTTAGTTTTACTCGTTAAGTGTTAAAATAATATTTGCCCGTTAGTCCCTCCATTAATATTTTTTGCACCATTAGACCTCATTTTTTGCACTGATAATATTTTTCGTACACGTCCATTCTCGTCCATTTGTTTACGTTTTCGTCCGTTTTTTTTACGTTTTCGTTCATTTTTTTTCGGTTTTGTTCGTTTTTTAATGTTTTCATCCGTTTTTGCTCATTTTTTTTAGATTTTCGTCCATTTGTTACGTTTTCGTCCGTTTTATACATTTTCGTCTATTTTTATACGTTTTCGTCCGTTTTTAAGGTTCTCGTCCATTCTTTTTACGTTTTTGTCCGTTTTTTACGTATTTGTCCTTTTTTACATTTTCATCCATTTTTGCCCTTTTATATTTTTGTTATATTTTTGTCCGTTTTATAGGCTTCTGTCTTCTTTTTAACTTTTTTTTATCCATATCTTACGTCCATTTTTATTGGTTTTTACGTTAAAAAATGTAAAGAAAAAAAAAGGCGAGAACGTTAAAAAGTGGACAAAAACGTAAAAAACAAACTAAAACATAAAAAATAGACAAAAACGGACAAAAACGTAAAAAACACACAAAAACGTTAAAAAAAGGACAAAATTGTATTAAAAAACGGGAAAAACCCTATAAAAACGGATGAAAACGTAAAAAAAATGGACAAAAGCATATACAAACGGATTAAAATGTAAAAAAACGGACGAAAACGTAAAAAAATAGACGAGAACCCAAAAACGGACAAAACCGTAAAAACCGGACGAAAACATATAAAAATTGACGTAAACATAAAAAAAAATGGACGAAAACGTATAAAAACATATGAAAACGTAAAAAAATTGACGAAAACGTAAAAAACGGGTAAAGACGGATGAAAATGTAAAAACAGACAAAATCATAAAAAACAGACGAAAACGTATAAAAACGGGCGAAAACGGATGAAAACGTATAAAAACAGGCGAAAACGTAAAAAACCGAACGAAAGCGTAAATAAATGGGCAAAAACATTAAAACACGGACTAGAACGTAAAAAACGGACCAGAATGTAAAAAACGGACGAAATAGTATAAAAACAAACGAAAACATTAAAAACGGACGAAAACGTATAAAAACAGACGTAATCGTAAAAAATGGACGAAAACATAAAAAAAATAAATATGGATGAAAACATTAAAAAATGGACAAAAACGTAAAAAATTGGATGAAAACGTAAAAAAAAAGAACGGAGGAAAACGTAAAAAATGGACAAAACGGTTGAACACGTATAAAATCAGACGAAAAAATATTAGCGGTGCAAAAAATGAGGACTATCGGTGCAAAAAATATTAACGGAGGGACTAACGGGCAAATATTATTTTAACACTTAACAGGTAAAACCAACGACGTTAGTGCTCAGGGATGATTAATGCCAAACGTTTGTGGACTTGGGGATGTTTAATGTTGAACGTTTGAGATAGGGATGATTCTTGCGAAATTACACAAACCATAGGGATGATTTTTGCAGTTTACTCTAAGAGTTTTGATTAATAGTAAATAAATAAATAAATAATAGTAAAAAAATAAAAAAAATAAAATAAAATAAATCGTAGCCTATTGCTGTGCAGTAATTTTAAAAACACAAATGGAGTATGATCTTTTTTGTTTACTTAATCTATGTGACTTTTTTTTCTCAGGGAGGTGTTTAACACAGGCGATGGTGGAATAGTAGCTTTGGATTGGTTGGCACGTTCTGATGGTAACGGTTTTTCTAAACTTGTTTAGCATAAATACGTCTTTACAACGACACGACCCATACTTGGTGATATTAAAGGGAGTTTGTATTGTATTTTTTTGGTTACATTTCTTTTTCAGTCGTTGAAAAGGAAGACATCGGAAATGATGAGCTTCATCAAGATGCTAACACGCCCATTGTCATAGTAATCCCAGGATTGACAAGTGATTCTGATTCTGTAGTAAGTTTGGAATCGTATATATATTGATAACCAGCATTAAACCATTATAAGAAAACGTATGAAACAAACAAAAAATTGAGGCTTAAAAAACATAAACTCATCCGGGAATTTGGTATTCTACTAATGAAACTTAAACTTGTATCGTTTTTAAATTGACTATTATTATGTGCATGACAGTATATAAAACATCTCACTTTCTACATGGCGAAACGTGGCTGGAATGTTGTTGTGAGTAACCATCGAGGCCTCGGGGGAGTACCATTGACAGTAAGTATTTAATTCCCATGTTCCAACTTCTAGCAAGTTTTTTTGTTCAATGCAAGAGTGTTAACAAGGTCTTTGATTACTTTGCCATACAGTCTGATTTTTTTTACACTGGTGGATGGACTAATGATTTACGCAAAGTAGTTGAACATATTCGCTCCCAATCCCCCGATGTTCCTTTGTTCGTTGTTGGAACCAGTCTTGGAGCAAATATGATGGTAACTTCTAAGATTCTCCCTTCAATAATCAGTCTGTAGTTGAAACACATTTGACCATACCAGATTTGTGACAGGGACTTACATTACTCTTAATTTCAGGTTAAGTATCTAGGTGAAGATGGTGACGACATTCTTATAGATGGGGCTGCAGCTGTTTGTTGTCCTTGGGACCTTCTGGTTGGTATTTCAGAAACATAATTTGGACATTTCACGAAAATTCAAACAACGTCCAATATAAACAACTTTTTATGTTCCGTAACTCATTCTCCAATTCATGGCAGCTTTGTAACAGGTTTATTGGACGGAATGCGGTACAGAGGTTTTATGACAGAGCTTTGGGAGGTGGTTTAAAACGTTATGCAAAAATGTATAGCCTATATTATAACATGGTCAAGTATTTGAGGCTTCAGCTTACAAAGTTGACAATCTCCTCATTTGTTAAATTGCTTATTTTTTATGAAAATTTGGCTCATTTTGCAGGCACCAAGAGTTCTTTACTCGTCTTGCGAATTGGGATGGCATTGAAAAGGTAATATTCCGCATGAGTTTGACAAAACGTATTGTTTTCCTGTCCCAAGCGAAGACAATGTTAAAAAGAATGGGTTATTTTTGTTATGTTTATCTCTCATGGGCTAATTAGGTTAAACTAAAAGATTTAACTAAAACAGAAATGGGCCAAACTGGTTGGGAGTCAGTATGTTTTTCAAATGCATAAAACCTGCTAATCTTGATTAGAGAACCGTTAATGATTATTATTATAATGGGATAGTTTTTCTATATATTCAACACAATTATTTATTAAATTCTAGGAAATTAATAAAACTGTGTTTGAGATTAAGCCAAGTCAACCTGTTCTATTCTAAAGGATTGCCCATCTTGCAGGCACGCCGTGTTCGTGAGTTCGATACCAGTGGCACTTGCCTTGTTGCAAAGTTTGCTGTAAGACCTGTCTTTTTAATCATTATTTTACCTCTTCTAATCTCCATCATTTGTTGAATCTGCTATTACTATTTTTCCAGACTGCGGACACATATTATAGGGAATCTAGTTGTGTTGGCTACGTGGGACACATAAAGGTGCCCCTACTTTGCATCAGTGCCTTAGATGATCCTGTTTGCACCAAAGAAGCCCTTATATGGGATGAATGCCGGTAGGTAATTCTATCATTTTATTCAGAAATCATATTCTAGTATCCATCATTGTCTTATATGGTTTTTTGATGCTTTAAACGTAGGGTGAACAAGAATATTATTCTAGCTACTACAGAACACGGAGGACATCTGGGGTACTTTGATGGGATGGACGCGAAGGGCGTTTGGTAAGTTCTTTTTCGTACCGATTGAAGTGATCCTTACCACTTTTAGCTTGAAATCTTATCTTAGCATAACTTGTCTTTTCACTATGCAGGTGGGTAAGAGTTGTTGATGAATACCTCACTGTTCTAGGATCTAGCACGATGATCCGCAGACAAAATAAGGTAACTACATACAAAATAGAACCACCAAGTTTTTAGAACTTATGACTTAGCGAGTTATGGGTCTTGAATGAAGAAAAACAAAGTCATTGTCTAATTTACTCGTTACTTTCCTTTTTTAGATGCCAGAGTCCATGCTTATCAGGCCTCAGAAGTCGCTAGTCAACAAGGATCCACATATTGGTTATGTTAAGAAAACCGACAATCAGATACATGTAGACAACTTAACGAAAATGACCAAGATATTAAAAATCACAGATGCACAAGGATCTGAAACTTCCTCTAGAGTTGACAGTATCATATTCTTTCTAAAGAGGTCATGGATCAGTTTTAGCAAGACAAAAATCTAGATGGTGTACGTCTGTATATCTAATGGCGTTTACCAGAATTGCTCCTTCAATGTCCGGATATATTAAGAGATGAATAAAAGGTGAAGGTCGCTACAATTTGTTCCACTAGAGTTTATATATGTATTAGGGATATATAATTTGAAGTTGGTACCTGATGGTGGTGCCTCCATTCTATTACCAAATGAAGTGTAATCATTAGTCACTAAAAGTGATATTTGTTACTAGTATCATTCTCTGATCATTAATCGCCATGATATAAAAAATTACCTAAAAGCTTGACATATCATATAAGCACATCACATTCATCTCACAAACAAGACTTTCATAGTCTATAACTTTAATTATACGTAAGTGTTCAAGCTTCTGAGTAGTGAATCATATAGAATATACTCCTTCGCATCCTATCAATGTGGGGCACAGTATTACAAACAGAGATACAGATTGCTAGAAGCGGTAGAAAGCATGTTCTTTGGTACAAATTATCCCCTTTACTGAATGAAACTAGCTATATTCCCCTGCCCCCTATATTCAATTAAAAGACTATAAAACCTCTGTGGACAACAGATTTGCAACCATTTTCTCGTTTCAAATCGGTTAAAGCAAATTAACATTGTTACACGAATATAAGTGTGCTTACAGTTTATTAAGTTAAGGATTATGATTGTCTTACCTAAGTCATGTTCTATTATTAATAGACATGCAAAGACCGTTTCCTAAACTTGTCCTTTTGGAATTGTAAGGAGACATAGCAGCCAGATAGCCGGATATATTGATGTAACTTGAAAGAATTTTACTTCACAAAACTCAAATCTTTTTAAGTTGGTATAAACACAATGCTCTTTAAATTAAGTGAAAGTGTATATCAAACAAATGAACACATTTATCACATTTGCATTATTTGAGACTGGTTAAAATAATGTTTCCAATATGTTTGGCTGCACAAAATATTGAATTAAAAATTAGAGACAAGTTGAGTCAATAAACTTGGGCGGATTACAAAATTGTCCAACAACCACTCAACTCCATCACTAAGACCAAACTCTTTTGTATTTTTTTGTGCAATTTCAGTATGTGCACTTAAAATTGAGCATTTATCGTGTTGCCATTAAGTTTCACAAAGTTGCAAGTCTTTCCTTAAAGTTTCAAAAACTACAAAGAATCATAAGTGTTTCATAAAGTTGCAAATTCAATCCGTGCACCTAATATTACATTGGTTACACCAGTAGTTAAAGCATAGTGTATATACAATATCACGAGTTAATACATAATTTGATGTGACCTAATCAAAAAGTTGTGTGAGCAAATTAATTCTCTTTTAGTATTAGAACAACCAAATCATCAATCCAAAACAAATCTCAAAAGCAAGGAACTCGATGAGCTTGTGGATATACATAAAACTAAAATGCATATAATCAAGGACGTAGCTTGAACAAAGTAATTGGGGGAGCCGAAATCATTCAAACACAAAGTAAATTGTGAATCATCCGTTTGTGACTTTTCAATTACCCCTTCATATATTATTTTTTTTACCGTATTGTTTGTACTTCTTTAAAATTTGGAGGGGCCAAGATGTAATTTAACATATATGTTTCACAAATATAGCAAAAAATTAGTAGTACTGAATTATATTACACTATTACCTTTCATTTTGCTAGTATTGAATTAAAGAATTTCTCGTATTGATAAGTATTTACAATGATAAATTACATGGAACTGTAATAGACCTAAACTCGAAGACGGGCTCACCCCTAATGAACCTAACATAATATATCATGTAATACTCTCTCACAATTATATTAGAAAACTAAAAGCATTGAAGCAATGATACACTTGTTGATTGATACATCCAACAACAAACAAAAGTAAAATTTTAATCAGCATGAAAGCAAATCAAACCGTTAGCAAAAACATAGTCGATGAATACATCTGACAGCAAGAAAGAAGTCTTCATAATACAGCAGCAACGGAAGCGGATTTTAGCAATGTCATGTGAACTCAACATTGGTGGATATTGTGGTGGCATATGACGATGCATAGCACGTTTTAGGTTGGTTGTGTAGAATTCGAAAGCAAAGAAAATGCCGCTAGCCGTAAATTGGCCAAAACAGTAAGTGTATAGAGTTTTGGGCGAGAATTGCTTAACGTTTTTTTTATTATTATTATTTTTTTTTTTTTTAATATATTATTTTATTTTATTTTTAAAGATGGAATAAATGGCAGCGGCCATGATCTGACGGGTCTACTTATGGCGGTCAACTAGAATTGAGAATCAAAACCGCTCTGATATGATATCATGTTGAAATATAATGATAAATTACATAGCAAACCTAATAGATATAAGCTCGCATACGGTTTCTTCTGTCTTAATGAACTTAACATAATATATCATTTAACAAAAACATGTTCCAACATATGAAAAAAAAAAAAAAAAAAAAAAAAAAATCTTGAATATTTTCAAACTTTGTAATTCAATTAGAAATTAGATGATAATCTACTTTAACAAATTCTTAGACAAAATACTATTAATTTTTATCATAGTTTTCTGTCACAACTCACCATTTCAGGTCATTTCAAGTCATTTCCCGAATTTTGGAAAAACACTATTCATCAGTTCACTATTCATCATTTTTTGTGTCAGTTTGACATTTCGAGAAGCATTTAGAAATTTTACTATTCACCGAACACTATTCATTTCCGTAAAAGTTTTCACTATTCACTTGCATTACACATTTCATCGTAAATTTAGTTTACGGGTATTCAAATTCGCGTAACCGGATTGGTTTAGGTGCGAATTCATTTCATTAGTGCTAAGAACACTACATACGGACTAGTGACAGTCTACATATCATCATAACAGCATTTACATGTTATACCACTCTTAGGATTTTCAAATTTATATATTTGATACATTTAACATTTTCCTTATAATTATTTATAAATAAACGTTAACACCCGGTTTATACACGACGAATATATCTAAATATTCCCACAATGGTCCCGACATATTCTTATAACCATTTTATCTTCATAAAAGTTATTACATTCATTTATCCAGTATTTTGGAAATTTATTTTATTTATAACGTAAGCTTATGAATATTACGACGGTTTTCGTGAAAACTAAACAATAATCACCCGAACACTCAGTAATTGTACCCAATATATTTTTAACATTTTTATGACTTTATTTAAGTCCCGGTTAACTTCGTTAATATTTATTTCTAGCAAACCCGGTACCCGATTATAACTAATACTTACACTAAACTACACCAATATTACATTACATTTCCTAAGCAACTCAAAACCGACTTTGCTACTCTTTCACTTATTGAAAACCGGCCACAATACCATCCCTAGACCACTTGACCTTTACTTTTAACCTCATGCTTATATGATCAAGTATAATACAATATAAACCTAAGTAAATATCTACATAAACATCTTTCACACAAACATATAATTTCCAAGAATCATAAGCTCGCCTTTTTCCTTCCTTCTCCACTCCAAACCCACGACTTTTTGCCAAGATCCATGATCAATCCATTATTTTTTAAAGTATAAAGCATCAAAGTTGTTCATTTCATCATCCTAATCAAGAATCATAACACAAAAACACAAGTAATCCAAGGTTTCTCATCATCTCACCACCTATTATTTCAAAGTGAGTATTCAAATTTATTTTCATGTTTTCATCTAATTAACATATGTATCTTATGGTATTCATTCTTAATTTCATGCACAAACTAGTTATACCACTTTATTTTTGTATACTTTTGGAACATACAAACCCTAGATTGTGATTTAGGTGTTCCCTTGTTAAATTAACTTGATTACTAGTCATTAGGAACCCATGGCACCCTAAGAAGGTGTATAGTAGGATTAGATTAGTTTTGTGAAGTTTGCAAGAGTTTTGGTTGAGGTTGGAACTAGTTTTGAACCTTGGAAATGGATTTCTAACAAGTTTATAAACACGCTGTCTCATTTTGTTAAATTCTGGAAAATCAGTAGACACAAAGGAAACTTTGGAAAAAATTTTAGAAAATACTTTCAAAAACGAATCCGTAGACGAAAGAACGGATTAAAAAGAGTTTATAACGAAGAAGTTATGGTTTTTGCAAGTTTGTTGACGAAAAGTATTTTTCTGAAAAATTACATGCTGTTGGACGTTTTTCGTCGGACAAAAAGAGGCTTTAGACGTAACCCGGAGGAGCCGAGCTTTCCAAAATATATTACTATATACTAATACGTAACCGTGGATATAAAGAACAAGTAAAACGGGCTTATAACGACAAAGATATTCACGTTTCAATATCGGCAAAAATCCTCTATAATTGGCAGCTTTTATAAATAATAACACTACGTACTAAATTCTAGATTTTCTAGAAATATTAACCAAGTACCCAAATTCATAACTAATGAAGTATTAGTGATTACAAGTATATTTTCATCACTACAAGGCGTTATTTCAAGGATTTCAAACCGAGGATTTCAACACGAACATTGATACATACGATATATATATAAGTATATATATTGCAATTAGCTTTATTTTTCTAATAGCCATATTTTTCCTAAGTCTTGGAATATATATTTTTGATAACAACAAATGTTTTTCCAAAAAGTAGAGTGGTATAGGAAACATGTGCATGGACATTCATAACATCATTTCATGATCTAAAGTAGATCGCTATCATTCATCTTAGGTTGCGGCTAGTGTTCGCGCCTTATTGTCCCGATCATTTTACCATCATTGCATCATTGCACCAGGTGAGTCATAGCCCCTACTCTTTTATACTTGTTTTAACTCTTTGGAGGAGATACATGCTACTACTTGCTTACTTGTACAAATTCACATAACATTTATACTTGGAAACATTATACTTGATTACATTATACTTGATTGCATTATACTTGATGGCGTTATACTTAAACTTGTAAGTCTCTTTGGGATAACACATGCATTGGGTTTCGGAGATGAAGTAGAATCAATGCTATTACCTTCCTTCTGAGCAACATAAAGTCTCTTTGGATAACACATGCATTGGGTTTTCGGAGATGAAGTGGAACCAATACCACTACCTTCCTTGTGAGCAACATACTTATGTGAGGTCTTCGGAGATGAAGTGTAGACTCACTACTAATTGCTTAACTGTTGTTATGAACTTATACATATCTTAATCATATTATATTGTAGCAGTGGGTTGTGAACACACAGGTTACAAGTCTCTTATGGCGGGACTTGCAACTGAGTGGATTTACGATGCCTTTGCTAGGATACCTTCATATATATGCATTACATTCTTTTTCACAAGACTCTATGAACTCACCAACCTCGTGTTGACACTTTAGCATGTATTTTCAGGTTTTAACCAATGGCACGCTACTGGAGGTTTTGGCAGGGCAGGGCATGGCATGGTCATAGAAGACTCTGATTATTCATTTGGGGACCGTTTTTAACTATTTTAAGGGCCTACTTCCGCACTACTTTTAACGATGTAAATTCAACATTTTTGATAAAACGATCTTATTCTAAAGGATTGAAATAAATACCATTTTACACTTGTTTTGTAATACCAATTGAGTTACACCCCAGCTACATGTATGCTTCCGCTGGACCCGACTTTGGGGGTGTGACAGATTGGTACCAGAGCTTTGGCTATAGCGAACTAAGTATTTTTAAAACCTAGACTATAGCTACTTTCAAAAAAACTTAACCCTATGACCGTCACGTGTCTGCCTGCCAAGCTGAAGCCTCACTTGTGGTTTGTTGCTGACATATGTGATGAGATTTGTATCTCATTATCTGGTATATTATATTCACTTATTCTAGCTGATTACTATAATTGTCTTTCATATAAGCATGTTCACGTATCATATATGTCACCGCGTTATATTTTCTGATGCGTGGGAATCGCAACAGGCTTTACCTCTCGAGGGATCTCGAGAAGCTTACAACCCCCACCAGGCAGTGTACCTGATCGTTGTAGTATAGTATAGTGACAAGTACCGGGGGATTGATCGTTCAGCTTAGGAATAGTGTCGCTAGGATTACAAAGCCTAAATACTAGTTCTAAAGGTGAGGGATGATTATTTTTGTGTTTTTATATTTTTATGAAAGCAAGTAAAATCTCGGGTTTTGGAAGAGTGGGCGGAATTAGTTGCTATTCAACTAACCCAATACTAAGATGCAATCAAAATAAAATAATAAAAATGAAAATAAACTAATTTATACTAAAGTTATGAGCAGTAATTGGAGAAAATGTGTTTACTTAGATTTCACTACTCCCTAGATATCTTTTACACGTTAATTACTTGTTATAATTGCATGGATGACGGATCGTATTCCTTAATACCATTCATGGGGTGGCACACATAACTCCCTAATTTTATGAGCTCTTATCTCCTCCTACACCATGCCCAGCACAACTATAGGGATTGTAAACAGTGGCTCATGCATTAAATACAACCAATAAAGACCTAGTGCGCCTCGGTTCATGTTTCTTAAGACATTCAAGCATGTTACCATTTGGAGATCTGCCAGTTTTCTTAAGCCTAACATATAAATCATTCATCCAAGACAAGAATAAACAAGTAATCAACACATAATCAATATCTAGGTTTCATTAGATCTAAGCAAACACAAAAGAGATCTAGCCTAGCATGATAGAATTAAGACAAGAACAAGATATAGACAACCAACACATAGACATATTGATTGAATTAGAAGAACACTTATCTTGATTAATCATGCAAGGTATCAAGGGGTTGGAACCCTTGAAAAACCTGTAAAGTTACACCAAAATCGTACTTAGGGTTTCTCCCAAAACTTTTCTCTTTAAATGTGAAAAACTAGAAAACTATATATAGGAAAATAGGGATGACGGCGTCAAGAACAAATGTGTGACGCCGTCATCTCGCCGCCAAATACTTCCTCAGACGGCCTTGATCTACTTCTGACGCCGTCAGGGCCTAGGCCGTCACACAAATTACTCTTGACGCCCTGTGTGTGACGTCGTCATCAACTACGGATTTTAATTCTTGGGGTTTGACGCCGTCAGGAAAACTCTTGACGCCTTCATGAACTCTCGGATTTTATTATTGAGGTTTGACGCCGTCAGGAAATTACTCTTGACGCCGTCACCTACTGTTCCCAGCATGGAAAATTGAGACTTTGCCGTTTTTTTCACTTTTATGCTCCAAAAACGTCCAAAATGGCTTATTTTCCAGAATTCACTCTCCAAGTACCTAAAATCACAAAAGGAACGATTTAGGGCAATATTTGATCAAATAAATTCGGATTCGGGCTTAAATGACCCCCTAAAAGTGGTTCATTTTTCGCCTTATCATATACCCTTACACTTGAGATTTGCTTGTCCTCAAGCAAATGCGCTTTTATTCTAGTCAAAAGACAAGTTAGAGGTCATTTAACACTAATATAAAAGTAATTACAACAAATAATCATTCGACTAAAGACCAATAGACAAGCTCGGAGGTCATACACTAGCACCTCACAAATAGTGTTTAGATACTCACATCTCTCGGGTGTAATAAAGTAATATAACATTATAGAAATGGAAGATATCTCTCACTACCTGTCATAGCAAAATAGATTACCATAGGCTTGGGAGAGGATCAAACCTCCACCACATGGCGTAAGCACCTAGGATAAACTATCAAAGAGGTCTTTTAAAGGGTTGTAACGTTAGGTATAGGGATATGAATTACACGGTTTTGTTGGATAAAGGAAGTTTTACTGGTGGCGAGTTAACAATCTTGGTTAATTACATGTACAATATGGCGTTGCTAAGCCAAGACTAGACTCGACTTAAGCTAATAAATGAGAAATAACAAAAACATAAAATGAACATAGAATAAAAAGAGATGGTAGTCCGTATGTTTTTTCTCTTTTTCTAATTTTTTTTTTTCTTTTTTTTTCTTTTTCTTGATTTTTTCGATTTTTTTTTTTTTTTTTTTTTTTTTTTTGCATACACTCTTACCCTACCATCCAAAATAATACATCATAGGGAATGAACATTTCCCTTACACTTGAATTTTTACATACTTTACAATTAAACTAATCTAATGACTCGAATTAAGAAAATCAAAACACTTGGAGTACTTTTAAGATTAACGTACATATGGGGGTAATATATGATGTTCTTCCCCATTACTCCATAAAATAAGTACTTACCCATGAGTCCCAATCGTCCCAAAACAATATGTACAAGGATATGATTCGACTTAGCAACCATGTAATCAATTAGAAAGTTAACTTAGGGTTTAACAAATAACAATAATGCACTAAAGATGAGCGCATACACGGAAGGCTAAAGCGATTTGGTTGTACATTTAAGTGGGGTGTAACAAATTCTTCCTTTAAGTAAGATGCTTAAAGTTAGAAACGAAAAGATAGGCTCGGAGGGGTGTACTAGGGGTTTCGTGTACTAAAAATGAGTACAACACTAAGGTGTGGGAAAAATTAGTTGACTTAACTAGCCAAGTAATATGACTTAAATGGTCAAGTAATTATGATACGGGTTTAACACAAGGGTGATCCTAATGCCTCTTATCATGTAGTAAATCCTACCACACGAATGTAGTCTCACTAGCGGTCTCGGGATGCATCACTAACGCAAGTTCTAGAATCTAAATGCTACCGGTACACTCATAAGCACTAATAATGAATGTTTTTCCTATCAAATCTAAAGGCGAACCTCACATATTTGGGTGGAAATTTTTTTTGAATATACGGTTTTGTGCTAGTCATACAATCTCCTATCCATGAGACGCTTGCTATGGCTAAAGTTTCACTCCTAAATGTTGTAAAAAATTTTAAATTTGGCGCTAAAATTACACTAACAAGTATTTCTCATAGTTTTATTACACATCTACTATCAAACAAAACAAACTCAAGCGAAAGTGCATATGTAAGGTATCATCTTTTTACCCTCCCCTTACACTTAAGATGAACATTGTCCCCAATGTTCAAGTAAAGAATGCAAAAGTGAAAAAGTAAAGAGAATGAAATCAAATACTCCCCTGATTCGCTCGGTATGGATTATAGGTTGGCCAGATTAGATCTTCCTCCAAGAAAATGAACAATCAAAGCTTCCCTTCCAGAATATAAATCATCTCCTTGTCGAATATAACCTGTAAGTCCTGACAAAAATAGACAAGACAACCTCGCGTAAAATCGGCGGCATCCTATATAAGTTACTAAATCCTAGAAAACAAAGTAAGATATAATGCTTGTGGAATGAAGTTTGCAGATTTCCTGGAGATTATAAAACTTAATAATTCACAAAAACCATAAGACTCCGTTAGAAAAACAAAACCGGTAAAATTTCCAGATTTTTACTCCTGACGCCGTCAAGAGTAAACTCATGACGCCGTCAAAATGGACCTGCAGAAATTCTTATGTTAAGTTTCCGGAAAATTTCTAGAAAAACTTGGTCCTACTTCCTGGAAAATCCTGCAAAACTTCATTATGACTCAATACAAGCATTTGACTCTAACAAATACGAATATACATGTTCATTTAATATTGTGGAGAATCATGATCGTGTGTTTCTTGAAAACATATTTGGGGTTTCCCCTAAACTTATCTTTTGCAAAAATACTTTTAGGTTGGAGTTAAGACTAGGCCAAACAACATAATAAAGTATTTCCACTTTTTAATTGAGAAACATGATCTACCAACAATAAAAATAAAGCATGCATACGGAAGCAAATACCAATCAAACAAATAAAATCACACAAAACATGGGTTGCCTCCCAAGAAGCGCTTTTATTTATTTACGAGTCTTGTAGCTAAACTCAAAGTCATGGGTTACTACGTGATCTCATCATTTGTTCCACTCTCTAGGCCGTCTTCTAAACCAGTTTTGTATTCCGGACCTAGTTGCAAGCACTTTTTGTAGAAACCAAGCATCCTATTTCTAACATACTCTACTCCTCTACGTCTATCCTCCTCATTCCTATAATAAGCCGCTTGCTTGTGTTCCTTTTCGAAATTAGAGAGAAGGCGGTATTGCTCAATCTTGTAGGGCATTTGATAAGCAACCTCATCATTCTCTTTCTTGAATCTAACTATCCCTAAAGTCGGATCATAACTCATCCTAGTGGCCTCAACAAATGGTTTCCCAAATATTATTTGACTTAGGCAAGCATCTATCACCGGAGGAGTGTCCTCAACTATCATAAAATCGATCTCATAGGTGAGATTCCCTATAATCACGTACAATCCTTTCACTCTTCCCGCAAAATTACTTATCAGGTTCTTATTAGGCATCATCCTAAAATTAAGTTGCTTCTTCATCACCCAATTGTAATAAGTCCTAGTCATGATGTTCACGAGGGATCTAGGGTCGATGTAAGCTTTCCATATATGCATGTGCCCGATATTGCATGGGATGTTAATGTTAGAGGGGTCTCCCATTTTGATAAGGGGATCGCCAAAGATATATGTTCTCTCGGGACTATCGAATAAATCTTTATGGTATTCCCGTTCTTCCTTGGTTGGCAACTTATCAAAGTATTCTTCTATAGGTTCTACCTCCTCTAATTCCTCTCTACTATCAACCTCAACTTCCCTATTCTCATCCTTAGTCTCGGCTTCTATCCTAACTTCATTCTTGTCACTCTCTTCTATCTCCTTATCTATCGGCTTAATAGTGACAACATTAACAAAGTGGACCTGTTTAGATGATGAGGGATCCTTAATTTGGTTTCCGTTATTGGTGTCCCTAGTGTCCTTCCTAGGTGTGACTAATGCTTGGTTGTTGAGGGCTTTCAACAAGTTGTCAATCTTGTTGGTCATCTCCGTTTGTTGTTGGTTGAATTCGGTTTCAAACCTAGCTATGCGAGCCTCTTGAGATGCCATAAACTTTGACATCAATCCTTCAATATTGTTGGTACTACCATAGTTGTTAGAAGGATTGTTGTTGAAAGTACGGTTGGATGGTGGACCGGTTGGTTGGTAACGGTTAGGCGGATTGGAGGAATTGGGTTGATCTTGTTTCCACCTAAGGTTTGGGTGATTTTTCCATGAGGGGTTGTATGAATCACCGTATGTGTTTGGCTCGGGCTTGAAAGTGTACCACTTATCTCCCGCTTCGTCGGTACGCGTGGATGCGTAGTCCTCAAAAGCTGTTCCGGGGAGTTCCACACAATCACGAGTGTCATGGGGACCACTACATAATTCGCATGAAGAAGTGATTTTGTTCACTTGGCTTGAAGGCTTAGGAGCTTCGTAAGATTTCATGAGAAACTTGACTTGGTCCTCAAGTTCCATGATCCTACGGTCGGGAGTGCTAGAATTGTTCGAAGGCAAAGATATTGCCTTGACCGTTTTGTTCAAATCACGGGGATCATTCCAACTTTCGTTGTTATAGAGAGCAAGATCTTCTATGAGTTCCCATGATTGTTCCGCACTAAGATCACGTAGCTTACCACCGGCCGATTGGTCAATGGCTCGCCTCGTGGAGATGTCGATATGGTCATAAAAGATTTGGACTTGGAGCCAAAGATCTATGCCATGATGAAGGACTTTTTGGAGTAAGTCCTTGAAACGAGTCCATGCTTCATAAAGAGATTCATTTTGACGTTGTTGGAACATCAAGATGTCATTCCTAAGCTTAGTAGTTCTCCCCGGTGGGAAAAATTGAGCAAGGAAACGAGTGGTGAGATCATCCCATGTGGTGATGGATCCCGCGGGTAAACGCTCAAGCCATTGACTAGCTTGATCCCGTAGAGAGAATTGGAATAGGCGTAAACGGGTTGTCTCTCTAGTTGCAACATCTAGGTCTATGGAATCTACGATTTTGAGGAAGTCCTTAAGATGTTGATTTGGATCTTCGGAACGAAGTCCATGGAATGCACATCCGCTTTGCACCAACCGGATGGTGTCGGATCGCAAGGGAGTCACATTGGCTCCGGTGAGCTCAATGGTGTTTCGGTAGCCTTGGTGGCTAGGTCGGGAATACTCTCCTGAGGTTCGGGGCCTAAGGGGTTCTAGTGGTGGGTTTTGTTGTGGTGGGATGACGGGTTCAAAGATGTCACCACTTTCCATGATGTCGGATGGTAAAGAGTTACGAACAAAAGCACGAAGAAATAAGATAGACTAAAGAAGACCTAAAAATAAAAATAAAATCTTACAAGAAAGGAATCTAGCAAGTAGACCTAATAAAAATAAATCCTAACCTAGACAATAACTATTCCCCGGCAACGGCGCCAAAAACTTGATGCGTGGGAATCGCAACAGGCTTTACCTCTCGAGGGATCTCGAGAAGCTTACAACCCCCACCAGGCAGTGTACCTGATCGTTGTAGTATAGTATAGTGACAAGTACTGGGGGATTGATCGTTCAGCTTAGGAATAGTGTCGCTAGGATTAGAAAGCCTAAATACTAGTTCTAAAGGTGAGGGATGATTATTTTTGTGTTTTTATATTTTTATGAAAGCAAGTAAAATCTCGGGTTTTGGAAGAGTGGGCGGAATTAGTTGCTATTCAACTAACCCAATACTAAGATGCAATCAAAGTAAAATAATAAAAATGAAAATAAACTAATTTATACTAAAGTTGTGAGCAGTAATTGGAGAAAATGTGTTTACTTAGATTTCACTACTCCCTAGATATCTTTTACACGTTAATTACTTGTTATAATTGCATGGATGATGGATCGTATTCCTTAATACCATTCATGGGGTGGCACACATAACTCCCCAATTTTATGAGCTCTTATCTCCTCCTACACCATGCCCAGCACAACTATAGGGATTGTAAATAGTGGCTCATGCATTAAATACAACCAATAAAGACCTAGTGCGCCTCGGTTCATGTTTCTTAAGACGTTCAAGCATGTTACCATTTGGAGATCTGCCAGTTTTCTTAAGCCTAACATATAAATCATTCATCCAAGACAAGAATAAACAAGTAATCAACACATAATCAATATCTAGGTTTCATTAGATCTAAGCAAACACAAAAGAGATCTAGCCTAGCATGATAGAATTAAGACAAGAACAAGATATAGACAACCAACACATAGACATATTGATTGAATTAGAAGAACACTTATCTTGATTAATCATGCAAGGTATCAAGGGGTTGGAACCCTTGAAAAACCTGTAAAGTTACACCAAAATCGTACTTAGGGTTTCTCCCAAAACTTTTCTCTTTAAATGTGAAAAACTAGAAAACTATATATAGGAAAATAGGGATGACGGCGTCAAGAACAAAGGTGTGACGCCGTCATCTCGCCGCCAAATACTTCCTCGGACGGCCTTGATCTACTTCTAACGCCGTCAGGGCCTAGGCCGTCACACAAATTACTCTTGACGCCCTGTGTGTGACGCCATCATCAACTACGGATTTTAATTCTTGGGGTTTGACGCCGTCAGGAAATGTTAGGAATACAAATATTCCTGTAAAAGTCTCGGTCACCTAATGATTGTAATAGCATTAAGTTAGCTCGTAGTTGGTTTGTTTATTAGTTAATTAGTATTAGATTAAGTAACACCGTGGAAGAAGGAACGGGTCTTTACCCACTGTATGCCTGATCCACAGCCCGGGAGTGGGCGTAATATTGTAACTATAAATACCCCTCTCCACATGTGGAGAGGGTTGGACCTTCATTCATTTTCAATCTAACCTTTTCTCTTTTTCTTTCAAGGTTCCACTCTTTCTCTCTTTTCCTCCCTCCCCCTCATTTCTACGCCTCACTCATCACCACTTGATCATGTTTCCAACATAGTTAGTATTCTACAATTGGTATCAAGAGCCAAGGTTTCATCTTAGGGCCTTGTAGAATCGAATTCGATGATGTTTTGAGTGGTTGTGTGAATTTGGTGTCACTTTTTTGGAAAACATCTTGGTTTCATCCCTCTAGTGTTGTTATACATGTTTGTGATGCTCTTTTATGTTCATTAGTGTTTGTGTAACATTGTAGTGTAGAGTGTGTTACAATATCATCAAGCTATTTGAAGTTTGGAGTGGATTATGGACGGTTTTCTTGGTTGCGGTTAAGTCCACTGTTTCACTTTCTTGGTTGCGGTTAAGTCCTGCGAGTTGCGATTAACTTTCTGCGTTTACTATTTCGGGAATACAAACAAAACGCAACGATAGTGACATTTTTGGACCATTATCACTGCGATTAGTTATCTGCCTGCGTTTAGTTTTCTGCGGTTAATCATTTGCGGTTAACTGTTTCTGCGGTTGGTTATTTTCTGCGGTTTGGTATTATCTGCGGTTAGTGTCTTGCGGTTTGCTTGGGTTGCGGTTAGTTTTTGCGGTTAGTATCTCTGGTCTGCGGTTTGCTTGGGTTGCGGTTAGTTCATACTGCGACTGGATTTTTGTTGCGGTTTGGTATAACTTGCGGTTAGTTCTCTGCGGTCAGTATCTTTGGCCTGCGGCTGGCTCTGGTTGCGGTTTGCTCATTCTGCGGTTGGATTGTGTTGCGGTTTGGTATTGTTTGAGGTTAGTGTTCTGCAGTTTGGTCAAGTTGTGGTTAAGTTGCGGTTGGATTTTATTGTGGTTAAGTAGTGGTTAAGTTGTGGTTAACTTATCTCCCACTTTTGGTTTGGTAATCTCTTATTTGTGATGTCGACTTCTTCCGATGACATTCAAGCTGCGGGGTCTGACACCCGACCTCCGATGTTGGACAAAACTGACTATGAATCATGGGCTCAAAGGATACGGCTGTACTGTCTAGGTAAAGATAATGGGGTTAACATCCTGAAATCCATCGATAAGGGACCCTTTCAAGCGGGTACTACTAGAGACACGATTTCAGAAGCAACTGATCAACTACCGGGCGTGTTTGGTCCTGATAGACCTCGCACTTACAATGAGTTGTCTGAAGAAGAAAAGAAACGATATGATGCAGACATCAGAGCATCTAATATCATCATTCAAGGCCTTCCCAAAGATGTCTACAAACTGATCAACTTCAATACTGAAGCAAAGGCGGTCTGGGATAATGTCAAAATTCTTCTTGCGGGGTCTGAGTTAACTAAAGAAGATCGTGAGTCACAGCTATACGATGAATTTGAGCATTTCAAAATGAATCCAGGTGAAAGCATCACTGACTATTACGTCAGATTTCACAAGCTGGTCAATGACATGAGAGCCATCAAGATGACAATGCCCAACATACAGCTCAATTCCAAATTCGTGAACAACATGGCACCGGAATGGGATAGGTTTGTCACGGCTGTTAAGCTCAACAAGGGTCTCAGGCATACCAATCATGAACAGCTGTATGCGTATCTCCAGCAACATGAGAAACATGCAGCTTACGATCGGCTAATGCGAGAAAAGTTCAATCCGTCTGCAACAAGTGAATCTCTTGCTTTTGTCTCCAATGTTCAACAACCTAATCAAACCTCTAAAGATCAAGGTCAACCATCACAATCATCCTCCAGGTCTACCCCAACCATAAGTCAATCATCAACTCCCTCACCATCTGCAGTGAATGCTCAACTTGATTCTGGGTATTCTCACACTGACATGATGATTGACAATCTCTCCAACCAAGTGTCTTTACTGGTCCAACAGTTCAGGGCTGCACTCCCATCTACTAACAACCAGCTCAGAATCTCATCTAATCCACGTAATCAGGCAGTCATTGAAGATGGTCGGGTAGTGGTGCAGAATGTGCAGGGAAGACAGAACTTCAACCAAAGAAATGCTGGTAGAGAGAATGGGCAGTACAGAGTTGGGAATGCTCTTCAAGCACAAGCTAAGCAACCGAAATGCTACAACTGCGGAGGGTTGGGCCATATTGCTAGGAATTGCACTCTCCCAAAACGTCCCCAAAACTCTGAGTACTTCAAAGACAAGATGCTGCTGATGCAGGCACAAGAAAATGGGATTGTGTTGGATGAAGAAGCATTGCTCTTTCTGGCTGGAAATGATGGGAACACCTTTGATGCTGATGTGGATGATCAACCTGTTCAGGATATGGCTCTTAATGACCCAAATATCTTTCAAGTTGAAGAGTGTGATGCATTTGACTCAGACGTGGATGATGAACCAACTGCTCAAACAATCTTCATGGCTAATCTGTCTGCAGCAGCATCCTCTTCACAGCATCCTAATTTATCCATCATGTCTGCTATCTCTGAGGTCGTACAAATCGTCCTTTGGTATTTGGACTCAGGCTGCTCAAAACATATGACTGGTGATCGCTCAAGGCTCAAGAATTTCGTGGAAAAGTTTATTGGTACGGTTAGGTTTGGGAATGACCATTTTGGTTCTATAATGGGTTATGGTGATTATGTCTTTGGAGACAGTGTTATATCCAGAGTCTACTACGTGGAAGGACTTGGGCACAATCTATTTTCTGTTGGTCAATTCTGTGACTCAGATCTCGAAGTCGCCTTCAGAAAGCACACCTGTTTTGTTAGAGAATTAGATGGTGTTGATCTTCTCAAGGGGAGTCGGGGCACTAATCTTTACACCATCTCCATCGAAGATATGCTACGGTCCTCTCCAATTTGTCTACTCTCTAAAGCATCCAAGAACAAGTCATGGTTGTGGCATCATCGTTTAAACCATTTGAACTTCGGTACCATCAATGAACTTACACGTAAGGATCTTGTTCGAGGCTTGCCCAGACTTAAGTATGAAAAGGACCATCTGTGTTCCGCCTGTCAAATGGGCAAGAGCAAAAAGCATACCCATAAACCCAAAACTGTCAATTCAATCATGGAAGTTCTTCATACTCTTCACATGGATCTTTGTGGACCAATGAGGATTCAAAGTATCAATGGAAAGAAATATGTGCTGGTGATTGTTGATGACTACTCTCGATTCACATGGGTGAAATTTCTACGATCTAAAGATGAAACTCCAGAAACCATCATCAAGCTCATCAAGATGTTGCAAGTCCGCCTCAACAAAACAGTTAGAGTCATTCGTACTGATAATGGAACAGAATTTGTGAACAGACAACTTACTCTGTTTTATGAAGGTGTAGGGATTAGTCATCAAAAGAGCATTCCACGAACTCCTCAACAAAATGGAGTCGTTGAAAGACGCAATCGCACCTTAGTTGAAGCTGCTAGGACCATGCTCATCTTCGCCAAAGCTCCTCTATTTCTTTGGGCTGAGGCGATTGCCACCGCATGTTACACACAGAACCGATCCTTGATACATCCTCTCCACTGCAAGACTCCCTATGAACTGGTTCATGGCAGAAAACCCGATCTTTCGTTTCTTCGAGTTTTTGGTGCACTTTGCTATCCAACTAATGACAGTGAAGACCTTGGGAAACTCAAGGCCAAGGCCGACATTGGCTTCTTCGTTGGCTATGCACAATGACGATGGAAATCCTTCTAGAGCGAACATCACTCAAGCTCTTGGTAGGTGACATGTGAGATCCATCTTGGATCAATGATCAAGTGACAACTGGAAAGCAACAATGGTGCGATTCAAATTTGAATCAAACTTGTTCCAGGATATGGATTGACGGATACTTTTGCCAAAACCTCTCAATGTGCTCACCAACTTATCTTTCGAGCACATTGATTGTATAATATCTTTCAAACAAAAGTATTTTTGATGGAAATGTGATTCAAAGTATAAAACTCTCGTCGTGTCTCAAAAATGTTTATCATATGACACGCGAGTGATTTCTATAAAACAATTTCTCATCAATCCGTGAATATCTTTTCACCGATTCACTCTATCGTGCTGTCTGCTTTGAGACGTTCCGGTATGAGAACATGCTAAGTATGAAGATTCCGAAGTGGACTCTTTGGAAAATTCATTACTACAAGCTGGAAATTCCTGTCAAGGAGAGTCTTCTTTAAAGAGACTCTACCTGATCACAGGTCGGTTTTCACAAAACCGGAGGGTAGTCTGTCCTCGCAGAACGAATGACAAAGCCATATTCGTTCTCTATCTTTAGTGCTAACTGTTTTATTTCAGGGACACATATAAAGATGGCGTTGATGGCTCCGGTTTCCAGCTGAATCGGGTCAATCCATACCTCATGCTCACACATCCTCCACACTATCAATGAAGATGAGAGACTTGCTACAACAAATGTTGAGAGACTACCAACAACGCTTCCTCAACTCTGATGAAAAAGTCTCCTGATCCATAACTCCAATGCAACGTCTCCAGATACAGAAGAGTGTGAGCATGATGGTCCTAAAGTCACTACATCACATGAAGGCAATACAACTATGGATGAGCTTGGAGATTTACTTTGGCTGATGATCTCAAAGGAAGCTCAAAGATCACACATCACAAAGGAATCCTAATCACAAGTTCGCTTGCTTGAAGTACGAAGTGTGCTGAAAAGAGAAGAATCAGATCCTACGAGCTACTAATACTAAAGAATGCTTAAAGACCAAAGATCTTAACTTCAAAGGTGACCTCGCTTAGGGGGAGATTGTTAGGAATACAAATATTCCTGTAAAAGTCTCGGTCACCTAATGATTGTAATAGCATTAAGTTAGCTCGTAGTTAGTTTGTTTATTAGTTAATTATATTAGATTAAGTAACAGCGTGGAAGAAGGAACGGGTCTTTACCCACTGTATGCCTGATCCACAGCCCGGGAGTGGGCGTAATATTGTAACTATAAATACCCCTCTCCACATGTGGAGAGGGTTGGACCTTCATTCATTTTCAATCTAACCTTTTCTCTTTTTCTTTCAAGGTTCCACTCTTTCTCTCTTTTCCTCCCTCCCCCTCATTTCTACGCCTCACTCATCACCACTTGATCATGTTTCCAACATAGTTAGTATTCTACAGGAAAACTCTTGACGCCTTCATGAACTCTCGGATTTTATTATTGAGGTTTGACGCCGTCAGGAAATTACTCTTGACGTCGTCACCTACTGTTCCCAGCATGGAAAATTGAGACTTTGCCGTTTTCTTCACTTTTATGCTCCAAAAACGTCCAAAATGGCTTCTTTTCCAGAATTCACTCTCCAAGTACCTAAAATCACAAAAGGAACGATTTAGGGCAATATTTGATCAAATAAATTCGGATTCGGGCTTAAATGACCCCCTAAAAGTGGTTCATTTTTCGCCTTATCATTTTCCCTTGCATAGTTTCATCATTTGACCTCTAGTTTTGGTTACCTGCCTTAGTCATTCAGAACGTCTTGGTATTTGTGAAGGACATAGTATTAGTATAACTGAGCTGAGTATTTCAAAATTCATGGAACCTCGGTGGAATATAGACTGGTCATTTATATTCAACCCGGGATAGTAGGACATAGGCTGACCACCTATATCCGACTCATAAATGAATTTTGCAACACTGAGAATAGTTATAATGATATTTTGTCTGAATTGTGTGTAAGCAATTCCAAAGTCGAGCCAATCTTTCAAAAGAACTTTTTCAAGAATGTTGAATCCAGACCTTGATTTTTAGCTTGATTCTAGTGACAGTTCTTGTTTGATGAGTTGCGAAAATCAAGCTAAAAGTTAAAGTCATCAAACCGATTTAGCCTAATCTCATAACAGTTCTTGTTTGATGAGTTGCGGGATTAAGTGAAAATCGGTTACCTAAAGGATTAACCTAAGGAAGGTCTTTTGAGGGCTATGCTCGAGTTTGGGAAAGTTTGCGTTGTCGAATCAGACCACTAGGCACATATGTGGAACGAACGAGCTGAACTTCGGGACGAAGTTCCTTTTAGGATGGGAGACTGTCACAACTCACCATTTCAGGTCATTTCCCGAACTTTGGAAAAACACTATTCATCAAACACTATTCATCAAAACACTATTCATCAGTTTACTATTCATCATTTTTGGTGTCAGTTTGATATTCCGAGAAGCATTCAGAAATTTTACTATTCACCGAAAACTATTCATTTCCATAAAAGTTTTCACTATTCACTTGCATTACACATTTCATCGTAAATTTAGTTTACGGGTATTCAAATTCGCGTAACCGGATTGGTTTAGGTGCGAATTCATTTCATTAGTGCTAAGAACACTGCATACGGACTAGAGACAGTCTGCATATCATCATAACAGCATTTACATGTTATACCACTCTTAAGATTTTCAAATTTATATATTTGATACATTTAACGTTTTCCTTATAATTATTTATAAATAAACGTTAACACCCGGTTTATACACGACGAATATATCTAAATATTCCCACAATGGTCCCGACATATTCTTATAACCATTTTATCATCATAAAAGTTATTACATTCATTTACCCAATATTTTGGAAATTTATTTTATTTATAACGTAAGCTTATGAATATTACGACGGTTTTCGTGAAAACTAAACAATAATCACCCGAACACTCAGTAATTGTACCCAACATATTTTTAACATTTTTATGACTGTATTTAAGTCCCGGTTAACTTCGTTAATATTTATTTCTAGCAAACCCGGTACCCGATTATAACTAATACTTACACTAAACTACACCAATATTACATTACATTTCCTAAGCAACTCAAAACCGACTTTGCTAATCTTTCACTTATTGAAAACCGGCCACAATACCATCCCTAGACCACTTGACCTTTACTTTTAACCTCATGCTTATATGATCAAGTATAATACAATATAAACCTAAGTAAATATCTACATAAACATCTTTCACACAAACATATAATTTCCAAGAATCATAAGCTCATCTTTTGCTTCCTTCTCCACTCCAAACCCACGACTTTTTGCCAAGATCCATGATCAATCCATTATTTTTCAAAGTATAAAGCATCAAAGTTGTTCATTTCATCATCCTAATCAAGAATCATAACACAAAAACACAAGTAATCCAAGGTTTCTCATCATCTCACCACCTATTATTTCAAAGTGAGTATTCAAATTTATTTTCATGTTTTCATCTAATTAACATATGTATCTTATGGTATTCATGCTTAATTTCATGCACAAACTAGTTATACCACTTTATTTTTGTATACTTTTTGAACATACAAACCCTAGATTGTGATTTAGGTGTTCCCTTGTTAAATTAACTTGATTACTAGTCATTAGGAACCCATGGCACCCTAAGAAGGTGTATGGTAGGATTAGATTAGTTTTGTGAAGTTTGCAAGAGTTTTGGTTGAGGTTGGAACTAGTTTTGAACATTGGAAATTGATTTCTAACAAGTTTATAAACATGCTGTCCCATTTTGTTAAATTCTGAAAAATCAGTAGACACAAAGGAAACTTTGGCAAAATTTTTAGAAAATACTTTCAAAAACGAATCCGTAGGCGAAAGAACGGATTAAAAAGAGTTTATAACGAAGAAGTTATGGTTTTTGCAAGTTTGTTGACGAAAAGTATTTTTCTGAAAAATTACATGCTGTTGGACGTTTTTCGTCGGACAAAAAGAGGCTTTAGACGTAACCCGGAGGAGCCGAGCTTTCCAAAATATATTACTACATACTAAGACGTAACCGTGGATATAAAGAACAAGTAAAACGGGCTTATAACGACAAAGATATTCACGTTTCAATATCGGCAAAAATCCTCTATAATTGGCAGCTTTTATAAATAATAACACTACGTACTAAATTCTAGATTTTCTAGAAATATTAACCAAGTACCCAAATTCATAACTAATGAAGTATTAGTGATTACAAGTATATTTTCATCACTACAAGGCGTTATTTTAAGGATTTCAAACCGAGGATTTCAACACGAACATTGATATATACGATATATATATATAAGTATATATATATTGCAATTAGCTTTATTTTTCTAATAGCCATATTTTTCCTAAGTCTTGGAATATATATTTTTGATAACAACAAATGTTTTTCCAAAGAGTAGAGTGGTCTAGGAAACATGTGCATGGACATTCATAACATCATTTCATGATCTAAAGTAGATCGCTATTATTCATCTTAGGTTGCGGCTAGTGTTCGCGCCTTATTGTCCCGATCATTTTACCATCATTGCACCAGGTGAGTCATAGCCCCTACTCTTTTATACTTGTTTTAACTCTTTGGGGGAGATACATGCTACTACTTGCTTACTTGTACAAATTCACATAACATTTATACTTGGAAACATTATACTTGATTACATTATACTTGATTGCATTATACTTGATGACGTTATACTTAAACTTGTAAGTCTCTTTGGGATAACACATGCATTGGGTTTCGGAGATGAAGTAGAATCAATGCTATTACCTTCCTTCTGAGCAACATAAAGTCTCCTTGGATAACACATGCATTGGGTTTCGGAGATGAAGTGGAACCAATGCCACTACCTTCCTTGTGAGCAACATACTTATGTGAGGTCTTCGGAGATGAAGTGTAGACTCACTACTAATTGCTTAACTGTTGTTATGAACTTATACATATCTTAATCATATTATATTGTAGCAGTGGGTTGTGAACACACAGGTTACAAGTCTCTTATGGCGGGACTTGCAACTGAGTGGATTTACGATGCCTTTGCTAGGATACCTTCATATATATGCATTACATTCTTTTTCACAAGACTCTATGAACTCACCAACCTCGTGTTGACACTTTAGCATGTATTTTCAGGTTTTAACCAATGGCACGCTACTGGAGGTTTTGGCAGGGCAGGGCATGGCATGGTCATAGAAGACTCTGATTATTCATTTGGGGACCGTTTTTAACTATTTTAAGGGCCTACTTCCGCACTACTTTTAACGATGTAAATTCAACATTTTTGATTAAACGATCTTATTCTAAAGGATTGAAATGAATACCATTTTACACTTGTTTTGTAATACCAATTGAGTTACACCCCAGCTACATGTATGCTTCCGCTGGACCCGACTTTGGGGTTGTGACATTTTCACTTTTAACCTTATACTTTTACATAAATTTACTTTCAACAATTCATTTCATATAAATTATTACTGTAATAACTATATTATTAATAAATTACAGTTTTATCCAAAAAATTAAAATAAATAAGTCATTTTACTCTCATCTCAACACGAAGGCAATGAATAGCTTGGTTGTTGTCATTTGTTTACAATGAATGATGTGCGTAATTAATGTTTCCATTTGTACAATTGTTCTCCATATGTGAAAATCAACCTTAGGAGAGTTGGTCAGGGCTCTTTCCTATGCGAGAGGTCTCAGGTTCGAGTTTCTCCATGATGATTTCCTCCTGTAGGAATATGAGAGTGGGCTCTCACTAACTATATTTGTACTAACCCAACCGTTTAAAAAAAAAAAAAAAAAAAAAAGTATGTATTAAAGTATACGTTTGATTTGTTTACAAATTTCTTCCAACAACAAGAACTAAAGCTTAACCTTGTCTTATATGCACTCTTCAGTCTTGATGCATGAGTCCATCAGATAGAATTATTTTTATTTTTTATTTTTTGAAATGCAACAATTTATTAGACAAACAAAGAGACGATACAAACAACCGGCATCCCTCCTCTCCAAATAAGACGATTAAAGAGAAGGAACCCAAAACAAAAGCACAAATACAACCATCTCAAACCCGGAAGGGACATTACAAATAAACTCAAACCAAATCAGATAGAATTATTTAAGTTTAACATGTTATATCCATTGTATTAACTTGGTAGTACTTATTTTTATGTACAGAAATTAAAAGGCTATTGGATTTGATTGTAAAATGCAAGGGTGTCGGGTGCAAATACAGAAGTTGTTGAAATGGAAAGTGCATGGAAGGGATCACAAATTCATTAAAAAATTAGTACACATATAAAGTTGATTATTCTGCTATAATATTTATATGCACACCACAACAAGACAGATCGCAAGTCGTTTGCATAGGGATATCCCATAAAGATGGAATAACACACTCGTGAGAAGAATTCTTCGCATGCATAAAATTTGTTCCAATAAATTTATGAAAACGTGTTTTATTAGTAGTTGTTTCATTTCAATAAACAATTTATAAAAAATAAAAAATATTTTACCATACAAAAAAATAATGGCTTTGTATAAAACATGACCCGCAACTTATTAAAATTTTAAAATTATGGCCAATGTTTGTGAAATGTTTTTATTTTATTAACATGCATTAGTATTTTTGACATCAATTAGTAATTATAAATTTATAAGTTTAGCACAAACCACATAGACACACAGTACTGTCTTGAAATACATTATCCTCATATCCAAAATCACAAGAAACATTTAAAAATTTTCTATGAACCTTTACTTTTAACACAGACTGATTCAAGTAGCTAGAACTTGAGGACATACAAAATCAAAACGATCCATATAAATCATTCAAGAACATTGAGTAAGAATTAAGTCTAATATGATCGAATGAATGTAATTTAAATTTTCAAGACTTTCATGTATGCTTTCGAAAGCTAAATTGTTCATATTCTTTAAAAGTGGGCTTTTCATAAAATATTCTCTAACTACTTCGTTTTTGGCAACTACAAATAAAAAAGTGATTTTCGAACTAAATAGCGATAAAGACACTGTGGACATTGACATCGTATTATTCAATAATGATTAAAGTTATAATTATGGTTCATTTTAACATAAATCCACCGTTGCATGATATTATATATATAGAGGTGAGTTATTTTATAAACTAAGTTTTTTTGTTACAAATTGAGGGACAAATCTCCACCATTCATCTAGTTTGATCTAATGGTAAGGATTAACCTAAAATTTAATAAGACAATCTAAGTCCATGTTTTTTTCTTGTCCTTTTTGTCTATCTTATTTATTCCTTTTTTTTTCCTTTTTTTTTTTTTTTTTTTTTTTTTTTTTTTTTTTTTTAACTTCACGTTTTTTTCGTTTTTTTTATATGCGTTTTTTTCGTTTTTCATACATATTCGTCGGTTTTTTACGTTTTCGTCAGTTTTCTTACGTTTTCGTTCGTTTTCATACATTTTCGTCCGTTTTCAAACGTTTTCGTCTGTTTTCTTACGTTTTCGCTCGTTTTCATACGTTTTCGTCTGTTTTCTTACGTTTTCACCCGTTTTCATACGTTTCGTCCATTTTAATACGTTTTCGTCCGTTTTTTTACGTTTTCATCTGTTTTCGATTTTTTTCATACGTTTTCGTCTGTTTTCTTACGTTTTCGCCCGTTTTCATACGTTTTCGTCCGTTTTCATATATATATATATATATATATATATATATATATATATATATATATATATATATATTTTCTTACGTTTTCATCTGTTTTTGATTTTTTTTCATACGTTTTCGCCCATTTTCATACATTTTCGTCCGTTTTCATATATATTCGTCCGTTTTCTTACTTTTTTGTCCATTTTCATACGTTTTCGCCCGTTTTCATATGTTTTCGTCCGTTTTCATACGTTTTCGTCCGTTTTTATATGTATTCGTCTATTTTTATACGTTTTCATATGGTTTCAACTGTTTTCATTCATTTTTGTCCGTTTTCTTACGTTTTCGTTCGTTTCATACATTTTTGTCCGTTTTCATACGTTTTCGTCCGTTTTCATTCATTTTCGTTCGTTTTTAAATGTTTTCAAACTTTTTCATACCTTTCTGAATATCACAAGTGACTTCACTTGTGATATTCAGAAAATCGTGAGTGATATTGAATATCACTCGCGATATTCTGAATATCACAAGTGGTTTTTAACATTCTGTAACATGAAAATCACAAGTGATATTCAGAATATCGCAAGTGATATTCAAAATATTACAAATGATATCTGAATATCGCAAGTGATATTCTGAATATCACAAGTGATTTTCAACAAATGTTCTGTGACATGAAAATCGCAAGCGATATTCAGAATATCGCAAGTGATATTCTGAATATCAAAAGTGATATTCTGAATATCAAAAGTGATATTCTGAATATAAATCACAAGTGATATTCAGAATATTACAAGTGATTTCACGCTTTTTTTAATTCATGTTTTTTCAAAAGTGATATTTTGAATATCACAAGTGAAATTCTGAATATCACAAGTGATTTTCAACAATTGTTCTGTAACATGAAATTCACAAGTGATATTCAGAAAATCACAAGTGATATTCTAAATATTACAAGTGATATTCCGAATATCACAAGTGATTTTCAACTAATATTTTGTAACATGAAAATTGCAAGTGATATTCTAAATATCACACGTGATTTTCAACTAACGTTTTGTAACATGAATAACACTTGTAATTTTCTGAATATCACTTGTGATATTCAGATTATCACTTGTGATTTTCATGTTACAAAACATTAGTTGAAAATCACTTGTGATATTCAGAAAATCACAAGTGATATTCAGAAAATCACAAGTGATGTTCAACTAATGTTTTGTAACATGAAAATCACATGTGATATTCTGAATATCAAAAGTGATATTCAGAAAATTACAAGTGTTATTCAGAATATTATAAGTGATTTTCACATTTTTTTTAATTCATTTTTTTTTATTTTCTTACGTTTTCTTCTATTTTTGTTCGTTTTCATACGTTTCTCAATATCACAATTAATATTATTAATATCACAAGTGATATTTTGAATATCAAAGAAAATCACTTGTGATATTAAGAATATCAATTGTGATATTCAGAAACGTATGAAAACATATGAAAACGAACGAATACGTATGAAAGCGTAAAAACACGCCTGGAAAGGGACAAAAACGTATGAAAATTTGATGAAAACGGACGAAAACGTATAAAAACTGTTGAAAAGTATGAAAACTGATGAAAGCGTCTAAAAACAGACAAAAATACATAAAAACGGACGAAAATGTTTATAAACGTATGAAAATAGATAAAAATGGATGAAAGCATATAAAAACAGACGAAAACGTCTTAAAATGGACGAAAACAGACGAAACGTCTGAAAACAGACGATAATGTAAAAAATTGATGAAAACGTTTGAAAGCGGATAAAAACGTCTGAAAACGTATAAATACTGCCGAAACGTATGAAAATAGACGAAAACGTTTGAAAATAGACAAAATGGACGAAAACAGACAAAAACGTCTGAGTATCACCGAATATTACTTATGATATTCAGAAACGTATGAAAACGTCTAAAATTGGCCAAAAAAAAATTTAAAAACGGACAAAAACCTATGAAAATGAACGAAAATGTAAGAAAACAGACGAATATGTAGGAAAAAGGACGAAAACGTCTAAAAACGGACGAAAACATAAAAAAAATGGAAGAAAACGTATGAAATCAAACGGAAACAAATGTAAACATATGAAACCGGACGAAAACGTATAAAAATGGATGAAATCGTGTAAAAACGTATGAAAACGGACGAAAACGTATATAAACGTATGAAAACGGACAAAAACGTATAAAAACGGATGAAAACATATGAAAATGGACAAAAACGTCTGAAAACATATAAAAACTGTTGAAAACGGATAAAAACGTCTGAAAACAGACGAAAACGTAAAAAAACAGATGAAAACCTATAATAACGAACAAAAACGTCTGAAACAAACGAAAACGTATAAAAACGGTAAAAAAAGTTCTGGAAACGGACAAAAACGTCTGAAAACGTATATAATCGTGTGAAAACAGACAAAAACGGACGAAAGTGAGAAAAAATCGTGAATTTATTTAAAAAAGAAAAGCTTGACTTATTTAAAAAAAAAAAAACATGAATTAGAAGAAAAAAAAAAGGGAAAAAAAAAAGAAAAAATATATATCGTTAATTGGAAAAAAAAAAGCCAAAAAAAAAGAAAAAAAAAAGGAAAGAAATAAATAAAGAAAGTCAATAATAAAAAAGACAAAGAAAAAAGGAAAAAAAAGACATGGACTTAGGTTTTCATGTTTAATCTTAGGTTAATCCCCACTATTAGATCAAACTAAATGAATAGTGGGGATTTATCCATTAGTATGTAACAAAAAATTAGTCCCTAAATGAACTTTTCTTCACATATATAAAGTTAGAACACATAATATATAGATCGTTTCAGTATTTTAAGTTTTTAATGTATATAACATCAAAGCCTAATTTTATATATTTTACCAGGGTGAAGCCTTTTTACCTAAAAAAAGGTCAAAGCCTAATAACATAATTCTTGATGGTAATTATTCAACAAAGCTAAGTAAGTTGAAATCAATATTTAATCTACAAATTAAAATAGTTAGCAAAAATAAAATAATAAATAAATAAAATAAAAAAATAAATAAATGTATAGTAATATGAATAAAATTTAAAGATTTGCAAGGATGAAGTTGACTATGAATTTTGTGAAGTAAATAACTCTATCTTCAAATTAAAGATTAAAGAGCACATTCTTCAATTCATTAGTTACTTTTGATAGATAATTAGATCATGAGAAGAGGATTTTTTTTTTTTTTTTTTTTTTTTTTTTTTTTTTTTTTTTAACATAAAAAAAAATAAAATAAAAAAAAAAGAAAAAGAAAAAAAGTATTACGAAAATAAGAAATGAATGACGGAGAATGACAAAAAGAAAATGACTTGTGCAGCCACACTCTATAAGAAGAAGACTCTTTCCTTCATTTCAAACCAAAACTAACATTTCTCCTTCTATTCAAATTTGCCTCCTTCATTCATCTCTCAAACACATTGTGAACCTACCTGAGCTTATCACCAATGGAAATGATAAGCTCATCTAGTGATTCACCATACAAACTCTTGTTCTCAGCTCTATCTCTCATACCGATCACTCACTACGTGATCGGAGTGTTTCTTATTTTGTATATATTTGTATACAATTTTCTCGAGTTTCATATCATTCAGGATTTGTTAACAGGATTTAGAGGTCAACATGTCGAGTTGACGTTTAATTCTTGCTCTACACTATATCATGAAGTCGTATCCAAATGCACACTTCTTCATGGAAGGTTCGTTTTAAATTATGTACTAAACGACCAACACTTTGTTTATACTACTATGCTATTCATGTTTAATGATGTTATCGAATTCGTTGTTATTAGTTGTTCATTTAAACTTTAGTTTAAAGTTATGCATTATAATCTAATGGTTAGACGGGTGTAGCCGTGGAGGTGACCAGACCCCCTTCACATCAGCGCTACACCAACATCAACATCCATTATACCACCATCTTTCCGTCACATTTACCGCGTAATGGTTACCATCTTACGTAGCATTTATATTTGAATAAATGATTAATATTTGCTATTGTTAATTTGTTACTAGTATTATAGAAGTAATGAATCTTGATATCGTTAAGTTGTTCAAAAAAATGAAAAATCTTATATAGTTGACCAGATTCAGGAAATCTCGAATGGATATATTTATATTTTGTTGACACGTGGAGACGAAATTTATGAATTGGAATTACCGAATTACTAGTAAATTAAAGTACATGTTGAGTAAGTAATACTTAAGCATAACTTAGGCCTAATACTTTCACACTTTTACGGTTTAGTATAAGTGTTATGGTACATTTTAAGCATTTTCAGCTTGCATTATAATTTTCTCTATAAGCTATACAAAATGATAATAACCATCTGCCTTTTAAATTAACTTTTCTCAGCCAACTTTATATACAACTATTCATGTTTAAAACTACTTTATATTGGCGACCCTTAAGGTAAGGCAATGACAAAATGCAATAGTATGGTAAATGTGTTCTGAAAGATGAAGAATATGCAGGTATTTGTCTACTCCATGGCTTACTAGTCCACACCTTCAGACAACTTTCTTGAGGTTCTTTGGGAGGCCTCCTGTTTTCAACTACCGAAGGTTTGTTTTCTTCCCTTATTTATCTATATATTTTCTTTGCAATATTAAGATTTGACCTTGTTTTGTTGGAAGTTTCCTAACATTACCTTTTGTTGACCAAAGTATAAGTGATGACTGATGAGTTTGTTTTAGGACCCTAAGTTTGTCTCATTAGTTTTGGTCATATGCTTACACAGTTACACTTGTGAGTTGTGGACTTGTGTGATTAATATTGGAAAAAAGTGTAAATTGCAAAAATCGTCCTTGTGGTTTGGCCAAATTATAAGTTTCGACCCTAACCTTTCGAAAGTGCAGGCATTGTCCCTGTGGGGAACTTTAGGTTGCAGTTTTCGTCTCTGTCCAAAGTAAAATCACTAAAATGCCCTTATCAAAAACTGCACCCCAAAGTTCCCTACAAGGACGGTGCCTGGACTTTCGAAAAGTTAGGGATGAAACCTGCAATTTGGGCAAATGACAGGGACAATTTTTGAAATTTACTCTAGTAAAAAAAAATATCAGTCTTACACAACCTAACTACGTAGTAACTTCAAAGAGACAAAAGTATTAGCCCCGAATCCATGTAGCTCTTGTAAGTGCCGACTAACCCTTCCCAAGCCCCAGCATAAGGTATTGGGCATATGTTCTAGTGACCTTTAGTAAGAAGTTAAGATTAAACGCATGACCTATATATGCCTGACTAGTCAAAAGGATTATGTTCTTTATGTTTACTTATTTTATGTGATTTTTTTTACAGGGAGGTTTTGAACACCGGTGATGGAGGGATAGTAGCTTTGGATTGGTTGGCACGTTCTGATGGTAACGGATTTTTCAACTTGTTTAGTGTATAAACGTCTTTACAACAATACAACACATATTTTACAACTTCAAAGAGAGTCTGTAACATATGTTTTTCATTACCATCTCTTTTTCAGTCATGGAAAAGGAAGAAATGGGAAATGGCGAAGTTCATCAAGATGCTAACACGCCCATTGTCATAGTGATCCCTGGATTGACAAGCGATTCTGACTCTGTGGTAACTTTCAAATCCTATATTAATAACAATGTTGAACACAATAAAAAAGCATATGGATTAAACCAAAGCTGAAGCTCAAAAGCATTAAATCATCGCTTTAAATTTTGTTTTCTTTTAAGGTGCAACCTAAACTTCTCTTGTTTTTGTATTGATTATTAAAATGTACATGACAGTACATAAAACATCTCACTTTTTACATGGCGAAACGTGGCTGGAATGTTGTTGTGAGTAACCATCGTGGCCTCGGGGGAGTACCATTGACAGTATGTGTTCTATCCTCATGTTCCAAAAACCAGAAAGCCTTTTTTATTTTAGTTTTTTTTCCTTTTTAAGTAAGAATGTTTACAAGGTATCTATTTTGCAATACAGTCTGATTTCTTTTATAACGGAAGCTGGACTAATGATATGCGCAAAGTAGTTGAACATATTCGTTCCCAATCCCCTGATGTTCCTTTGTTCATGGTTGGAACCAGTCTTGGAGCAAACATGATGGTAATTTCTATGACTAATCTTTTGATATGGTATCTGCAGTCGAAACACGTGTGGGTCGTTAATGGTTTGATGACCAAGTTATAAACGTGTAAATATTTTGACTGCAATTATGACTGGGAGTCAAATAGTAAACTCGCATTACCCCTAATTGCAGGTAAAATATCTAGGCGAAGATGGGGATGACATACTTTTAGACGGGGCTGCCGCTGTTTGTTGTCCTTGGGACCTTCTGGTTGGTATTTCAGAAACATAATTTGGAGACTTACCCAAAATTCGAAGGTTTTAGTATTCGAAAACTTATTCTCCAATACATGGCAGCTTTGTGACAGGTTTATTGGGCGAAATGCGATACAGAGGTTTTATGACAAAGCCTTGGGAGCTGGTTTAAAACGTTACGCAAAAATGTATGCATTACCTTTTAAAACTTCTTTGAGACATTGTCAAATAAATATTTGAGATTACTAAAGTTGTCGATGTCCTCATTTGTTATATTGCTTGTTTATATGAAACTTGGCTCTTACTGCAGGCATCAAGAGTTCTTTACTCGTCTTTCGGATTGGGGTGGCATTGAAAAGGTCATCTACCTTCTCTTGTTGTTGTAAACTGTATTGTTGTCGTGTCCCAAGCCAAAATATATATAGGGGGAGTCTCTCACCGTTGTGTTGCATAAAACCATCTAATCACTTGGATAGAAAAGAGTTGATTATTATTTTTAATGGTACAGTATATCTAGTTAAATATAACACAATTATTTATAAAATTCAAGAAAATGAATAAAAAGGTAACCAAATAAAACATGTTACATTCTGAAAGATTGCCGTTTCGACTCTTTATCAAACCCACCCCTACATTTTGTATTAGGTTTTGGTCCGCTACTTTGATTACATTACACAATCAAATAACAGTTCCAATGTGTAATCATGCAGGCACGCCGTGTTCGTGAGTTTGATACAAGTGGCACATGCCTAGTTGGAAAGTTTGATGTAAGACCTGTCTTTTTCATCATTAGTTCTCGTTTAATCTCCCATCATTTATTGAATCTGCTACTATTTTCCCAGACTGCAGACATATATTATAGGGAATCTAGTTGTGTTGGTTATGTGGGACGCATAAAGGTGCCCCTCCTTTGCATCAGTGCATTAGATGATCCGGTTTGCACCAAAGAAGCCCTTATTTGGGATGAATGTCGGTAAGTCATTCGTTTAATTTATCTGTAAAATCACATTTTAACATCCATCAGTCTCTTATATGGTTTTCTGTTACTTTAAAATAGGGTGAACAAAAATGTTATTTTAGCTACCACACAACACGGAGGGCATCTGGGATACTTTGATGGGATGGACGCGAAGGGTGTTTGGTAAAGCCCTTTTCTGTGTCCTTTAGTTTGATCTATATGCATTTGAGCCTGAAGTCTTAGCCTACAGCCCTACATAACACAAGGATCTTGGTTTATGCACATATATGATAATAATGCAGACCGTCTTTTCATTATGCAGGTGGGTAAGAGCTGTTGATGAATACCTCACTATTCTAGGATCTAGCACGATGATCCGCAGACAAAATAAAGTAAGAACATAGAAACTAGAACCAAATAGTCTAAAGGACTAACGACCTAGCTTATATGGTCTTAAATGAAGAGATACAAGGGAAACTACAGTCACGTGATTTGCTAATTTACTCGTAATTTTCCTTTTATAGATGCCAGCTTCCATGCTGATCAAGCCTCAGAAGTCGCTGGTCGACAAAGATCCATATACTGGCTATGTCAACTTATTGAGAAAGACCATGATGTTAAAAATCACAGATGCACAAGGGTCTGAAACTTCCTCAAGAGTTGACAGTATCATATTCTTCCTAAAGAGTTCATGGATCAGTTTTAGCAAGAAGAAAATCTAGATGGTGTACGTCACTGTATTACTAATGGCGTTTACCAATAATGGATTCTTGTTCCTTCAAAAATCCGGATCTATTAAGAGAGATTTGAATAAAAGATGAAGGTCATTGTAATTTGTTCCATTAGAGTTGATATATGCGTTATTTTGTAAAGTACGAATACATTTAAGTTGATGCCTGATGCTGTCTCCATTCCATTACCAGATGAAGTGTAATCATTAGTGAGTAAAAGTAATACTTCTTACTCGTATCATTCTATCATCAGAATATCAACAGCCTAAAATTTGACACAATGACATCACATTCATCAATCATCACACAAGCAAGACACTAGTAGTCTACGACTACAGCCTTATAATGTATCCAAGCTTCACATTATCTATTCATATAGGATAGGTAGGATAGGTTACTAAAAACTTTCAACTCCTTCACTCCCCATCAATGTAGGGGCGCAACATAATAGAATGCTAGGAATTACAACAACGTAACACTAATGACTCTGGTACTACGGACAACCTCGAACTACACCAACACTCAACACTACCATGACCCTCAACCTACAACGACCCTCAAACTACAGCAACCTCAACACTACCATGAAACCTCAACCTTGAACGACACTCAACACTACCATGACCCTGAGCCAGGGGTTTATGAATAATACACAAAAATGGAACAGGTTAAGAGAGAATAAATTACATTGGTCATAGTATTTTGTGCAGATTGAGCATGAAAGAGGATAACATGGAATGTAAATTCTATCTGAAACTGCTCACATTTATGTATGAAATCCTTTTCATTTAATAAAAATAATCACTAAACCAGTTTGGACTTCATAGAGGACATAAACTAGAGGTACAAGTAGCACAACACAACTTCCTATGCTCTGAATCTCATCTCTGAACCTCTTAGTTCACGAAATTACAAGCATTTAATAAACCAAAAAGTCTGCCAAACTCATCAAATTACTAAAGTACATCGACGTGAGCCCTTACATTTTCTATCATGTCTAGCTGTAGGAATTGAGACATAATTAAACTATAACGGAAAGTTGACCTGTATAAAAGCAGCCACTAAAAGATTTAACCACCACGAGACATCTTAATTTTGGGCATTGACTTCTTCAATTGTCGAGCACGTTCTTTTGCTTCTCTCTTGCGTAAAGCCTCAGCATTGAGCTTTAATTCAGCTTCTTCCATCATCTTCTTCTTCTCTAACTTCTTTCTCTGAATGGCTTCTTGTCTGGCATATTGAAGCTCCTTGTGTACTTCTTGTGCAAGTTTTGCTCTTGCTGCTTCAGGTTTAGATCGAGCCTGTTTTACATAGTCAAGACAGCAGTGTTATTCTCGGGACCCAGGTTAAAATTTTCAATGTGTGAAGGAAAAGAGTAGAGGTGGCTATTTCGACCAATTTCATTGGGTCAATCGGGTCGTGTTTTTATCCCTAACGAATCAAAAAGTATACCTAAACAAGGTTTTGTACTTTTGTTGCATACGGACCAATGTAATCAATGTTTTGTCTATTTTGGACATCGTATTTCATATGCATCTGAGTAATAAAAGAATGGATGTGCTTCATTTGGGTCATTTTGTTACCAGAAACCTCATAACAGTTGAAGTTTTTTAATTTTATGTTGTATGTATAATTAATGTTAATTTCATATTGGGTTATAAAATAATCCAAACATGAAAAAGCAATCTTTTAATGACTCATGTATACAAATAAAAAGTACAATGGCTAAGAAGTGGTATTTTATGCACATACAAAAGCTGAAAAGGGAATGGGTCGAAGTTCTCTCATCGTGTAAGTTATACGCATAAAACCTCAGATCAATTTATTCAAAAACTTAATTTATCTATAAAAACTGAGATGATGTATCTGGAGACCACCCAACTACTTAATTTTTTTTCATTAAGGCCGTCCCTTATTTAAAACTAAATCACAGACCATCAAGTATATTTGTTTTCATTTATACCAATTCCAGCCAAAATTTTGACGCAAAACTATGAAATAACAAGAATAACACTAATTTTAACATGCTAAAACGTTAGAAATAAGAGTTGAAACGTAAAATACAAGTTTTACCCTTCATTTACTTACATCTTTATTTAACCAAAAGCAATTCAAAAGGGTATAAGTGATACTTCACGTTCAAAATTCTTCTTTGTACTTTATTCTTGTCAGTATATAAATTTCGGGCGAAAAAATTGGCCGGAATTGGTATAAACGAAAACATTATACATATTTTGGTTGCCTATAAGTTAGTTTTAATATATGGGTGGCCTTAGTGAAAAAAGTAAGATATTTTGGTGACCTCCATATACATTATCCCATTAAAATAAAATAGCTTTTATAAGCAAATTTGACACACCAACACTTTATATAATTATGATTTTTTAGACAAAAGGTGTTTTTGGTCGAACCTGTACTCCCAGTTTTCCACCCGCACAAATCATTACTAATTTTACCCATTACCCTACCCACATGACCCGCCCCATTTTGCCACCTCAGAAAAAAAGATATACCTGTGAGCTGAGCTTGTAACGGCCAATCAAGTCGATGTAGTAGGGAATTAGAGCCACGAGTCGTGTCATGTCATCCATTTGGTCGGCAGGAGGGAGAGCAAACTTAAATATCAACATCTTTCTGTGGGTACTCGGATGCTGATCAGAGAAATGCATGGAGATGAACAACTTCCCAAATTTCTCAAATGCTTTTTCACCAAATACCTGAAGATAGAAAATATATACCGTATAGTAAATAATATGAGTCATATGCTTCTATAGCCTGACCTTTTACATATTATATCAAATAGAAAGCCGGAATAACAATATAAAGTCTCATCCATTACTACATTATATACAGCATTAGTCACATTATTTGCCTTCTATCAATATCAAGTTTGTTCATAACCTGATTGAACTATCAGGTCCCATGTTTGCAGCAACAATTACGAAAACCATAGTAATACACTAATACAAAATTCCATTCTGGAACCAAGCCTCTTCAGGAAGAAAAAAATGAACAGGAATCAAAGGACCGCTAAAAAATGAATTTCAGTCTCCTCAGAAGATGATGATCCATGTATCTCCTTTAACAAAATTTCATATATATTTACTTCGGCAAATAGATTCAAGATTCCAAACCACATAGTTGTGGGCTATTAATACCTTCCGAATATGATTTTTTTTTTTTTTTTTTTATAGAAGCTTAGTAGCCAACTACCAGAAAGAACACAATGGTATTACATCAGTGGCCAGAGATGTAGTAAGTAATTGAGTTCAGCTCAGACCATCATCTTAAAATCATAATACCAGGATTGTATTTCAGTTTCTATGTAAGCATACGCGAAATTTAAGTAGCGAAGTTGGTGATTCTAAGCAGCAAAGTTGAAGGGTGCTTACAATTGCTTATAAAAACTATGTATTTGTTTACCGCGTCTTGAGAAAACATATAATAAGTTTTAACTGTGTTTCAAATGTATTTTTATCCAAACTAGTTTATCTGATTATTATACGTGAAATAAATCAACAATCATGTTGGGAGATATTATCCAAAACTGTTTATCTAGTTATTTAAAAAACAGATAAGCAGTCTTAATAAGCAATTTCAAACAGTCCTTCAATATATACTGTCCCATGTCGATTAATAAGTGAGTGTGTATGCTACCACTATCGACGACAAGAATTGAAAGCAACATATACCATCAAAAAACAATCAATAATCACGAACCTGATCAAGAACAGCCTCGGTAATCAAATCACCCGCCACTTCCTTAGACTCAGTCACAACACCCAACTCCTCGGCAACCCACTTCCTCCCACTCGGCACCGCCATCAAACTCCCAAACCTCTGCAAATCCCTCACTTCCTTCAACATCCCTTTAACCAATTTCTTCTTCCCCAACGCAAACACCACACAATCCATCGCATCATCATTCATATAAACCTCAAACGTAATCTCATCCTTACACGGCACAACCATATTATACAATCTCGCAATCAAATCATGCCTACTTTTCAGCTCCATAGTCCCTAAAACCCCCTCACAAAACCTCCGCCCACTAGCATAAAACTTAAACACATTCTGCCCCTCTTTCAACAACAACGGCGAATCGTCACTTTCTCCTACACCTAACAAGCTAAAATTCTTGTCGAAAATCGAGTCGTTAGTGGCAAACTTAGCAGCCCAAGCTAAAGCTAAAGTCTCATTCTCCTTCTTACCCGTAAAATAATTTATCGCAAATATAACCAAAATAGTAATACAAACTATCTCAATAGTGTAATCACTAATACCTTTAGGACCCATTTTCGGGTTCTTTTCGGGCTCGCTTTCGGTAGCGTTTTCGGGGTTTTTCTCGACGGTTTCCGGAGTTTCTTGAACTGGGGTTTCGTATTCGAAGCCTTCGAACTCATCTTCGTCCCAAAGATCGAAACTTGATGAGGGTTTGGTGGGTATTTGATCGGAATCTTGGGGTGGTGGTTGATCGGAGACGATGGTTAAGGTGGTGGGAGGTGGTGGGGAGCGACGGGGGAGATCGGAGTGGTCGTCGTGTTCGAATTCGTCATCGGCGTCGAAGCCTTCGAAGTGGGAATCGGCGGAGATGCTGGTTGCTGTTATGGAAAGGATGGCGATGAGGGAAAGTAAGAAGAGGGATGAAGATCGGGTTTTCGCCATTGATGGACCTCTTGTGTGTGTGTGTATTTTTTGAGTGTGTGTGGGTATAGTGGGATCGCATGTTGTTTGTTGTGTTTTTATGTTGTTAACAAATAGACCTCCAAGTATTTGAAATCTAACATTAAGGTTCTTCTTTTCATTAGTTAGGTGTCAATGAGCTGAGGGCTCGTGATCCGCTCGAGCTCGGTTGGGTAAAAACTTGACTCAATATCGGCTTAGTGAGTGATAACATGTATTTTGTACATATTTCTATACTTGTTATCGTGTGTTTTGTATATGTTTAAGTATGATTACCGAGGACTTTTGGTACTTAATTGCTTGTAAAATGATAATTATAGGTCAATGATGGAGTAAAATGAGGAAATGACTAGAAAGTGAAGTTATGTGGCTTTAAGATGAAGAAATGACAATATAGGGACTTCAATTTCAAAAGAATGAAAGATTGAAGATTTCCTGGACAGAGTCCATGGTCGCTACGTGAGCAACAATGCAGCATTACGAGGTCATGTCACAAGCTTAGTTACAGAGACATTTGTTGTGTGATGCAAGCATAAGCTAGCAACATGAGGAAAGCAGCAAACAAGCATGATTGTGCGTCACGGCTTGTTCCAGTCCAAACCCTAGATACACTATAAATATAAAAGCAACTTCTAACCCTAAAAAACTAAATTAATCTACAAAATTTAGAGAGAGGGAGAGAGGTTCGTGGAGATTCTTTAAAGAGGATACGAGTTGTAGAGCTACATCGTTGTCCCGCATCTGTTTTTATGTGATTCCTCATTCGTGTAACTCCAATTACTTGTTGAATCTCTCAATCACTTTGTAATCAGTCATGAATTCCTCAATATATATGAGTATGAATGCTTGTTTCAATATGATTATTTATATAAACTAGTTGTAGATCTAATGATTAGGGCTTGTTTTTGGTAATTGGTTGCACACTTATGTTAAATATAAAGATCCATCTATGTCCACTCTTATGATTCGATTGTTGATAATGATTGGTTATTAGTATTAGGGATTTTTGAAGTTGGGTTTCATATTCGAAGCATTAGAATTCATCTTCATCCCAAATATCAAAATTTGATGAGGATTTGTTGAGGTCATTGGAATATGGGATTTGACCGGAAGTGGGTGATGGTGTTGGTGGGCAGAGAGGGTAGTGGGTGGGTGATGGTGGTGAGTGGCGGGGGAGATCAGAAAATGGGAGAGGTTGTCATCATATTCTAGTTTGAATTCGCCATCTGCGTCAAAGCCTTAGAAGTGGGACATGGCAGAGATGCAGTGGAGGATGAGGACGGCGATGACAAGTAGATAGATGAAGATTTGTGTTTTGCCATTGATGGAGCTCTAGTGTATGTATTTTATTGTGTTTTATGTGTGGGTATTGTGAAATCGCATAATCATTGATAACATCAAATAACATCATCTTTTGGTTATTATTATCCCACGTTTATTGCTTTTCCTTATAAAATTTTGATGATATTGGGTACTTATTTACTTATTATTTGCATTATAGTACAAATGAAGCAATGAGTCAGAAAGACGCAGAAAAGGACCAAGAATGAAGCAAACTGAAGAAATTAAGATTTGATGATGAATCAAGGATAAAAGAGCATGAAAAGTTCAAGCCCCTTAGAGGATATTTGAGGAGAATTACTCAAGAATTGATAAACTTTTGATTTGAAGTTTGTTATGGAATACTCGTGAAAGAATCAAGTGAAAAACGAGGTTGAAAGTTGAAATCAAGTTTACATGATGTCTCTAAAAAGGTGATGTAGTATTTTGGCCAAAACTTCTTCATATGAACTCCTTTTTAGGTGATTCAAGCTGCCATGTAAATAGGAAAGAGATGTCTACAACTTTCTTATGTTTGAGCTAAGCTTGAAAATCAACCAAAAAATGAAATCCCGTAGTCTATACTGTGTAGAGGGATCATTCCCTCTACGACGTATACAAAGTGCAGCAAATCGATTTTGGTTAAAATCCTTTAAAAATACACTCAAACTCGACCTAAAAGTTATTCCATTTTCCCCAAGAGATTTCGAGAGGTTCCTTAGGCTTTTTCTACTACTTTTGAGGGTGGAATCATTAGGAGAAGAATATCAAGTTCATTCACATCATTAGTTTAATTTGGTTTCGATATCAATACACTATGACTTTGTTTATCTTTCAATTTTTATTTGTTTTTGATATTCCAAACATGATCTAAGGCTAAATCTTTTATGTGTTGGCCTTTTTATGAACTCATAATGCATATGACATGATTTTATAGTTTAATGATTGGCTTTGTTGGATAGTTTATATTGTGTGTTCTTGATCCTTGTGTTTTGGTTGTCGTTATGATTGGTTTGTTGATAATAATGATTGTTAGATTCATTAATGGACAACAAATCTCTTTTAGTTGCTCGAGTTATTACAGTTAACCTAGATTAATCAAGAATAACAACTTATGAAGTGCAAGACAACGAATTTAAGTGAAGGTTTATAGGAGTTATGTGTTAAGAATTTAGCACCAAGCGTATTAATGGCTGAAATCTAGATAAGTTAATTACTAAGAACTTAGGGTTAGTTATATAGAGATCATAAGTACAAATTACACGGAACAATATTGGGTATATATAAAATGAGACCCACTGATAGAGTCATGAATTAGACATTGCACACGATAATCATGTCATTAGGATTTTGAGGAATCAGTGAGGTTGGCACAATTTTCTTATCAGGAGTTAAATCCTTTCTTATTTCCAAGTATTTGTGTTTTAAATTATTTTAATTAATTTCTAATTAAGTGATTGCGTGGATCTAAAGCACATCTTTTTCAAATTGCTTTATTTGAATTAGTAGTTCATTTGATTTTAATTAGCCAAATTACCTGCTCTTTGAGTTCAACACTCTGTCTTACCAAAGATAGGCTACACACGACCAGGTACACTGTCAGTAAAGACACCCAAAATTTGAAGTTCAACGGCTCAATTTGTAATTCACCCAATCCGGCATTGCTAAAACCAACTCATCTAGTTTTGAAGTTCAACAGCTCAATTTGTACATGTACATGTTTTGAAGATATCATGTAATACATAAGTTATATCTTACCAACAAATTCATTTAGATAACAATAATATTGAATAATGCAAAAATAGAACATATAAATTATTTCACAATGCGAACTTTGTGATTACTCAGTGACCTTCAAATGTGTGTAATCGGCCCCTTCATCACGAGTGAAAAGGAACATCACATGTGAATTCGATTATGAAGGCGCCATAACGCATGAAGCTCAACCAAAACAGAGATATCGATGAAGTCCTTGACAAGAACAAATGCCAACTTTTGTAGCCTTTTGTCAGCCTATCAGTTCAAATTTGCTAGTAACAAACACCCTTTTAACTTTTATTTATATCTTTTAACCCTTTTAATCTTATTTACAAATACTTAATACTCATTTATTTTATTCACAACACCATATATTTTTTGCTATTATTAGAAACATTTACCCTTCCATTTTCATTTAGATACCCACGAAAAATGGATTTACAATAAATGATGTGTTCTTCGACGAAGAAGAAAAAGGTGCATGTATAAGGTTTCAAGGTTACTAGAAAGCAGGGTTGTTACATAAAGAATAGAATGAAAGTTCATGGCCGGTTGCAAATGGAAAAAAAAATCACCTAAATAAAGGTCGTTATGGTGAACATAATCATATCATATTTGTCAACTTTCCAACAATTCAGTGACTCCTCCTAAACCAACCAGTCAACCGGGTGCAGTTGATATGCCCACCAAGGAGGGAGTGCAAGTATTAAATCCGTGGAAGTACAGGGAAATCCCTAGGTCGTTAAGTCCCAACGAGATTGAAATTGTATTTGTAAACATTTTTGGGAATGAATTATACTAAGGACAGTAACCAAAGATGATGTGGGTTTCAATTATACTACTGGAATTCTTGGATAACAGTTAATAACAAACACAGGAAACAGATATGTATACACGTAAGCAGATTACAAATCAAAAATGTTTACAGACAGAGAAAAATGTGAGTTTTAAGCTAAATTAAACTACAGGGGTGAAAATGAAAATTTTATAAACTTAATATTAAAAGAAAATTTAATTAAAAAGAAAATTATTTTTTTTGATTATTTTTTTATTTTTTTATTAATTAATTAAAAACTATTTTAACTATTTAATAATTAATAAAAACTATTTTAAATCTACTTTTTAATTACTAATAATACCTAAATGACTTAGAAAATTATGAAAAAATTTATAAAACTAATTAACCATCATAAGAATCCTAAAAATTATAAAAAGTTTATAAAAATTATATTTAGACTATTTTACTAATTAATTACTTATTTATTAATTAAAATCTAACTTACTAAATTATTTAAGAAAAATAGGAAATGAACAGTAGTAATTAAGAAACTATTTTCTAAAAATACTTAATGATTTATAAAACCTAGAAAAATTATAAAAAGGTACTGTTGTTAAATAAAATTAATAAAACTATTTAATTAACTAATATTACTTAATTATTAATTAAACTAATATTAATTCTAATAAATACTAAATTAAAAGGGAAAAATCAAGAAAAATTACTGAAAATACTTTAATATAAAATTTAAAAAAATATAAAAATGCAAAGTGCTTAATAATAAGCAGAAAAGAAAAATTAAAATATATAAATCCTATTAAATAGAAGTTATCACTAATTTTAAAGTTGGCTTTTTCTGAATTTTCTTTTACAAAACTAATTTTACACTAAAAAAAACAACTTTTATGAAGGAACTTTTGTTGTAGCTTATTAATAAGCTGTGTGCACTCCAAAGTGCTTAACAGTTGGTGTTTTAAGCTTATTAGGATTTTGTGGCTTTTGAATAAGCTGATTTTAAGCTACCAAATGATCAACTAAGATAAAGCAGATAGACACAAATGTGAAATGAGCAATGAGAATCCAAAATAAGCACAAGAATAAGCTGTTGTGATCAAATAAGCACTAATCAAAACACAAGACTAAGACAAGCCTTAAACAAGGACTTTTGGACCTCTGTGGGGTCCACAGAAATAAAGGGGAGTCCAAACTAAACCTAGGTCCTCAAAGTTGACCTAGTCAACTTTGAAATAAGCCAATAAGGTAGGCTTATGGCTTATTATAGAAGCTTGGGTGTGACTTGGAACTTAGGTGCAAAAATTGAATGCTAAGTTTTTGTTTCTGAGAACAGGTCAAAAGAGAGGCCAAATAAGCTAAGGTCAAATGAGCTGAGACCCAAAATAAGCAGTCCCCCAATAAGCTGAAGTGGAAGGCTTCCTAAAAAGCTAAAGGACAGGGTGTGGGGTCCACTGGGTCAGTCACAAAGAGCCAAAGAAAAATGGCCAAAAGGCCTGGTGCAGGGGAGGTGCTTGCCCTGCAGCTCTAAATATGCTTTTGCACAAGCTTGAATAAAATTCACAAAAATAAGATGAACAAAGATTATTGTAGCTTAGGTGATAGAATTTAATATCTGAGAATTTCAAGTTCCAATTCCAAGCATAAAATTCATAAAAATTCTCACCAAAAGTGAGTTTTCTGCACCACAAACAATTTTGACTTTTTCTATCTTGAACCTACTTTGACTTATATGACTTTTGGATGATCACTACTGATTGATTATGTTAAATTAAGCTAATACGAGACTAAAACATGCTAACTTATCCACTAATGAACTGATTTGGTGATTGTGCTTGCTCAAATTCTTAACAATGAATGAGATGGATTGGATCAAACTTGATTTTGACTTTTTGCCTAATGATGCTTGATTTTTATGCTTGTTATGAACCAGTAAGACTTATTGTGACATGAATGAATCAAGAACAATAAGAAAAACACCCAAGAGATCAGTGAAACACTCTGATCCAAACACCCTTTTAAAACTGAGTTTAACAACTTTTCAAAACATATCACAAATTTAAGCAACAAATGTGATTCCAATCATTGAAATATACTACTACCAACTGAATTGAGCTCAGAGATACTATTTATAGCAACAATTCACTGAGATTCACTAAAATGCTATAAGGCAGTGAATATAAAAGAAATTTTAAGAACAAGAAAAGCAAATGAGCAAGCAAATTACCATAAGCAATAATACGACTAATAATTATCCAGGAAGCATAAGAAGCAAATATAAACACTAGACAAACAATGCCACAGTACTAAACTAAAAATCAAAGAAAATGGAAGAATTAAGCTCACCTGAGACCCTAGCTGAACAAGGGGACCCAAATGGGCAGCTACAAGCTCCTGGCTTGTTATAAACAAACCAGGTAAAGTCCATCTACCAAATCCATTTCTTGGTACTTCCAAAAGCTTCTTGTCTCATGCAAAAGGTACCCTGTGATATTTGATTCTGATTTCCTTTTTTTTTCTTTTTATATTTATATATTAATTTGACAACCTAAGTGAGCTTATAAAACAGTGATACTAGTTTAGAGCATTGTTAAAGCTTAAAAGAGAAAATTCAAATTAAAAAGCAAAAACTGAATTTAAACAGAAATACTTGAATTTTTTATTAATAAAAGATCAATTACACTAAGAGAACAGATTACAAGCTATTTGAAACAAATCTAATAATTAGAAATTGATTTCATACAAATTCGACATAAAAACTAAAACTATGTGACTATTTCTTCTCCTTGCATCTTCTTCCTTTTATAGCTGAGTTCCAGAGCTCCTTGGGTCCCACTGAGCCTTTCCCACTTCCATCTGAGCCATTGGATCATCACAATCAATCTTGGCCGTTTAAATTATTTTTGGCGCCAAAAACGAAAGTGTAATTTGCACTGTTATCACACAAGGGGGGGGGGGGGGTTGGCAGCACTTATTATGGCTTGTTTTGCTAGGTGATGGTGGTGGAGTGGGCGGTGGGAAGTGATAGGCAAGTGGGGTAGTTTTGCAGGGCGGTTTTGGAGTGGGAGGTGGTTTTGTGGTGTGAGGGTGGTGACGGTTGACTGGTATTGACTAGGGTCAAACCTTTGACCCTGGGAAGTATTAAAAGGGGTGGTGTGATGGGCTTATGGATTTGGGCCAGCAAAAGGGAGGTGGATCAGGGGTGTATTTGGATTGGATTTTGATGTTGGGTTTATTAATAGGATCCGTTTGGTTTGTAGTAACTAGTATCAAGGACCAATTTTGTAATTTAGCCAAAAGTTGAGGGCTGGACTTGTAAATCTTCCAAAGTTGTTTCAAGGTCAATTTCTGCCAAGTGTCAATAGTCCAAGGTTCAACATATCAATTTTTCAGTTATGGACCTCCAGGGACTAAAACTGCCAACTTTTGAAACTCCAGGGACCAAACATGTAATTTCACCAAACTTCACATCCAAGGACCACATTTGCCATAGAAGAATAGCACAAGGACCAAAATTGATTTTCTCAAAGTTTTAAATCCTAGGGACCATTTTTGACAATTTGTAAAGTGCAGGGACTAAACTTGTAAATTTATGAAACTTTACACCAAAGGACTAAATATGATTATTTGTGATTCCAAAAGGACCTTTGGTGAGTTTTCTTCCAAAATAAATGCTTAGGGACTAATCTTGACAAGTTTGGAAAGTTGAGGGACTGAAATTGCCAATTATGCAAACTTTATTCGTTTTTCATCTGTTTTTAATCATTTTGCATCTGAAACATATAAAACACAATCCTGGGATATTTTAAGTATTTTGATGCATATTTAAGTGTTTTTGGATGTTTTGGCAGTTCAGATGAGACAAAAGTGATGAGTATTTACACACTCATCATTCACTATTAGGCGAAAAACATTTAGAAAGAGGTTCTAAACAACCTAAAACTATTCATTAGCAATTTAGCATTGTTTAAGACTAGAGGGAGTGGTCACACTCTCTCACCTTCCACATCAATGTGTCACCTTTCTCTTTTCTCTGTCTCTCTCACCTTCCACCCGTAGTGGTCACACCACTCCGCACCTCTATTAAAATACTCACTTTATACAAATATAGCTCATTAAATACCCCCACGCACACTGACAAACCAAATAAAATCATTAAAATACAAAGTAAATGCACGATTTTCGAGAGGTGAGTGGCTCACATCTATCCAGCTTTTCTCCTACCTCTCGCGCGTAAGCATGCACTAGGGGTGTGGTGTGGCGCGTGATTTGTTGGGTCACGAGTGAGGGCTCACCCCCCACTCCGACCAGTCTAAAAATTACAAATTATAGTTAATATTTTTAATAAACCATGGATTATATCATAAACTTGAGAATTTCAAGATTGGTGAAATGAACACCTTCAATTCACCAAGTGACATATGACATCGTTTTTGGTGCTCTAAATGAATACCTACATACGGATAAGAAAACTTCTCATAATTCATTTGATTAAATGGTGATATCTCACCCGGCTTTTGAATTTCAAATTCCTCAACCAAATTTTCTTGTAATTCACTTGTCATAGAAGACCATAAATATGAAAACGGGAACTAATGAACATCAAGCCTTTGTTTTTTAACATTATATTCAGTATTTAAAATGATTGTATGTGTATAATTATTAAACATATGAGTTAGTGTAAATTTTATAATTATAATTAATGAAATACCTAACTATGTGGCTAGCAAAACCTTAAAATTAAAAGCTTTTTGTGATGTCATAAACTCGAAAAATGTTGAAGAATACTACTGCGAAAATTTAAGTAAACCTTATCAAAATTTATGTGTTTGAAAATGTTGATTCGAAAGATTCATTCGTGAATAATTTGGAAATTATTTACTGAAAAAATTTGGACACTTTTAAGTTTTAACTTTTTCAATCAAAACTAAATCCTGTTTAAAAATTTGTTTGATGATTTGTGTAACAAATTTCTTTTTTTAAAAAACTTTAATGTCGTCATATGTGAATGACTTACTAATTAAAAGTGAAGGTTGGGAATGAGAAAAAAAAATGAAAAATAATACTTATTGTTTGAGATGACAAGTTTAATAATACTTATTGTTTGCAAGAATTTACACGTAAAAAAAAGACTCGTACACTAGCAAGTAAAAGTTTAATTTGCCAACAAACCCACAAAACCATCAAGCATTGATACGATTCTTCTAACCGAAGAAAAATTAACTTATAATAAATTTACACGTTATTTTTATTTAAACACAATACTTACGCTTCTATGTTTAAATGTTTACATTTATTGAAAAAATGTAACATATATGCATCATAAATTTACGTCCTATATTTTGTTTTTACGTTACATGCATGTTTAATAAGATCTTCATGTATAAATTAACATCAGACTCGTATGCATAAATCAAAAGTTGCAAGCAGCAAAGAAGGTTTTCTTTTACAAACAGATGCCTTGGTGCCACACATTGACGTCTAGGGCCATCACCCCCTCTACAAGTGTACCACTTGCACCAAGTAAGCGGAAAGTAATATGTTTGATATGCAGCCGTAACCTGTGACAAGAAAAGGCCATTAAGGCTATATTACATTGCCATTCGGGAGAACGACGGAGAGCATAAAGTCAAGACATATTGCGTGGCTTTGTGCTAAAGCTTCCTCAATTTTCTCGCTCAATGCTCTCTATTGTTCTCCCAATACCAACGTATATGGCCGCAAGGGCCGTTTCTTGTGTCATATGTTACGCCTGCATATTGGACATAATACCTTCCGCTTACTTGGAGTAAGTGGCCCATTCGTAGAGGGACCACTTGACCTAACGCCAACATGTGAGTTAGAGACTGTGTTGGCACCAATGCTTGTAGTGGTGTCCTGGAGGAGGCGCGTGTAGCCTTTGAAGGTGATGCCTTAGTAGCCACAGAAGATGCCACCTTGGGTAGAGTTTTCTTGGGGGAGGGTGATGGGGTAGATGCCATTGTTATGTTAAAATGCATATATACAACAAGAAGTTTATGAAATGGGGAATGAACTTTACCTTTGTGAAAGAGCACCCATCAATGAAAGTGTCCATCTTTCAAGCACTATGGAAGAAGATAGGGAAGATGAACTCCACCCAAGGAGTCTTGAACTACTACTGTTTTAAGTGATTAAAAGTAAAGTAAAGTAAAGTAAAGTAACTCCCAATACCGTCTTCCACGGGTTATGGGTCCCAATACCGTCTTCCACGGTGTATGGGGGAGGCTGAGATGTAGACAACCATACCCCTACCTAAGGTAGAGAGGCTGCTTCCGGTTCTACCTAAGGTAGAAAGGACCTCCGGCCTTTTGTAGGGAGTGAGGATCGAACCCTTGACCCCTGTTTTAAGTGATTAGGTTCTAAAAAATGTTTGCAGCTTTATAGTTTACTTAGAAGGCAATTGCTGAAATTAATCTTGCTTCAGATTGTTGGTGTATCAAACTAATGTTTTTCCTAAAATGCTTGTTTAGTAAACATAATCTATTGCCGCATTGTTTGCTTATGCTGACCGTGTATGTACAAATTTTTATTAACAGTGACCTTTCCTTTCAGGTTGGAGCTATAACGATGTAAAGACAAAGAGCGAGACTGACACACCTTCGGCATATATGATTGATGATGCCAACACCATGGAGCAGAATTAAGTTTCTGAAACTTATATTTGGAGGTGCAAGTGTGTAACAGTAAGTATTCAGCTCAATGATGCTATGTTAATTAGCTCTGAATTATGATGTTTACTATGTGTTGCAACTTGCAATTCCATACATGATTTAGAGAAGCTATAATTTTAACCTCTATAACTGAATATGTCAATAGTCAATTTCTTTGTGCTACAGAGTACATAGTATGGATACTAGGACAAAGTAAGTAACCACACATTCTAATGACTTCCTTTAACTGCCATGCCCACAGTGGCGGAACCAGGAACTAATTTCAGGGGTAGCGAAAAAAAAAGTTAACCATAATTATTTTTTAACCGTATATTTAAATATTGTTGGGTGTACAAACCCAATCCCACATCGGTAGAACTATAATCTCAATGTTAACATATAAACTTGGTGGGCCACTCCTTCTATCATCAATTGGTTTTAGAATGGAACCTTAGTTGGGCTTATATGTTAGACTTGGTGAGATGATGGGCCGTAGAAATCTCTACAAGTGGTATCAGAGACAGGTTGGGCCCGGTGATGATGTGGATGGTGTTTCCTCGATTAGACCCCGGTTCGAAGGTATTAGTGGATCCCGATAAACCTTGTACCGAAAGGAAGCCGGTAAAAGGCGGTGTGTTCCGATGGTAAAGGTCGGCGGTATGAAAAAGGTGGGATCGTGGCTATAGTCGAAGGGGAGGCCCAATGGTGGTTTGGATTTGAGGGGAGGATTGTTGGGTGTACAAACCCAATCCCATATCGGTAGAACTATAATCTCAATGCTAACATATAAACTTGGTGGGCCACTCCTTCTATCACCAATTGGTTTTAGAATGGAACCTTAGTTGGGCTTATATGTTAGACTTGGTGAGATGCTGGGCCGTAGAAATCTCTACAAATAATTAAAAAAAAATGCAATAATAGAATAAGTTAAACAAATACCTAATAGATCTCAGAACTCTCCTCTTCGGTCTTTCATAGCTAGAAAATGAACCATTACATCTTCATTCGTTACTTCATCAAATGTCTCTCCTTCGACATCACATACCATAGCATTGTTCAAATATTCGTCCCCCATTCGGTTCCGTAAATCCGTTTTTTTAAGCAGTCAAGCAGATAACAATTAGTCAATTACTATTTTTCCAGATGATCAAAAGGTGAGACTCATCTCTGTGCATCTTTTTGATAAAGCATTATTGTGGCATAGGTAGTTCATTAGATTGCATGGTGAATTGGTGTTATGGAATGTGTATAGAGATGCCATTATTCAGAGATTTGGTAGTTTGTTTGATGATCCAATGTCTGAAATCAAGAATGTCAAATATGAGACTAATTCAAAGGATTACCAAGATGTGTTTGATACTTTGTTAATTAGGGTGGATATAAGTGAAGATCATGCAATTAGTTTTTATCTCGGTGGAATACCTACTAAATTAGAGATGGCTGTGAGAATGTTCAAGCCAAAATCATTGGCTGATGCCTATTCATTGACCAATTTGCAAGAAGCCACCCTGAATGCTATTAAGAAGAAGAATAGATTTCAGGCTAATGTGAATACTGGAAGATTTAGTGTAAATAATGGAGGAGTTAATAATTCTGCTAAGCCCTTGTTACCTCTGCCAAATGCTAACAGGAATTGGAACAATAGGCCACAAAATGTACAACCTAGGAGACAATTGACACAGAAGGAGTATGAGGAGAAAAGAGCCAAGAATTTGTGCTTTTACTGTGATAAAAAGTTTGTTCCAGGTCACAAATGTGAGGGTCAATTGTATAGCTTAGTTGTATTGGCTGAAGATGAAGAAGTGGAAGAAGAGTATGTAGATGCAGTTGGTGAAATAGAGGAAGATGAGATGCAGCCACAAATTTCTCTTAATGCACTCAATGGTCAAAGTTCTTATAAGACATTGAGAGTAGTAGGATTGTTTAGAGATAAGCATAAGTTGCACATTTTGGTTGACTCAGGGTCTACTCACAACTTCTTGGATATCAATGTGGCTAAAAGATTGGGTTGTCATATTAGGCAAACATGTCCATTGTCAGTTGCAGTGGCTGGGGGTAGACAATTGATAAGTGTTTGTGAGTGTAAAGGGTTTACCTGGGTGATTGGGGGTGTAACATTTGTTACTGATGTAATGTTGTTACCCTTAGGAGGTTGTGATATGGTGTTGGGCATTCAATGGCTCTCTACTTTAGGAGACATTAAATGCAATTTTAAGGAATTGAAAATGCAGTTTAAGTACAATGGAAAAAAATTGGAAATTAGAGGTACCACAAAATCTGTAGTCCAATGGATCGAAGGATGCCATTGAAACCATGGTCAAAGAACTTCTAGCTTCAGGAGTAATTAAACCCAGTAAAAGCCCTTTTGCTTCACCAATTGTTATGGTAAAAAAGAAAGATAATATTTGGAGGATGTGCATTGATTATAGGCAACTCAACAAGCACACTGTGAAGGACAAGTTCCCAATACCAATCATTGATGAGCTGATTGATGAGTTACATGCGGTTGTGGTGTTTTCTAAATTGGACCTTAGATCAGGCTATCATCAGATAAGGATGTATGAAGATGACATAGCCAAAACTGCATTCAAAACTCATGAAGGTCACTATGAATTCTTGGTTATGCCTTTTGGCTTAACTAATGCACCATCTACCTTCCAAGCACTCATGAATGATGTTTTCAAGCCCTACTTAAGGAAGTTTGTCCTGGTCTTCTTTGATGACATTCTGGTTTACTCAAAGAGCTTATCTGAGCATATTGGTCACTTAACTTTGATTTTGGAAACAATGAGGCAGCAACAGTTGTATGCTAAGAGGTCTAAATGTGTGTTTGGGACAACTCATGTAGAGTACTTGGGGCATGTGATTTCTGCACAAGGAGTGTCCACTGAACCTACAAAGATAATTGCTATGCAAAAGTGGCCTGTACCTACCAATATCAAGCAATTGAGAGGATTCTTGGGTCTCACAGGCTATTATAGGAAGTCCATCAAAGACTTTGCTAGCCTGAGCAGACCATTAACTCAGTTGTTGAAAAAGAATGCTTTCAAATGGTTAGATGAAGCACAAAGATCTTTTGAGGTGTTGAAAGAAGCTATGGTTGAGGCACCTGTGTTAGCTTTACCAGACTTTAGTATTCTTTTGTGGTTGAGACAGATGATTCAGGGGTGGGTATTGGTGCAGTTTTACAACAAAATGGCCACCCTATTGCTTATCTAAGCAAAGCGTTGGCACCCAAGCACCAGTCACTCTCCACATATGAGAAGGAATTTTTGGCTGTGATGATGGCTCTAGAAAGATGGAGAGGGTACTTATTGGATAGGCATTTCATCATCAAAACTGACCACTACAGTTTGAAGTACCTATTGGATCAAAGAATCTCTACACCAGCTCAAATGAAATGGTTACCAAAGTTAATGGGGTTTGATTATGAGGTCAAGTACAAAAAAGGAGTGGAAAATGCTGCTGCTGATGCTTTGTCAAGAGTGCAAGATGATTGCATTCTAATGACAACTATGGTGGTTACTATGCCAGCTGGTTTAAGTGCAAGAATAACAGGTAGCTGGGAGCAAGATGTGACACTAAAGAAGTTGTTGACAGAATTGCAAGCTGGAAGCTGTACTAAGAAACACTATACTTGGTCCAATAATCAACTTTTCACAATAATCAACTTTTCAGAAAAAATAAGTTGGTAGTGGGTAAAGACATCCTGCTAAGACAAGATTTGTTAGCTCACTTCCATGATAGCTCCATTGGTGGCCACTCTGGGGTCAAAGTTACAACACATAAGATGAGTTCTGTTTTGTACTGGAAGGGTATGAGAAAGGATATTAAGAAGTATGTGAAAGAATGCATCACTTGCCAAAGGTGTAAACCAGACTTAGCAGCTTATCCTGGTCTATTGCAACCCTTACCCATACCTAATAGAATCTGGGAAAGCGTCTCTATGGATTTTATTGAAGGTCTTCCTAAATCCCAGGGGTACAATGTGATCTTTGTGGTGGTGGATAGGCTCACAAAGTATGCTCATTTCATGCCTTTAACACACCCTTTCTCAGCCAGTCAGGTAGCTTAGTTTTTCTTGGATATAGTGTACAAATTACATGGTCTCCCACTTACCATTGTTTCAGATAGGGACAAGATTTTCCTGAGTAATTTCTGGACAGAGTTGTTCAAAATGTTGCAAGTTAAGCTGCTTAAATCCACAGCCTATCATCCACAAACAGATGGCCAGACAGAAGTGGTGAATAGGTGTTTGGAAGGGTACCTGAGATGTATGACTGGGGAGAAACCTAAAGAGTGGGCCAAGTGGTTATCATTAGCTGAATTATGGTACAATTCTAACTTTCATACTTCCACTCTTACAACACCATTTGAAGCAGTCTATGGTCAGAGTCCACCATCACATGTGCCATATATGGGGGGTTTAAGCAAGGTGGATGCAGTGGACAGAACACTTTTGACAAGAGAACAAGCAATTGAGGTGTTGAAGTTTCATTTGGAAAGATCACAGAATAGGATGAAGCAACAGGCTGATAAGAAGAGGTCTGAAAGAGTGTTTGTTGTGGGAGATTGGGTGTTTATGAAGTTGCAGCCTCATAGACAAGTTTCCATTAGGCAAGGAAAGCAAAACAAGTTTTCTCCCAAAAGTTTTGGACCTTTCCAAGTGGTTGAAAGAATTGGCCAAGTTGCTTATAAACTGGAATTGCCTGCTTATGCTCAGATCCACAATGTGGTCCATGTCAGCCAATTAAAACTCTGCAAGGGCACTCCACAACCTTCGCTACGTTGCCCAGTTGTGATAAGGACGGGGTGATTGAAGTACAACCTACAACTATTCTGGACAGAAAAATGCTTAAGAAGAAGAATGTTGCTGTGGTATATGGCTTGGTGCAGTGGACTAATGGTACAGTAGAGGATGCTACTTGGGAGCCATTAGCATAATTATTTGAGAGGTTCCCTAAATTTGCTGCACAAGCTTGAGGACAAGCTTGTTTTTAAGGAGGGTGGACTGATAGAAGCTGTTAGTAACAAGTGTTGGCACGAGTGTGCACGTGTTTTGCTCCACACATGTGACTAACATAAATTGGCGCCTTTTCTTTAGTTTAAATAGTCCACAGCTTTGTCATTTACATTTTAGCTTGATAACACATTTCTCTCAACTCTCTTGTATCTCATTGTAACAAATACACTTCCATAATCAAAGTAACTTTCGACTATCAATTCTCTCTTCTTGATTGTCCAAGTCTTTGACCCATTAACGAATCTTAACTGATTCCTAGTGGCATCTATCATCAAGTTGTAAAGTAGATATCTTTGATTATCTCACTTGTATTACTATATTCTTTGCAAGAGTTGATCAATAATATGTACTGTATTACTTTGATATGATATTCTTTTGTATCAATATCCCACACAGAAATCCGCCAATTCTAATGAAATTAGTTTTTTGTTTCTCTTCTGTTTGTTTTCTTTTCTCTCTTAATTTTCTCATTTTTGACCCATTTACAAAACTTATGCAATGTTTAAACATGGAAATATGTCCTAGTTAATAAAGTCTGAACATTTTTCTTCTTTTTTAACACAACTACGAAAACCAAAATAAAGAAAGTTTGAACATACATTTTGATACAGTACTACTATCCGATAACTGTCATTTAAGGTTTTTCATTTATATATTTTGACAAACATATATGTTTGTTAGAATATATAAATGAAAAACCTTAAAGTATGATATATATCATACTTTATAAGCAAGATTGTAGTTTATACCAATTAAAGCCATATTATACTACTTAATAAATAATATAAACATATATAACAATAATTGATGGGTGTACAATGTATGATGAAATTGTGATGGTAATAGAACTGGATTTTTTTTTTTTTTTTTTTTTTTTTTTTTTTTTTTTTTTTGAGCAAATAGAACTTGATGAAAACGAATACTTTCCTTTACTTGATGATCCCTTCTTGGATGGTCCTTTCTTTGATGCATTTTTATACTGGCTGTTCGTTGGGTTTAACTTACTCGACATTTCTTGTCACTCTACACATCGTACATGTCCACAGGTCGTCAAGTCCACAACCTGCCCACAGCGAATATATATAGTAAGCAATAGACCACCTAATGTATTGCGAAGCTAGAGGTGTCAAAATGTGTGGGTCAACCGGATATGGTAACAAATCAGTATAGATTAGCTACAAAAAAGCAAATGGCATTACTCAGTACATTTTTTGTCCAATTGCTAAACATTTTTGCCTACTGTTTCATCCGTTCAACACTTCCTTTCAGTCTTTTTCTATTTTATCCCTCTGACCCGTTAAAACATATAATGTGACCTGTATTTGAACCATTCAAATATAAATGGGTCAAAAAATTTAAAACACATGTTTCACAATGCACAGGCTATTCGAACATATCCAAAATAGGGAAAGTTTATTATACGTTTAACCCCAATTTAATCAAGGATCATATGTTTTATTTCAATTTATTTTAATATAGTTTTGGTCTCTGTATGTTTAAATTAGCTTTTGGTGTTTCGAACGGTCTTATCTTAAAAGGATTCTTTGAAACAGTTGAGTCTTCATATTTGAAAAGTAGCCGTTGGATAAATTTCATAAATTTCATTCAATTATTTGAAAAGTAGCCGTTGAAAAGTAACGGTCGGATGTCCATCCAAGATCTTTATAAATTTCATTCTCTTCATGTCGTGTTTTTATCCTCTTACTATATATCTTTCATCATTCGATCCATTATTGTCATTGTTCTCCAGTTTGTTACTCTCACTCCATTTTTTCAATTCATTTATCGGTATTTGTTTACTTATATAATTGTTCCATGCAAATGGAATCATCATGTGCTCGATATTTCAGTCTCCACAATTTCACACCTCCAAATATAAGTTTCATCCAGGATATTGTTAATGGAAATCTTCTGATGGCTCAGAAAGTCTCTAAAGAATTGATGAGAGTTCATCTTCTGCTTCCGCCCCAAAAACTCCCCCAAAGAGACATCTTATGCAGCTTCCCAGGCAGCCCCTTCGCAGGCCACTAGGGCTTTATCCATGCACCACTACAAGCTCCACTGCCGACACAGTCTCCCAACTGACACGTTAGCCCACACCAGAAGTGGGAAGATTGGGTTAAGACCATGAAAGTAGCACATAGTGTATGGAAGAGGGCTGGATGCTATTATAAATTCCACACTCAAGATACCCCAAAATAAGAATCTTATTTTTTGGTTTGCTGAAAAGTGGTCCCTCAAAACTAATACATGCATACTTCCATTGGGGTGGGGTGGGGGGGGGGGGGGACGATTACTCTCGAAGATATGATGGTTCTGGGAGGTCACCAGTCATGTCGAGATCTCCCAGGATCGTGATGCTTTATGCCAGTTAAATAAAGCTTACAAAACATTGATTGCAACTCCTTCAAAAAAGGCCCGCTTCAGTGCTTGGATGAACGAGTTTATGGTCAATCAAAATGTTCATGAACATGAAGCGTTCCTAGCACTCTGGTTGTCTAAGTATCTCTTTCCGTCTGTGAGAGACACAGTCCTGCCAGAGCTTTTAATTTGGCTATTCTTCTAGCAAGAGGCCAGAAAATGGCTCTGGCACCTGCTCTCCTTGCAACTCTCTATAGGGACTCGCATCTCTTACAAAACACTATTTTGGATCTCCAACAAGGAAAAAGCGAAAGAGTGTTGCAGCAAGTATTTTCCCCTGTGTACTACATGCAGGTGTGGGTATTGGAAAGGTTTCAGCATGTGAGGCCTTATGGTGTGGGCAACATTCGAGAGGATGAAACTAGATTGGCCAGATGGGCTAACCCGGCTAACAAAAGTACTGATTACGAGTCAGGTACATGTGGAAAACAGTTTGTGTGGCGGCCTTATGTCAAGGATACTAGTTATTTCATAGCTCACACAATTTATAAAGAAGATGCTACGATTGAAAAAATAGATAATGATGAATTGGAATCATTTGCTCAGTGTGTCAGAGTTTCTAAGTTAGTTGGGTTGGATATTAGTCAACAATACTTTCCTCATCTAGTATCTAAGCAATTTGGGTATAATCAAGATATCCCAGCTGACGATCTTAATATTGAAAGCAATGAAGATGTTTGGGATGAATCTATATACCTCCCGCAAAGACAGTTCGAAGGTCATGGGAGTGTTAGGTATAAGGAATGGTGGAAAAGTGAACCAGTTCTAATCAGGACCTGCGTGTCCCTCTTCCCCCAAAAATGAAGCATCGTAGAAGTATGAGAGATTAGCTTTTTATTTCTAGGAATTTATAGCTTGTAGTTCCGTAATGTTGTGGCTTTAAATCCCCCTCCTATTTTGTAGTTTCGATCAAGTTTCATGTTTCGTTGATGTCACAATTTGTGATCATTGCAGGATACCTCTTAAGTTCCTGTTTTTTTTAATTATGTTTTGCAAAAACTACATCTACATGATTGTTTCAATGTTGTGTCTTTCACTATTCATTATTCATTTCCTCAACAGAGGCTTGTTTGGAACAAATTACTTTTTATTCTCAGCACAAATTACTGTATGAGTTTGATAATGATGGAACGATGTGGATGAAATGTTGATGTGTTTCTTTCATATTATAAAACGGGTCACAAAAGAAAGGGAGGTTTGGCGTTGGCCAAAACAGTGTACTGCCAGCTTTTATGCGTTTTAGATTTTCCGTCCTTAACAAGTGTTCCAACAGAACCTTTTTGGTTTTTGGTATTGCATTTTTTAGTTTTCGGTATGATCCTACTTCAGATATTATGTCATGTGCCATATACCAACTATCAAATGTTGATGTGCTCCTTTTACTTTTTGTAAGATAGCTTATTGAGGATTGTAAAACTATATGTTTGTTTCAGAGTTGAATTTGGGTTATAATCGTGTAGACTTTGCAATGTGACTTTATCAGTTAGCACGCAAATTGTAACGTAGATATCTTTGGTTATTTCACTTGCATTACTATGTTCAATAGCATAGGTGTTCTTTTGTATATATATTCCATACAGCAGTCCGACAATTCTAATGAAATTCGTTTCTGGGTTTCTTCTGTTTCTTTTACTGTGTTCAATATACTATATATTTCACTATGGATGAAATTTGAAGATTATTTTGTTATTGATGTGGCATATCTACAAATAGACATGAATAGAAGCTGACTTTGAATTAGAAACCTACACTATAATTTCATTTTTAGAATTTAGACAACTTAGAAACAGGTTTCTAAATGTCATGAAAAAATATATGGGCGCCAAAACTATGTAGTAACAAACACCCTTTTAACTTTTATTTATATCTTTTAACACTTTTAATCTTATTTACAAATACTTAATACTCATTTATTTTATTCACAACACCATATATTTTTTGCTATTATTATTAGAAACATTTACCCTTTCACTTTCATTCAGATACCCACGAAAAATGGATTTACAATAAATGATGTTTTCTTCGAGGAAGAAGAAAAAAGGTGCATGTATGAGGTTTCAAGGTTACTAGAATGTAGAGTTGTTACTTAAACAATAGAATGAAAGTTCATGACCGATTACGAAGGGAAAAAAATCACCTAAATAAAGGTTGTTATGGTGAACATAATCATATTATATTTGTCAACTTTCCAACAATTCACAACCTAAGAACTATTCACTAGCATTGTTTAAGACTAGAGGGAGTGGTCACTCTCCACCTTCCACATCAGTGTGTCACCTCAGCTTTCTCTTTTCTCACCTTCCACCCGTAGTGGTCACAACACTCTTCACCTCTATTAAAATACTCACTCTATACAAATATACTTCATTAAATACCTCACACTGCACTCACAAACCAAATAAAAAGCATTAAAATACAAAGTAAATGCACGATTTCCGAGAGGTGAGTGGCTAACCTCTATCTAACTATTTTCCTACTTCCCGCGCGTGAGCATGCACTGGGGTAGTGGTGTGGCGCGTGATTTGTTGGGTCACGAGTGAGGGCTCACCCCCCACTCCGACCGGTCAAAAAATTACAAATTATAGTCAATATTTTTAAGAGTAAATGTCATTTTTCGTCCATGTGGTTTGCCGGGTCAATCAATATTAGTCCCTGCCATTAAATTTCTTCGGATTTGGTCCCCGTGGTTTACAAACCCATACGGGTTTGGTCCCTTGACCACAAATTCCGTCAGTTGACCGTTAAATATATGCAAAAAGACAAAAACACCCTTAGTTATATATATATATATATATATATATATATATATATATATATATATATATATATATATATATATATATATATATATATATATATATATATGCAAACCACAGGGACGAATCTTGATTAAAAAAAATTTAATTAAAAAATTCTAAAAAAAAATTCTTAAAAATTTTCAAATTTTTAATAAAAAAAAATTCAAATGACCAAAATACCCTTCAGAAGATTGGTCAAGGGACCAAACCCGTATGGGTTGTAAACCACGGGGACCAAACCCGAAGAAATTTAACAGCAGGGACTAATATTGATTGTCCCGGCAAACCATAGTGACAAAAAATGACATTTACTCTATTTTTAATAAACCATGGATTATATCGAATTTCAAGATTGGTGAAGTGAACACCTTTAATTCATCAAGTGACATATGACACCGTTGTTGGTGCCCTAAATGAATATTTGCATACTGATAAGAAAACTTCTCATTATTCACTTGATTAAACGATGATATCGGCTTTTGAATTGCAAATTCCTCAACCAAATTTTCTTGTAATTCACTTGTCATAAAAGACCGTAAATATGAAAACGGGAACAAGCCTTTGTTTTTTAACATTATATTCCGTATTCAAAATGATAGTATGTGTATAATTATTAAATATATGAGTTGGTGTAAATTTTATATTATAATTAATGAAATGCCTAACTACGTGGGTAGCAAAACCTTAAAATTAAAAGCTTTTTGTGATATCATAAACTTTAAAATGTTGAAGAATATTATTGCAAAAATTTAAGTAAACCTTATCAAAATTTATGTGTTTGAAAATGCTGATTCGAAAGATTCATTCGTGCATAATTTGGAAATTATTCTCTGAAAAATTTGGGCACTTTTAACTTTTCAATCAAAACTAAATCCTGTTTAATATTTGTTTGACGATTTGTGTAACAAATTTCTTTTTTAAAAAAAGTTTAATGTCGTCATATGTGAGTGACTTACTAATTAAAAGTGAAGATTGTTAATTTATAAATTAGTTATGCACTATAGCAAAAACACTTCTATCAATACACTTTATTTTCTTAGCAAGAATTAACTTTTATAAATTTAATTAGCGAACAAAACGAGGTAAAAATAGTTAATTACCTCATTAGTCACTATTGTGAAATATATAGCAAAACATTGAAGTTCTTTTAATTTACAACCTTTGTTCAACTTAGCTGACTTTATTTCTTTTTAATTAGTTTTAAGGAGGCAAAATGATGACAAACACGAAAATCTTTGTAAAAATTACATTACGTCGGAAAGTTGAGAGATGGTACCTGCCTCGTGCCCCCTCCGTAACTCCGCCATGCAGGTAGGTAGTATACAAGTATCTCAATATTTTCTGTTATGAGAAAAAGGACTAAATTAACACAAAATAATGCATCCATAAGATGTAAATATGACTATAACTTATTCATGTAAAAGAAAATTTTGGGTGAAATACTATATAACTTTTTTGTTTCCTTATCGTGTTTGAGATGACAAGTTTAATAATACTTATTGTTTGCAAGAATTTACACGTAAAAAAAATGTATGTTAGACCCACAAAGAAACTCTCACAAAAACATCCACGAGCTGACGTGTCAGCGTTTTATTGGTTTACTGTGTAACAGTTTCTCTCTACTCTCTCTTACTGGACCAATCAGTCTCTGCCACATCAGTTTGTGATTTTTTTTTGTGAGACTTTCTTTGTGGCCTCAGCATATCTCGTAAAAAAAAAAAAAAAAAAAAAAAAAAAAAAAAAAAAAAAAAAAAAAAAAAAACCTCGTGCACTAGCAAGTAAAAGTTTATTTTGCCAACAATCCCACAAAACCATCAAGCATTGATACGAGTCTTCTAACCGAAGAAAAATTAACGAGTAAACTGCAAAAATGGTCCCTATGGTTTCCTGAGATTGCAAAAACAGTCACTGCGTTTGGCTAATTGCAAAAATAGTCACTGTGGAGCAAAAGTTTTCATCATTTTGGTCCCTGGTTTTAACTGGCGTAAAATGATTCCGTTAGACGTTACACATTTAGCCCCTATGGCCCATGACCATTGCAGCGTCCATCCTTCTTTCGTCCCTTTTACGTTTTCATCCGTTTTTAAGCGTTTTCGCGTGTTTTCGTCTGTTTTTTATGGTTTACTCTGTTTTTTTTACTTTTTTATCTGTTTATTGACGTTTTCGTCTATTTTTTTACGTTTTCATCCGTTTTTTATGTTTTCGTCCGTTTCATTACATTTTTGTCATTTTTTTACATTTTCATCTATTTTTTCATGTTTTCGTTTGTTTTTTTACGTTTTCGTCTGTTTTTTTTACGTTTTCATCTATTATTTTACGCTTTAGTCCGGTTTATTACGTTTTCCTCCATTTTTTTATGATTTCATTAGCTTTTTTACGTTTTCGTTCGTTTTCTTATGTTTTCGTCTGTTTTCTTACCCTTTTTTTCTTTTATTTTTTCGTTTTCGTCCATTTTTTTTTATGTTTTTGTCCGTTTCATTATGTTCCCGTCCATTGTCCATCCCTAACTGCTCCATCCTGCAAGTCTTGTGAGTTCCTTTGTTCTGCAGTCCTACTACTTTCTCCTACTTCTTTGTAAGACAACGGATGAAATTGTAACTTCTAATGGAATTATTTAACGCCAGTTAAAACTAGGGACCAAAATGATGAAAACTTTTGCTCCACAGTGACTATTTTTGCAATTAGCCAAACACAATGACTATTTTTGCAATCTCAGGAAACCACAGGGACCATTTTTGCAGTTTACTCAAAATTAACTTATAATAAATTTACACGTTATTTTTATTTAAACACAATACTTACGCTTCTATGTTTAAATGGTTACATTTATTGAAAAAATGTAACATATATGAATCATAAATTTACGTCCTATATTTTGTTTTTACGTTACATGCATGTTTAATAAGATCTTCATGTATAAATTAACATCATACTCGTATGCATAAATCAAACGTTGCAAGCAGCAAAGAAGGTTTTCCGTTTTCTTTTACAAACAGATGCCTCGGTGCCACACATTGACGTCTAGGGCCATCGCCCCCTCTACAAGTGTACCACTTGCACCAAGTAAACGGAAAGTAATATGTTTGATAGGCAGCCGTAACCTATGACAAGAAAAGACCATTAAGGCCATATTACGTTGCCATTCGGGAGACGGAGAGCATAAAGTCAAGACATATTGTGTGGCTTTGTGCTAAAGCTTCCTCAGTTTTCTCGCTCAATGCTCTATATTGTTCTCCCAATGCCAACGTATATGGCCGCAAGGGCCGTTTCTCGTGTCATATGTTACGCCTGCATATTGGACATAATACTTTCCGCTTACTTGGAGTAAGTGGTCCACTCGTAGAGGGACCACTTGACCTAACGCCAACATGTGAGTTAGAGACTGTGTTGGCACCAATGCTTGTAGTGGTGTCCTGGAGGAGGCGCGTGTGGCCTTTGAAGGTGATGCCTTAGTAGCCACAGAAGATGCCACCTTGGATAGAGTTTTCTAGAGGGAGGGTGATGGGGTAGATGCCATTGTTATGTTAAAATGCATATATACAACAAGTTTACGAAATGGGGAATGAACTTTACCTTTGTGAAAGAGCACCATCAATGAAAGTGTCCATCTTACAAGCACTATGGAAGAAGAAAGGGAAGATGAACTCCACCCAAGGAGTATTGAACTACCTATTTTTAAGTGATTATGTTTAAAATAAGTGTTTGCAGCTTTGTTGTTTGATTAGAAGGCAAATGTTGAACTTAATTTTGCTTCAAATTATTGGTGTAGCAAACTTACATTTTTTCAAATTTTCATTTCCTTAAGTCATACGTATTCTCATCTATAAATGTATGAACGATTTTCAAAGTAGCAGCGAAACGTTACAATCTTAACAGCATAACACGACCTTTTTCCTTTCAGCCTTTCAGGTTGGAGATGTGATGATCCAAAGACAAAGAGCGAAACTGACACACCTTTGGCATATGATGATGCCAATCCCATTGAGCAAAAATAAGTTTTCTGAAACTTATATTTGGAGGTAACAGTAAGTAGTCAACTCAATGATGCTATGCTAACTCTGAATTATGATGTTAAATTGATATGTGTTGCAACTTGAAATTCCATACATGATTTAGAGAAGCTATATTTGTGCCACCTAATACCATAGGACAAAGTAACCACACATTCTACTGACTTCCTTTAACTGCAATGCCCATGCACCTTTTCTTGTAAAAACTTGCGTATATATGAATCAACGTTAACATGTTTAAGTTCTTCATGATTCTCTACTGCACATTCAAGCTCTGCCATCTCTGTATTTTAAATGGTTGCAATTTCTTTAAGGTGAAAAACATGTAAATTGAGTAACGGGTGAAATAGGATTATGGTTAGGATGGGTGATATTAACATGGGTAAAAATCTTTGTGTTGGGCTGACTTCTTTTTATTAAACTTCACAATTAATCAACGTATTGGATATTTTACGATCAAATAGTTAAGAGGCCGTAAGTATTTAAATGCATTCTGAGTCACTTTTGACCCATTTTAACCTATATCATGTTTTATCAAGTTTGAATTTTACCTGTATGACCCGTTTTTAAATTTTTTACTCGGTTTAATAATTAAGTACGTTTATATAATCTTAAATAGTACGGAGTACTTGTTTCAAACGTAAATATGTCAAAATAGCATAGAATATGTAAAATCTCTGTATGATGCTGAATTATAGTCAACAATCATATATTAGTATATTTTTTAATTTCATTCTTATGGTATATTTCGGTCTTTATATATTGAATCAGATTTTGGGTGTGAGCATAGGTTCATTCTTTTCTATTTGAAAGGCATAAAGTTTATTCTTGTAAAGCCATAATCTTATGCAACGGTAAAAAAATTTGTAATTCTATTTTTGAAATAGCTATGGTCTGCAAATTCGAAAAGTAGACGTTGGGTAACGGTTAAATCACCTAAAATCTTAATAAATTTCATTCTCTTTTGTGTTTTTATCCGCTTTCTCCATATCTTATGAACACCGTTCTTTTAATGTCATATTCTTATACAACGGTAATATTAGTTTGTAATTTGAATTTTCGAAATAGCTTTTGTCTTCATATTTGAAATGTAGTCGTCGGGTAACGGTCGAATCTTCAAAAATCATTATAAATATCATTCCTTCAATGCCGTGTTTTTATCATCTTGCTAAGTATCGTTGACATCCTGTTTGTTATTTTCACTTAATTTTCACAAAGCTTCATTCATTGGTCAATATGTTTCTTACTTACGTATGTTCCATGGGAATAGCATCATCAACATCTGCCACATATTTCCTGCTCCACAATTTTACACCTCCGAATATAAATTTTATCAACAATATTGTTGATGGAAATCTTCCAATGGCCAAGAGAATCTCTAAAGAAATTAATGAGCAAATTATCCTTCGTAGTCCTTGCAATATCGATAATTTCATCGGTACGTGCTACTTCACCAAGCTAAAATTTATTCCCCATTTTGTGAAATGTTTAGATTCACATACTAAAGTGTTTACAATATTTGATTAAACCCAAATTTACTCACAATGTCTTCTTTTATATTCTTCAGGTTATTGAAGATGGTTACGAAATCTTTTGAGGACGTACAGCCACCTACTAACCTTATTCTCTGCGCCAAACTACTGTAAAGAGTTTGAAAATGATGGAGCGTTGGCTGTGGATGAAATGTTGATGTGTTCCTTTCATGTTATAAAGGGTTCACAAAGGGGGGGGGGGGGGGGGGGGGTTGATTGTCTTCCAAAGAACCTTTTTGGTTTTTGGCTTCACATTTTTTGGTTTTTTGCCGGTTTTCTGTTTTTTGGTACGATCCTACTTCAGATATATTTTAGTCGCGTCGAATTGTAGAATTATTTGGCAGATTACACCGTTTCCGTGCCAAACACCAAGTATGAAATGTTGATGTGTCCTTTCATTTTTAAGATATAAGAGTAGACATTGTCACATTGCAGTGCGAGAGTGTTTATCAGTTAGCAGTCAAGTTGTAAAGTAGATATCTTTGATTATCTCACTTGTATTACTATATTCTTTGCAAGAGCCTGATCAATAATTCAGTATGTACTGTATTACTTTCATTATATTCTTTTGTATCAATATCCCACACAGAAATCTGCCAGTTGTAATGAAATTAGTTTTTTGTTTCTCTTCTGTTTGTTTTATTCTCTCTTAATTTTCTCATTTTTGACCCATTTACAAAACTTATGCAATGTTTAACATGGAAATATGTCCTAGTTAATAAAGTCTGAACATTTTTCTTCTTTTTTAACACAACGAAAACCAAAATAAAGAAAGTTTGAACATTCATATGGATACAAATACCAACTATCCGATAACTGTCATTTAAGGTTTTTCATTTATATATTTTGACAAACATATATGTTTGTTAGAATATATAAATGAAAATCCTTAAAGTATGATATATATCATACTTTATAAGCAACATTCTAGTTTATACCAATTAAAGCCATATTATACTACTTAATAATTAATATAATAAACATATATAACAATAATTGATGGGTGTACAATGTATGATGAAACTGTGATGGTAATAGAACTGGATTTTTTTTTTTTTTTTTTTTTGGAGCAAATAGAACTTGATGAAAACGAATACTTTCCTTTACTTGATGATCCCTTCTTGGATGGTCCTTTCTTTGATGCATTTTTATACTGGCTGTTCGTTGGGTTTAACTTACTCGACATTTCTTGTCACTCTACACATCGTACATGTCCACAGGTCGTCAAGTCCACAACCTGCCCACAGCGAATATATATAGTAAGCAATAGACCACCTAATGTGTTGCGAAGCTAGAGGTGTCAAAATGTGTGGGTCAACCGGATATGGTAACAAATCAGTATAGATTAGCTACAAAAAAGCAAATGGCGTTACTCAGCACATTTTTTGTCCAATTGCTAAACATTTTTGCCTACTGTTTTCATCCGTTCAACACACTTCCTTTCAGTCTTTTTCTATTTTATCCCTCTGACCCGTTAAAACATATAATGTGACCTGTATTTGAACCATTCAAATATAAATGGGTCAAAAAATTTAAAACACATGTTTCACAATGCACAGGCTATTCGAACATATCCAAAATAGGGAAAGTTTATTATACGTTTAACCCCAATTTATTCAAGGATCATATGTTTTATTTCAATTTATTTTAATATAGTTTTGGTCTCTGTATGTTTAAATTAGCTTTTGGTGTTTCGAACGGTCTTATCTTAAAAGGATTATTTGAAACAGTTGAGTCTTCATATTTGAAAAGTAGCCGTTGGATAAATTTCATAAATTTCATTCAATTATTTGAAAAGTAGCCGTTGAAAAGTAACGGTCGGATGTCCATCCAAGATCTTTATAAATTTCATTCTCTTCATGTCGTGTTTTTATCCTCTTACTATATACTCCTCTTTCATCATTCGATCCATTATTATCATTGTTCTCCAGTTTGTTACTCTCACTCCATTTTTTCAATTCATTTATCGGTATTTGTTTACTTATATAATTGTTCCATGCAAATGGAATCATCATGTGCTAGATATTTCAGTCTCCACAATTTCACACCTCCAAATATAAGTTTCATCCAGGGTATTGTTAATGGAAATCTTCTGATGGCTCAGAAAGTCTCTAAAGAATTGATGAGAGTTCATCTTCTGCTTCCGCCCCAAAAACTCCCCCAAAGAGACATCTTATGCAGCTTCCCAGGCAGCCCCTTCGCAGGCCACTAGCGCCTTATCCATGCACCACTACAAGCACCACTGCCGACACAGTCTCCCAACTGACACGTTAGCCCACACCAGAAGTGGGAAGATTGGGTTAAGACCATGAAAGTAGCACATAGTCCTGTACGGAAGAGGGCTGGATGCTATTATAAATTCCACACTCAAGATACCCCAAAATAAGAATCTTATTTTTTGGTTTGCTGAAAAGTGGTCCCTCAAAACTAATACATGTATACTTCCATTGGGGGAGGTTGGTGGTAGGTGGGGGGAGGTTGGGGGGGGGGGGGGTGAGGGGACGATTACTCTCGAAGATATGATGGTTCTGGGAGGTCACCAGTCATGTCGAGATCTCCCAGGATCGTGATGCTTTATGCCAGTTAAATAAAGCTTACAAAAAATTGATTGCAACTCCTTCAAAAAAGGCCCGCTTCAGTGCTTGGATGAACGAGTTTATGGTCAATCAAAATGTTCATGAACATGAAGCGTTCCTAGCACTCTGGTTGTCTAAGTATCTCTTTCCGTCTGTGAGAGACACAGTCCTGCCAGAGCTTTTAATTTGGCTATTCTTCTAGCAAGAGGCCAGAAAATGGCTCTGGCACTTGCTGTCCTTGCAACTCTCTATAGGGACTTGCATCTCTTACAAAACACTATTTTGGATCTCCAACAAGGAAAAAGCGAAAGAGTGTTGCAGCAAGTATTTTCCCCTGTGTACTACATGCAGGTGTGGGTATTGGAAAGGTTTCAGCATGTGAGGCCTTATGGTGTGGGCAACATTCGAGAGGATGAAACTAGATTGGCCAGATGGGCTAACCCGGGTAACAAAAGTACTGATTACGAGTCAGGTACATGTGGAAAACAGTTTGTGTGGCGGCCTTATGTCAAGGATACTAGTTATTTCATAGCTCACACAATTTATAAAGAAGATGCTACGATTGAAAAAATAGTTAATGATGAATTGGAATCATTTGCTCGGTGTGTCAGGGTTTCTAAGTTAGTTGGGTTGGATATTAGTCAACAATACTTTCCTCATCTGGTATCTAAGCAGTTTGGGTATAATCAAGATATCCCAGCTGATGATCTTAATCTCGAAAGCAATGAATATATACCTCCCGCGAAGACAGTTCGAAGGTCATGGGAGTGTTAGGTATAAGGAATGGTGGAAAAGTGAACCGGTTCTAATCAGGACCTGCGTGTCCCTCTTCCCCCAAAAATGAAGCGTCGTAGAAGTATGAGAGATTAGCTTTTTATTTCTAGGAATTTATAGCTTGTAGTTCCGTAATGTTGTGGCTTTAAATCCCCCTCCTGTTTCGTAGTTTCGATCAAGTTTCATGTTTCGTTGATGTCACAATTTGTGATCATTGCAGGATACCTCTTAAGTTCCTGTTTTTTTATTATGTTTTGCAAAAACTACATCTACATGATTGTTTCAATGTTGTGTCTTTCACTATTCATAATTCATTTCCTCAACGGAGGCTTGTTTGGAACAAATTACTTTTTATTCTCAGCACAAATTACTGTATGAGTTTGATAATAATGGAACGATGTGGATGAGATGTTGATGTGTTTCTTTCATATTATAAAACGGGTCACAAAAGAAAGGGAGGTTTGGCGTTGGCCAAAACAGTGTACTGCCAGCTTTTATGCGTTTTAGATTTTCCGTCCTTAACAAGTGTTCCAACAGAACCTTTTTGGTTTTTGGTATTGCATTTTTTAGTTTCCGGTATGATCCTACTTCAGATATTATGTCATGTGCCATATACCAACTATCAAATGTTGATGTGCTCCTTTTACTTTTTGTAAGATAGCTTATTGAGGATTGTAAAACTATATGTTTGTTTCAGAGTTGAATTTGGGTTATAATCGTGTAGACTTTGCAATGTTACTTCATCAGTTAGCACTCAAATTGTAACGTAGATATCTTTGGTTATTTCACTTGCATTACTATGTACAATAGCATAGGTGTTCTTTTGTATAGATATTCCATACAGCAGTCCGACAATTCTAATGAAATTCGTTTCTGGTTTTCTTCTGTTGATGGAATTTAGATCACACTCTATCCACTGCCAAAATTCGATAGAGTAATAATTAATTGAGGGGTTGGAATGTATGATGAAACTGTGATGATAGTAAAACAAGAACTGGATGGAAACCAAAATTGTTGATGGTATTATAACAAAATTTGCTCGCTACAAGACAACATTATCTCAATCTTAGTGCCTAACAAAAAGATGATCCAAGATTACATTCACTTTGACTTTCCCTTACTTGATGGTCCTTTCTTTGATGGTCCTTTCTTCGATGCATTTTTATAAGGGCTTTTCCTTGGGTTTAACTTACTCGAGGTTGATGAAGACTTGCCTTGTTGATTTCTTCGTTTCTTGTCGCTCTTTACATTATACATGTCCACAGCCTGTCCACAGTGAATTATACAGTAAGCAATAAACACCTAGAATGTTGTAGAACTCAAGATAGTTAAATGGGTGAGCTCAGCTGGTTAGCCAATACGTTAAAATTGGTTGGGTTGACAGGAAACATTTAAGTGATTTAGTAGGTTGTATGCATATGTAATACATACAGTATCACTTAATTGCCCTAATCATATTTTACCGGGTCAAAAATGTTTCACATAAAACAACTATTTAACGAAGGATTACTGACATGAAAAAGTTGTTTTAGAGAGAAGGCATTGCTAGATGTTAAGACTTAATGGTATAAACAGTACCTTTGAAACATTAAAGATTTCATGGGAATTCTTGGCCATTAACTTGTTTAGAATCTTGTCAGTTTGTTGCTTCTCTAATGAACCCATTCCAGATCCTTCAACCGCAGGTAAAAACTGAAAAAATATATAAGAAAAAAGTTAGCAACAAATTTATTATGATAAAGTTTCATGTCAACTTTTGGTGGGATAACACGTGTACAAACCTTTCTATATTTCTTGTCATGTTTAGGTGGCTTTTCACCAGCCAACTTCTTGTCAAATTTACCACCACTAGCAGTTGAAGTTGCAGCCATTCCTGCTACGTTTTGTAGTTCATCCTTACTAACCTTTCTTGGTGCAGTCTGTGTTCCTGTTATTGGTAATGCAGTAGCCGCAAGTTGAACATGACTGCCACGAAAGAGATATTAAGTCAATATTATCCCAAAGAAATATAAAATAACGCATCAATAGTGATTTGAATAGTCCCAACCTTGGCAAAGCACCAACTTTTGCTGCTTCTTTCAGATTATGCAGCCGATGCTTTTCTTGTTTTTCAACTCTCTGCTTCTTTTCTGATCGTCTCTTGGCGAAAGGGTCTTCTCCTGGCTCTGTAAAAAGTAAAAAGCAAAAAGCAAAAAGTAAGAGCTTCATTGTATATAGATAATGTTGCCTTATCCAAGAAATTGAGGTATTGATAACAATCAGCTGTATTTACCATCTGTCATCTTTGCCTCAATGATTGGAAGGTCATTGTCATCATTTACCCGATCATAACCATATCTGCGTTTCCAAGAACTAGTTTGTTCGTCAAAGACAAGCTTGTCTTTCTTGCGGTTCTGGATACCTGTGTGAGGAAATAATACATCAGCAAGGAATTTAGTATGATGGCAAAATAAGTGGGTTATGTGGGTTAGGTCAGGTCAAGCCGGGTCAGCTAGTTACCCCGATATTCGAGTTTCAATATGTTTAGAATGAATTACAGCATTAAATACAGTTAAAATTCCATATCACTAAAATTTTAATATAGCGTAGAAGGTTTTATTCACAAATATACAATTCTGCAGGTTGAATGCAGTAAATCAAGATTAGAGCCACTTTCTACCCAAATGAACCATTCCCCTTTAATGTTTCATTTAATCCATTTAAGATAAAACACAACCCATATCGACCCATTCAAAAAGTAAATGGGCGAAATTGCCTCATCTAGATTATGCCTTTACCAAAAGAAGTAGCGGAAATTGTTATTCACTGACCTTTCTTTTTGGCAAAAACTTCCCATTTTGTCGGAGGTGCAGGCTTTGGAAGCTGTAAGCATGAAACAAAATGGGTTTTACATAAGTTGCAGGTAAAAAAACCCGGAAAGCATCAGAGCTATAATTGTAAAGTTATAAACAGCCAGGAACTACAGAGTTCTGCTAGGCTGAGATATTCCGAGAACATGAATCTATTGTTTGGATACAGACAAACACAAGCAAAATGTCACTCTTAGTGCGAAACAAGTATATCCACCAAGTATATCTCAGTCACAAGGTTATAGCTTGAGCATCGAGGAAATACTAATGCATATCCAGTAATATGGCAGAAATCATAAGGTTTTTTCCATTTTTTATTTTAACTTGGCATGCCTTTATGCGATAAAAATTTATTTCAGAAAGTAAAAGCGAGATACATTTCTACTTTGACGAAGGAGCGGTTGTAAAGTACCTTTGTAAATTAAGGAAGCCAACAACAGATAAGAGAAAATTCATAAGCAAAATTAAGTGCTACATGTAAAAGGTTTATCTACAAAAAAAGACACACATTTCATCATTTGAGCTATTGGACTTAATGTCTATGCAAATGACGTATGGAACTGAGAAACACGGGTAGAGAACAGCTATCCGAAAGATGGAATAAGATAATTCATCAACTTATTGTCAAATAATATGTACTAACACAAGCATAAATCAGATGCAACATAATTCCTGAGAAAAAGAGATGACATACAGGTTTTTCTCTAGGTAATTTAGTAGTCGGTTGGGGTAAAGATACAACGGGTCCTGATTGGTCCTCTGTTGAAGGCAAGCTAAAAAGAGAATCCGCAACTGACTGAATTAACTTGGTAGCATGCGTTATGCACTCCTTTACAAGATCCTCCCTAAATAGAGTCAAGAAAACAATATAGCACCAAAATAAGTAAAGATAAAATAATAATACAAAACCAAAACATATCAGCTGAAAAATTATTCAAAGTCTGATAAGAAGACAAATGATAACCAACAGCTTATACACACCAAAGCTAACAAATCTATTATAGTTGATAAGCATAACCTAACTCAAAAATCTAAGCATTTCTAGGACAGATTCCTTGTTATCAAACAGCGCAATTATACACAGCCACCTGATATTCCTACTAAGCTTTTTCAGGTAAAACACGATAGACTTAAGGCGTACTCAACTGACAAGTGACAACTGTCTCAGCACTACCACAAACTACCACATCTGTTGCTTTCCAAAAGCTACATGATACCATTTCAGAGGGTGTTTTCATAGCTTATTTTTACTGCTTATCTGCTAAAACTTATAAGCAGTCTGAAGTGTTTTGATCATCCAAACTGCTTCTGTATATCGGGCTAATATAAGCAGTTTTCAATAAGTGGGTTAAAACCTGCTAATTTCATAGCAATAATTTGAGATAAAACTAAAAATATTTAATTACCAGCATATCCAACCTAAAACCTGTGATTATCATTGGGTTCGATTGACAATTTTTAGCCAAAAATTATTATCATGTCTAGCATTTTTACAGCATAGAAAAATTCAAAACACGATATGCTGAACTGCTCAATTCTAAGCTACTTACCTGCTTCTGCTTATACACAAAATCATAAGCCACAAAAATAAGCAATCCTAAACACCCTCCAACACAATTTCATCCAACCTTTTCTCGTAAATCCCAATCACAAACTTAAACTCAATTTCATCCAACCTCGTAAATCTCAATCACAAACTTAAACACGCAACACTACGACTAACTTCCACAGCTCCCAAAACTATCCCTCATTTCGCTATGAACAAACTTTATCACAAACCACACCTCAAAAAAAAAATAAATAAATAAATAAAAAATAAAATTAAAATTTTCAAATACCCGAATATCGAAACCGAGAACCCCCCCCCCCCCCCCCCCCCCCCACACACACACTACTACAACAACCTTTTTAACAGCTAATTCACATAAAGCAACAAACTTTAATCCATACCAACATAAAAAATAACAAAAAGCAACACACTTTAACTACCTTTAATAACAAATAATGTAAAAAAGGTGAATTAGAGTCTAAGAAAAGGAACCTTTTTTCAGGGATGGATTGGAAGTGATATTGAGGGTCATACGCCGTTAGATTACCTAAGTCAATCTGGTAACCTTGTACTTGTTCTTGTTGTTCCGACATGTTTGGTTTTGTGTTTAAGGTTTTGTTTGTTCAAGAAAATGTGTTTTAGGGTTTGAGTGAGGTTTTAGGTTAAAAAGTTTTGCAAGCCGTCTGTTTCATCGGTGTGGGCTATAGGTAGTGGGATTGGGCTTGATAGCAGTTAGTTATTTGGTTGAGGGTGTTTTGGTTTTAAAATTAGGAATCACACCCTCATATTTTGGTGATTTACAAGTATCAGGATCTGTCTACACTTCTACCTCCCCCATACCCCGCTCTTGCGGGATTGGGTATGTTGTTGTTGTTGTGTACAAGTATCGGGTCGGAACCGACCCGTTCTGAAACCAACATAGCCCAAAATCGATTAACTGGAAAACCAAAACCGAGTCTCGACATGACTAGTCCTGACAATCCCGAAAACCATTCGGTTAGGGATAGTTCGGTCGGTTTAGTCGGTATATTGGCTTGTTTTTCGGTTTTTGTCCTGTCTCGACAGTCCCGAACCGATTAGCTGAAAAACCAAAACCGAGTCCTGACCCGAGTAGCTCGGTTTCAGGACGGTTTAGCTCGGTTTCGAGACGGTTTTTTCGAGATTTCGGGATTCGGTTGGGATTGCTCACCCCTAATTTACTTACCCTCTCAAAAGGGTAGGATTTCATCCTAATCCCGCCTTGTGTCCCCACTTTCTTTTCTTCTTTCTCATACGACATTCATTATTTATATTGTTTTTCTTCATCTTCTCATATAAAATTTTCTTGATCACAACTCTAATCTCTCAACACACCAACAAGTAATCATTTAAAACTCTATTTTCGTGTAGTTGATCATTGGTTTAGATTAGATAACTCAAGTGACAATCAATAGAAGGATGAAAACCGGGGCATGATTTTTAATTTTTATCAATCATACATATTCTTAATCTTTAAGTAGTTTTTTTACATCTTTTTTGTGCGAGTTAAGTGCAAATGAGGTACCAGTTTTGTTTCACCATTTCAGGTCTCATTTTGATTTCTATTTTTTTAATACCTATTATTTTATTCAGGGGTGTTCATCGGTTCGGTTATCGGGTTATTCGATTTGGTTAGTTCGGTTAAAAAAAATTTATTGGTCAAACCGAAAACCGAACCGAACCGAATACAAATTTGATTCAACTGAACCGAATAATCGAGAACCGAACCCCTATAAAAACCGAATAACCCGAATCACATAATTTTTTTTCATTTAATTATATATATTTTTAGCACAAATTTTTTTTCCAAGCTTAAATAATGTTATATTTATACTAAAAAAGAGCTTAAAAAAATAGAAAAAATGTATATTTATATGAATTCGGTTTTCGGTTTTCATTGCCCAAACCATATCCAAACCGATAACCGAATATTTAGTTCGGTTCGGCTCGGTTTTGACCACAGTTCAGTTACGAATTTGGTTCGGTTTTTTTTTGTTCGATTCAGTTTCGGTTTTCGGTTACTGTGAATATTACCCAATCCGTGAACACCCCTAATTCTATTATTAGTAGTGCAAATTTCTAATGAAATATGTCTATTTGTGCAAAAAATCATAATGTTAAACTATCTATTTGTATTGAGTGATTACTGTCTCAAATGATTAGCAAATAAAGGATGTTCATAACCCATTTGATAGAAATTGATTTTAAAGCATATTATTATGAGTTTATGATAATCATAATGTCATACGAAATTGTACCCCAATAAATATACTCTCTTCATTTTTCATCTTTGTGGGTGATTTTAAGCATATTTCGAAAATCACAGTACCATATGTTTTATCATTTTGAAAAGTGTTAATTGCATAAATGGTCCTTGAACTTTTGCCAAAATGCACGTTTTGTCCCAACCATTTCGAAAGTGTAGAAATCCTCCCTGTGGGAAACCTTTGAGCACATTTTGTCCCTAGTTGGGACGAAACGTGCAATTTCGCACTTTTAAAATATGCAATTTTCGTCCCAACCAAGGATGAAAATTTGCTCAAAGGTTTCCCACAAAGACAATTTCTGCACTTTCGAAATGATTAAGACGAAACATACAATTTGGCCAAAGTTCAGGAATGATTTATGCAATTTACTCTTTTGAAAAATTTCAAATGATTAGCAGTTAAAGGATGTTTATAACCCCATTGATAGAATTGATTTTAGAGCATTCTATTATGATCTATTACTTTACTAACATTGCAATGTTTTCACTATTTGATATGTGTGTAATAAAAGCTTGAAAAGGACCCAATATAGTATGTTAAAAAGAAAATAACTGATTATTACCTTGCCAATTTAGTGCAGGAGAAAATGGCACGTACTCCAATTAGTAGCAGGCGATGCAAAGTACTCTATATTGTCGAGATTTTGAATTCACTTGTTAGTGTTTTTAATGTAGTATTCATGACTTGGTTTCGTCTATCATTGCTACGTATGCAAATCACTAGGCCTTTGTCGGAAAGTAAAAAGCAAAAAAGGCTTCAGAGAATGATTTGGCTAAATAAGCTAACAGCCAACTCCGAATGGATAGAAGTACCTTTTTGTGGTAGATTGTCTGAGATGGTAAGAGATATTTATGATTTAAAAGGCACAAGGAACATGACATTAGAAGAAATAGTTGGTTTGTTTTTATATGTACCGGCTCACCACAAAAAGAATAGAACTATTAGCTTACTTTTCTTACGAAGTGGGGAAACTATTAGTCGACAATTTAATCATTGCCTCCTAGCCATCTTAAAATTGCACGACGTGTTGCTTCAAAAGCCACAACCTATTACCGAAGATTGTGAAGACAACTATTGGAAGTCTTTCAAGGTAGTATCTAATTCATTTTTTCAAAACTGTGTTATCATTTTATGAAAAATATCAAATACTCCGTACGTGTTTACTATTTATTGATGATTATGAAGATTAAAGGGTTGCTTAGGTGTTTTAGACGGGACTATAATTAGAGTCACACCTCCATCAGATCATAAACCAAGGTAGATGTAACAAATACATTACATGTTAGCCCGGAATATAATCATACCACGTAGATGTAACAAATAGATTACATTACATTACATGTATTAATAGACGACAATTGAGAATATTGTACAAAGGTAACTGCTAGAAATGGTATTTTGATCCAAGCCTTTTTTGACCTGTTGTCAATCTTGTCCCACTTCACCCGTTTTGCCTGCTCGCCTCAATGAAACTTGGGCTTGGACCCATCGCTCCGTTGGGGTTGGCGCACAAGCTAATTAATTGCTAGTCAATTCACTCAATTGAATAGTTTACCGAACTATTGTGTGGACTTCAAAATTTAATTGAGCCGAACACTTGGGCTACCTCTAAGGATAGTTGTTTCTATGACGTCCGAGATATAATTCTTACTCTGTTCATAGTAAGTGATGCATGAATGAACTAAAACTTGATTCAACCTATACGACTCAGATAATTGTGAACTAAATCTTTGTGAAGCATGTAGTGACTCAAACAAGCTACAAATCTCTAGTGACTCACAAGTTTGAGTTAATCAAAAACAATATTTTACGATGCTTTTTCAAACCTTTTTGCTACTCATACTAGTATACTCACGATCTTTTTGATCCTATGGTCATAGTAAGTGATGCATGAGTGAAATAAATCTGTTTGATCCTATGGCGATACTGCACGAATTTAGCCTGTGAGATCGTACGATCTTATGAGTTTACTTGCGATCATGACAACCATGTACTAGACCAACTGATTATTGATCTTTGCCGTGATGTTTTTTATCCATTTTTTCCTTTTAGGCATCTTTTGTTTCATTGTCAAATTTCTGTTCATTCTTATGTCATTTCAATAATAGATTAACACTCTTGAGGCATATAACCCATTCACAGGGACGGAGCTAGAGGGTGTCCCGCGGGTGCCCGGGACACCTATGATTTTTTCGATGTAATGTTAATTTTAAGAAAAAAACATCGATTTTTCTCAAATAAATCATAAATGACCCCGGTTTATCGAAATGTGTTTTTAGTCTTATTTAGTTAGCATCTTAAACTCTATTATATTACGGGTAAAAAAAATTCGTGCACCCGGTCATATTTGTTCTTGGCTCCGTACCTGACCATTCATTAGGAATTTGTATACTGCATTTATAAACACGAAATTATACTCAAACATGATTTATTCGTTAAATATGTAAACTTAGAAAACCTGTTTTCACTAATTAATTTGATTTCATCAGTAATGCGACAAGTCAAGGACTAGTCGCTCCAAGTCTTTCCAAGAGCTTCCACCTTCTTCTACTGCGACCTTAGCAGCTATAGAAAACTCAGCTGCTCGGCTCCTTTCGGCTCGTGTCTCCTCACGGATCACTGATTTCCTAAACAACTGAGCCAAGTCACTCGAGTCTGGAATAGTCTTGCCTCCTTCACATGCTTTGATGCCTATTTTCAGCTCATGCAACAACCTCGCATTCGAGAAGTTATCAGCACCCATCGGCCATGTGAGCATCAAAACATCAGCCATTAATGCTTCCATGATCGAGTTCCAACCACAATGAGTCAACAAAGCCACCACTGATCCATGATTCAGTATCGCCACCTGTGGAGCCCAGCCTCGAACAACTAGACCTCTTCCAGCCACCCGATCTTCGAATCCAGCCGGGATCTCCCCGTACTCTCCTGCCTCATGTCCTCCAGTAGGTTCCTTCACAGCCCATACGAACTTCACCCCACTTGTTTCTAATCCTAAAGCTAACTCCTCCATCTGTTTGTTGGTTAACACAAACTGACTCCCGAAACTGACAAACAATACACTCTTAGCTGCACAAATGTCCAGCCAGGATAATACGTCACTGGAGCTAGAACCGCCTCTTTGGATAATATTATTTCCCATGGGAAGCATAGGTCCAACCGCAAATACACGATCGTGGCCATATTCCATCTTTATATGATCAAAATAAACCTTATCCAGCTCGGTAAAAGAGTTGATAACCACTCCCCAACTCACCAAATTGGCACACATCGCATCTCTAGCAAATTCCATTGTAGGGTTTCCTTCTACGTTGCTCCGGCAGATCGGTGAAAGCTGCCACCAAGGAAACGTTGGAGAATTCGGGATGTCTGGAAACAAAATCGGAGTATTGTCATTTGCTGGATCAGGGAGCACCCGGAACATGGAATTAATTACGGACAAACCCAAAGAACCGCTGGGAGAGAATACATAACGTCGTATCCCAAGCTTGCTTGCTAGATACTGTGTCCAGCCAAGAAGCATGTCCGAGATGATGGCTACAGGTGGAGAAGGGTGGTTTCGGAACCAATTCTCAATGGGGTTGTAGAGTTCACTGAGGGCGACTATCGTGTCACTGACTCTCACATGAGAAAATTCGGACCTATTCTCAACCCCTGGAGGAATCGAAGGATTAAATGGGAAGGGGAGTATGAGGGTCTTTACCGTGGTTGGATGGATGGAGAGTAAATGGGTCAAAATGGGGAGGTTTTTGGGAGTCACTACTATAGTGATAGATAAGCCTCTAATGGCTAGTTGGTGCACGAGATCAAGGAGAGCTGGCATATGCCCTTGAGCAGGGAATGGGAAAACAAGGATGTGGTCGCAGGTGCCAGAAACTACCATAGTCGGAGATGGTTGGGCAGATCTTTGACTCATGTCTTCCTTGTTTATTTAAGAAACTTATGTCAAATGTACAAGCTATCAGATCAAACATATTTATCACTTTATATAACCTGTTTATCTGACCATACTAAGGAATTAAGATAACTGCATGTTGCCATCAATCCTTACATGGGTAGGGCCATGACATCTGACATTTACGCCAAACAACCAAATTTAATATAGTAGATTTTGGATGCGTGAATTTTGAGGTGACGATACCTTTCACTTAAAAATAAAAAATCATTCACTTATTAATTTAGCATATAATTAATTAAAGTAATCGTCGAATAAAACACACATGTTGATAATTCCATTTGTGAATCACACAGATTACCTTAAGAGTGGTGGACTGTGCCGTTGATCAATAATACATGGACAGTATTAATACAAAGCCGATATACTAGCATGCATACGTTCTACTTGTAACATGAACATGTATTCTACTAGAACAACGGGCTTACATCCCCGTGTGTGTAAATGTACGCGCGTGTGTGTCAAGTAGTTTATTTATTTATAATCTCTCGACAGTCATGCAAATATACATATACACTTTAAACACCTCTCAGTTGACACCAATGGTGCACATTCAAGTTTTCTAAATTAACTTGCTACGTAATTTGTAGCTAATATAGTAATCTATAGTTAATAACAAGTAGAGGTGGCAAAATGGCGGTCACGGGCTACGGGCTAAACGGGATTGGGCCAAACGGGCACATGTTATACGAATTGCTTTAGAAAAGACCTAAAAACAACAACAAAAAAAATCCACAAACGTAACACCTCATTTATATTTAAGTAACTAAATATACTATATCCGTAAGTTTTTCATTAAAATGAATAATTGCATATATATCCAAAGCATGCATAAAAACCATTGTACTATATGCATCAAAAACTTGTACAAATAATATATATATGCAATTATTCACTTTGGGAATGATATATATGCAGTTTTGCCTTTAACTTTTGAATATGCAATATATGCCTATATAAAAAAGGGGCTCAAATATACCCAAATCTTTTAAAAATTTGCTCATTTAGCCAATTTTTTTATTGCCACTTTTAATAACAAGTGTTCAGCTTTAAACTATATCATTGTGCATACAATATGCAGGACAGCGTGCCTAGCGATTTAATGTCTTAGCACTCGGATAAAAGGCTAAACAATTTGCAGAATATGTTATTGGTTATGTTTCATTACTTGTTTATTTTTCTTTTTCTTTTTCTGATTAAGTAGCTTGTATCAAGCCTTTTGGCTGGTATGCTATTGAAAATTAGGTGTGCATTGTTTGTGTATTAACGTCAGCAACGAGAAACCTTAAGCTTCAATGGTCACCGTTAGTTTAAAGGGTGTGACGAAGCAAAAGAAGCAGGAAAAGGAGATTTCTGGGAAAACCAAAAAAACCACACATTTCATTTCGGGAAAAGTATAATTTATATCCGAGCGGGACTTGAGTCCCGAATGCATTTGAAGAGAGGCATTGGTTTTTAAGTGAGTATTTATTGTTTGTATTTCTGAGTGAGTCTTTGTGTTTTTGGAGTATTTTTAAATGATAAAAAAAAATAATAATAATAATAATGAAAGAAAGAGAAGGTGATCAATGGTTCAAGGAAAATTTAAGGAAAATTTTTTAAGGAGAGAAAAAGCTAATGTAGAGAAGGAAACCCTTCACCATACCCTCCACCCTTAGAAAATTGGGTTAGGGTGTCATGATAATCTTTGATATCTTGGTTGAATGATGTATGGTCACTTTTTGAATAAAGTATTTTTACCCCTATTGATGTCTTGATATCATGAAATCTTTATTGGGATAATAACACTTTGTTTCTAGGCACAAGAGAACAAAGCAAAAACATATAATAATTGTATGTTTTCTTATTATATTCTAACTTGGATCTAACATGAGAAAAAAATATTCGTATCGTTAGTTCTCATTGATGAATAATGTCTAACATTAGACATTAAATCCATGAAAATTAACGATGCAAATATTTTCCCTCACATTAGATCGACGTTAGAAGATAATGGAGAAACAATTACATCGTTCGTCCTCAAAGATATATGATGGCTGACTTTTACTAACAGAAGAATGTAAATATGCTAACTTATCGGTACGAGATGTATGCTATTCAAATTGACAAACCACGTGGATATTTAGGTACACCATTTTTTACTTTAATATTAACTAATGCATCACAAACACATTTTAAAATACTAAACAAAATCTCAACAAAAGATTTAGCAGGAAGGCAACGATAGCTACTTTTTTTTCCCTTTACATTTAAAATAAGAACAAATCTTTGGATTATCGTAAGTTATTTGTCTTCTTCTGAAAAATATAACATAGTATTAAGGCTTTGTTTATTGGTACCTCCAAATTTGCAAGTAATACTCCTTTTATATATTTTTATTTTTCTTTAGGGTAAATTGCAAATATGGTCCCTAAAGTAACACGAGTGCGCTAGGATCACATCGATATGATTTTTTTTGCAAAACAAACATTAATGTTTCAGTTTTTAGCTAAAAAGCCACCGAGACGTACTGTTTAGTAACTTTCATTATTTTTCCACGTTAAGTGTCATGTCACTGAGGGTAATATTGTCATTTCACTCCTTTTCCCTACAACCAGCTCACTTGCCAGTGTATTATTTTACAAATTTAGTCCTTTAGAGCAATAGTTTATATTTTTGTTTCAATTTCTTCTACGAACATTAATTTCACAAGTAAAGATCTTGAGAATAGATAAACTTTGGCAAAATTGTGCACATAGTACCTCGATCCCTGATTTAGGAATCATTTATGGTAAGCATACTATGTTCCATTTGGTTTCTTCCTAGTTCCTACTATTGTTCCATTTGGTTTCATGAAGTAGAAGACACAACTAGATTATTTCATATAGTAAAACAAAAGTTTCATTAATAAAGATTTTCGTGTTTCATTTAGACGTGTTACTGTTTTTGATTTAGACATTGTAAACTCAAAAATCCTGATGTTTGAGTTGTATCTGATAATGTATAATGCAGAAAATTTGGGGGTATTTATGTTTTATAATGAAACTTGTTACTGTGTTCATACACACCTTAGATAACCAAAAGCCATAAAATTGAAGTTATTGATGTTTTAAGTGTTGCACAGATTTTAATGAAACCATGTTTGGTTTTCAAATCCATCACAATGGTGAATTTACCTCACCACCAGGAAGAAGATATCTTTTTGGAGATACAGATTGGTTTGACACAGTTCACTGTGAAACTTTCTCCATGAACTTATTGTACGAAATGTTACAGGATTTAGGTTACATGGATCGTACCCCTATGTTTACTCACTTTAGGATACATGGGGAGTCATTGGATGATGGTTTGGTACCATTAATGTCTGAAAAAGATGCGAGCAGACTTGTGGAGTATGTTTCTAGATTTAGAGAATTGGAGTTGTATATTGAAACCGGTGTTTCATTGGTAGAGTGTCAGATGATGGAATGAATGATAAATAAGGGCAAGAGTGTGGTGATAGAAGAAATTGTGGATCATGATGTAAATGATGTTGTTGGAAAGGATCTTGATGATGAGACTGGAAACAGTCAGAAATTACCATTGTCAGAGTGGGATAAGACAAACCAACATGGGAAGGCCAGAGCTGTTGATGATACTGATTCTGATAATGAATTCCCACCAACATTGTGTGTAGAAAAAAATGCTTGCAAATCATACAAAAATGCTGATTGATGAGTTTGAATTCAGAAGGTTATTGGAAGAGATTGACCAAGAGTTTGGGTGGAGAATTCAAGTGAGGATTCCCTAGAGTATACAGATGTGTTAGATTTTGATGATGCGGATTATGAATAGTGATTCCGGACTACAAATCAAACGCGCCCTTAATGCAACAATTTCATTAAGAAAATGTTATTTGAGTTTTTATCAGGAATTTAAATTTGAATGAGTATTATAGGGATTAAACATTACTCACTTTTAAGTTTTAAGAAAACGCAAGCATGCTTTTTATGTAGTATAGATTACAAACCTCATTCCTCTTAAACTTGATGTGGACAAATCTAATTTTGCCGCATAGTGTTACTTTTTCAAAAATCACTATGAAAATTTTTTATCTTAAAGCACATCAATAGTGAATCTACAAATTTTTCTACTAACAGTTTGTGGATATATTTACCGAAGTTCTTTCTTCTGCTTTGTTTGTTGAGTTTCAAGATTAACATTCATTCTCCTCTTGCCCTAACTACTGTGTTAATTAGAGGATTTGTTTGTATTACATTTGAATTAATATTTGTATCAAATTACTATTAGCATAGTTTAAGCCTAAGTCCAAATTTTTTGAGTATATATTTTGAGACATATATAATTTCTGATTAATCAACTTAATCATTCATGTCCTACAAATATATGTTTATAGATTTTAGACTGATTGAGTGCACGTATTTTTTTGTGATAATGCACAAACATGACTTTGAAAGATAAACATTATTAAAATGTATATCCAACAAATGCTTAAGAATTTGAAACAAAATCATGAATAACATAATGTCATAATGCATATCGCAGTTTTTTTAATTACTATTAGACATGTATTAAAGGCACACGTAATACAATATTTTCTAACAATGGTACTATTACACGTGTATTAAAGGCACACGTAATACAATAGTTTCTAACAATGGTACACTTTCAACATGTATCAAGAAGCTTGGTTGCTAGTTTATGTCGTCTTTTGAGAGCCTGAAAATCGAACAATCCATCAAAATTTAGTTATACATAGGATCGGGCAATCGTGGTGTAGAGATGGTGACTGGCGGGAACTTTCTCTGGGTTGTTAATCCATACATTTCATCCAAGTTCAGGTCTTCAGTCTTAGTATATTTAGGCAACTTCCAATTAAAACCATGCAACATGTTTGCCAATAAAGACATCATTATCTTTAATCCAAGACTATAACGCGGGCACATCCTCTGACCTGACCCAAAGGGTAACAACTCAAAATGTTTCCCTTTCACATCTAGATTTTTACCTAAAAACCTCTTGGGTAGGAAATTATCAAGGTCATCCCAAAGTTCTGGTCCCAGCCGATACTTCATGAGTTTAAAATTATTTTTGTGCCTTTTGCGATATCATACCCAGCTACTTTGCAGTCTTCAAGGGCTAAATGCGGTGGTAGTAAAACGACCACGGGGTGCAACCTCATGGTCTCTTTTAGAATTGAATCTATGAATGGGAGGTTAGGGAAATCGCTCTCTTCAACCTAACGGTTTTTGCCAATAATGCTATCAAGCTCTTTTGTTGCCTTCTTGATTAGATGAGGTTGTTTGATGAGCTCGGACATCGCCCATTCTATGGTCGTTGCAGATGTATCCGTTCCACTAGCTATTAGATCCTGCAATACACAAGTGATTTAATATTTGAGATGGTATTAGAAAAAGAAAAAAAAAAAGTATAGGGTGGTGCAACACTAATAAAATGTATCTATAACAGTAAAATTTGTACATTCGTGTGAGTTTATGTACATATGCCCCGTATATGTTGACATTAATAATTTTTTTCTTTTACTTTTTTATCATGTAAAGTAAATACTATAATTTTCTAAAATATGTCTTGAAGACACACATTTAAGTTTAATAAAGAGTAAAATCAAAAATTATTAAATTCAAAACTATATTTAGGCTGCTTGCCTGCTTCTGCTTATACTCAATCTGGTAACCTTGTACATGTTTTTGTTGTTCCGACATGTTTGGTTTTATGCTTTTTTGTTTGTTCAAGAAAATGTTTTTTAGGGTTTGATTGAAGTTTTAGGTTAAATGTTTTGTAAGTGATGAATTGTTATTTAAATTTGCAAAGATGTCCTTTTATTAAAGTATAATTACATTTAAACCCTTGCCACATAATGTATAAATTATATACTACTAGACGAATATTCGTGCATAGTAACAGAATTTTATAACGGCAGATAGTTTTAGTGATAAAAATATTATGGGTTATAAATGAAAAATAATAAAAATTTGAGGATTAAACATAATGTTTTGAAACCCAGTAAAAATTGTGTGAACTTTAATTTTCCACTAACCAATACAATAAACATAGCAACTATTTGAAATTGTGTAAGTTTGACATAACAGTTAGTGGGGATATGTTCAACTATTCGGAAAGTTTACTTTAACTCGGAATTTAGTTTAAGTTGCGGTTAGTATAGTTGCGGTTAGTAGTTTAAGTTAGCTTAAAGTTTTGGAATAATTAAGTAACAGGGAAAGTTTGTTTTTAAGTTAGCATGAAATATATCTGGTCATTAGTAGTTTAAGTTAGCTTAAAGTTGTGGTTATGCGGATATTGTTAGTGACAAGCAAACACGAAAGGTGGAATAGGACAATGCAGGAGATTTATATGTTACGTTAATTTAGAAGTTATGCAACTTAATTCAATGTTAATTTAATTGAATTAGATCTTGATGTTTGATTGAATTGAAAGTGTTCGGATTTTAAGATTAGGACTTTATTTATTTACAGATTATGTGTGTGAGATTAGGACTTTATTTATTTACTGATTTTGCGAGTGAATTTGATCTTGACGTTTGATTGAATTGAAAGTGTTCGGATTTTATGAGATTGGGACTTTGTTTATTTACTGATTATGTGTGTGAGTATAAAATTATTGTTTTGTTTATGATGATGAGCCTGTAAATTTTTGTTTAAGTGTTTGATTCAAAGTGTAGGGAAGAGACCTCAGTGTTGATCAGTAATAGTTGAGAAAGATGAAGCTAACAAATTTTTGAAGTTGTTTATAGTTCAAATAAAAAGTTTATGGATCAAATGATAAAATAGTAGGTTAAATGTATAATAGTCATTTGGTTAGTTAACATTTTCTTAAATCTGCATGTTAGACAGTCAGACTTACTTATACACTTGTTTTCGCTGTACATTGCTTCTTATAAAATGGTTTTAATATTTCACTAAGTGTAGTAAATAGTTTACTTAAGGTCTTTTATTTCAATGTCTGAACATGTTGGCGGTAGTTGAGACCTTACTGTTGATCAATAATAGTTGAGAAAGATCAAGCACACCAATTTTATTGAAAATTTTTTAAACTTAACTTTTCAAATAATTGTTTTTTGAAATTGTTTATACTTCAAATAAAATTTTTAGAGTATATTGTTGTTGAGGATAATAAGGATACGGTGGTTGAGACATGATTGAATGATTGTTGTTAATGACTGATTTGGATCTTTAAAGATAATGAAGGTTGGTGCTGTTTAAGGATAGGTAGATTAGATATTTGGTAAAATTCCTAAGTTGGAGAACTGGAATTCCTTACTCGGAGAATTTAAAAGACAACAAATAAATTATATAAGATTTTCAAAACACATTTGTGTACCGCGAAAAATCTTATAATAATACAAACGTGTAAAACATTTATCCCCAATAGTTCACAATAACTTATTGACAATTATTGTCAATACATTTGAATTTCATTAAAAAGGAGACTAACTATGTTGGAAAACCAGTTAATTTGGTTTTGAGTAAACTACACCGTTCGTCCTTGTGGTTTGCGTTGACCGCAGACCTTCGTCCTTTGACCAAAAAAATTGCACCGTTCGCCCTTAAGTCAGAAACGTTATGCACCGTTTGTCCCTCCTTCTAACGGGGTGGACTAACGCTCGTTAACTTGTTTGCTTATGAGGGTATAATAGTTATTTTGCACTAGAAGGACGAACGGTGCAAGGACGAACGGTGCAATTTTTCGCTTTTAGTCCATTTTTTAACGCTTTCTTCCGTTTTTTTACGTTTTCGTCCCTTTTTTTACGTTTTCGCCTATTTTCGTCCGTTTTTTTACGTTTTTATCCCGTTTTTTACGTTTCCATCCATTTTTTTTTACGTTTTCACCAGTTTATTTTATGTTTTCATCCGGTTTTCACGTTTTCACATTTTTTTATGTTTTCGCCCGTTTATTTTACGTTTTCTTTCATTTTTTTACGTTTTTGTCTGTTTATTTTAAGTTTTCGCCATTTTTTTTTACGTTTTTGTCCATTTTTTACGTTTTCGTTCGTTTTTTTACGTTTTTGTCCATTTTTTACGTTTTCGTCTGTATTTTTATGTTTCCGTCCATATTTTTACGTTTTTGTCTCTTTTTTTACGTTTTCGTCTGGCTTTTAGTCCCTTTTTTAACGCTTTCTTCCGTTTTTTTACGTTTTCGCCCGTTTTCGTCTATTTTTTTTACATTTTTATCCATTCTTAAATAAACTTTATATTCACATTTTTACTAGTAAATATTATGATCACTTTTCATTTTCAAAATTTTAATAAAAAAATCTATCAAAAAAAAAACTTAATAAAAATAGTTTCAAAATTATACCCTCGCTCAATCCGAAACACAAACACAAACACAAACAACCAATCCACATCCAAACTAACACAACAAATCCAAATACTACTCTAAATCTCAACTCCAAATCCAAGTGACAAATCCAAATCCCAATCGGCTCACTCACCAATCCAAACTTGTAACACCCCCAAAATTTGATACAGCGGAAGACTCAACAAGCTTTCGGGGTGCTACGGGGATTGGTATCCAACACAAGACAATATAGAACGAGATAAAGTAAACATAGTAAAAACGCAACCAAAACGGGGTTTTAAGGTTTACATTTATCCCAACATCATTCAGAGTCAGGCCCAAAATAAAATAACAATAGGTCCAAATTTAATTATCAGAGTTTAGAAAATATAGATCCATAACCGCGTGCCTCAGCCGAGCCTTCCAATCCAAGCATGCACCTCAACACTTAATTACCTGAGAAAACGTGCTAAAAGTCAGCTTTCGCTGGTGAGATCATAGGTTTAAATTCAACTAATAACATAGTGGACATATACGCAAAACGCTTGCTAGCTAGACTAAGGATTCGCTAAAAGCCTGCGGATACCCTCCGCTCTCAACATAACACACGGAAACCCTTCTGCAATAACCAAAACACACGGATACCCTTCCGTAACAACATAGATATTCGGGTAACCCCCGCAATACCAATAAATACTCGGATAGCCTCCGAAGTATTAATAACCTATAGGTACACACTACAGTATCTAAATAAGTCAACCTTGAATAGTACACACGAAACTATGTGACTAAAGCTGACAATCCAAATAAGCCAACCTTGAATAGTACACACAAAACTATGTGACTAAAGCTGACAATCCATCAATAACCAAATAAGCCAACCTTGAATAGTACACACAAAACTATGTGACTAAAGCTGACAATCCAAATAAGCCAACCTTGAATAGTACACACGAAAATATGTGACTAAAGTTGACAATATATCCTAGTCCATACGCATAGCAAGTTTAGAAAGCATATAAAAGCGATAATAGTCCACATGAAATAATTTGCACGTTTCTCACCCCAATCGTTGAAAACATAGTTCAAGAGTAAAAAGTGGGGCTATGACTCACCTCAAGTCCAGAAAATAGCAAGACGAGGTAGGCAGAAATAAGATGTATGATAACTCACGAAACAGCAACTACGGACTTGGCACGACCTAACAATATTAACTCTTTCAGAAATCATTTCCTCAAATATATAATATTCCCAAACCCGGACGAGAATCCGTTTTATTACCGAAAATCCATTTCGTATTAGTTTGGTGTATTTGCGTTTGGTATCCATACGGGTGGTGGGTCGACTCAAAACAAACCAACAAGATCACACGTAGAAGAGATAATAAACTATAGATCTAATATTAGCCCAATATATCGTTTAAATAAATCGCCAAAGTTTACCAAATCCGTCGATTTGATAATCCTCATATTTATTTACGTAATATACCGTTCCAAGATTACACCCAACCTAAAGCACATATAAAGCACATAGCACGAAATTACTATATAGTATATATCTCAGTTTAATAAATTCCTCGTATATATCGTCAAATTGGCCAGATTTCCCGATATATACACTCGCAATCTATTACCCTTTACATATACTACAACCTATGGGCGTCGTAGGATACGATGCCCACTAATATATTCGTTTCATATAACCAAACAACTCGGCTCAACCTTACGGTTGAGTGGTTATTTACTTATAGAAAACGACCATATTAGTCGTCATATATCCGAGACAACACGAATGTCGAAATAATAACTTACCTGGACCCGAGTGACAACAATTTCGCCTAACCCAATAAATGTATCCGTTATATATATCCGAAATGACTTTTTATTAAACGTTTCATAATTGTCGGGAGTTTCCCGTTTATAACACAATTTTTATAATAATAATACGTTTAATAATATTACGCCACTTTCGTAGCCTAATATATATCTCATCGTATTATTTATAATACGACTCGTGATTATTATTATTATTAATATACGCGTTTATATAGTTATATATACGTTATTCACGTATATACTTTCGTATAAACGTTCATATTATTAATAATTATTATTACGAGTTTTATTATTCTCGTTTCACTTTTAATATTTATTGAGTTACACGAAATGGTCATATGTCCGAGTCATGACTCTCGGCTCATTGTCCAAGTCCAATAATAAACCAAAGTCATAAATAATAAATCTCCGTCCAATCACAATCTCAACCACGGGCTACAAGGTCCGACTACGGTACCCGACTAACCTATCTCCGTCATCTAACGACCGTCTCATAACCGGTCCTCATATCACATTTACCAATCGCCAACAACTTCTCAATTACCAAAATCAATAACCAATTCGACCCAATGCATTCGGCCGAGAATATAATACCACAACAACCAATATACCAAAAACAATGATATGAAATAATAATATAACAAGTAGTTCACCATTAGCACAAAAAAAATAACACCAACCAAGTTAGTGTTCGGGTCGGTTTACCAAGCCGAACCCGAGGCAACACTTCACCACAACTAGTGTGGGTCCCACCCGAGACCTCCATGGTCTCGGCTAGCTCTACATGAGCCAAAACTAACCACACGACCTACTAGGGTCGTCGGCCAAAAATTCCATTCGACTACCATGGTTAGCCACGACTAACAATAACCGGTCAAATAACAAAACGAGGATCCAAACACCTCATTCGAACACCAAGATCAACAAGGTCAGTTAATCGGAAGAACAAGCTCAAACCGAGGGTAACACCCTCGGGTACACCTCGACCCGACGAAAGATAACCCAACCCGGATACCAAACTTTATAGAAAACGTTTTTCATCCAAGATCCATCATCATATCACGTTTTTAATTAAAAACCCATTCGGATCTCACAAAATCGTGACCAAGGGTCGCGATTTTTATTTACAATACGAGTGGAAACTCGCTCACCTTCGAATTAGAACTCCAAAACCTTGATAATCTTTCAAGAATAAACGATTAGTGGTGAATAAGATGGTGATTCGAAGTAAAATAACGGGTTTATAGGCGCGTGTTGTAGTGGATCTAAGAGTAGGGATGATGGAGGTTCGATTTATGGTGGTGTTTTAGAGTGGTGGCCGGCGGTGGCTGTGGTGTGGCCGGAATTTAAGGTGGCGGCTAGGGTTAGAAGTGGTGAGGGAGAAGAAGAAATAGAGAGAGATGAAAAATAGTGAGTGTGGTGTTGTGTGTGTGGAGAAACCGGACCCAAAACACACCTTTAGTATTAACTTTTTTTTTTATATGTATTAATAATAATAGTAATAAGAGTAATAAGAGTAATAATAGTAATAATAAAGATATTATTACGGTTGAGCGGGTAATGTGGGTAGATGTAAAACACGTGGCCCGAACCCGAACTCATTTTAAAATTTCCATATTACATGAGAACCTCTCGTAATTAATTAAAATATATAACGGACTCGTTAAGACGAATCATAAAACTATCGTTAGGTAATCCTAGTGCCAAAGTCAACGTAGTACCAAGTGAGAATTCAAATATACATCACCGATCACATAATCAAAAACGAATTATGAACATAATTCACGAATACCATAACGTCATTAAATAAAATTTCCATAAAATAGGTCTTACAAGTTCGTTGTGAAATGAAAATTTCAAATAAAAATTATAAACGAACTTATATTGAAATGCGGATTTTTAAAATAGCTCCCTAAACTGCCGGTTGTCACATCCTCCCCGTCTCAGAAGGAAACCCGTCCCGGGTTTCAATCAGAAAAATTCATCTACGAAGTGAAAAGCTTCGGATATTTCTTCCTGAACTCGTCCTCACGTTCCCACGTATATTCTGGTCCATGTCGGGAATTCCAACGAACCTTGACGAGCGGAATGCGACTCCTCTTGAGTCTTTTAACCTCACGATCTAGAATCTCAATCGGTTCCTCCACGAAATTCAGTTTCTCATCAACACGAATGTCCCTCATTGGAATGACGGGCATTTTCTCAGAAAGACATTTCTTCAAATTACTCACGTGAAACACGTCGTGAACTTTGCTCAGTTCAGACGGTAATTCCAACCTATAAGCCACGGGCCCAATTCTTTCTAAGATCAAGAATGGTCCAATGTAGCGTGGGTTGAGTTTACCATGTTTCCCGAAACGTATTACACCTTTCCAAGGCGAGACTTTCAGCATCACTTTGTCTCCAACCTGGAACTCTAAAGGTTTACGTCTCTGATCGGCGTAGCTCTTCTGCCTATCTCTGGCGGCTTGCAACCGATCACGAATCTGAGTTACTTTCTCGGTAGTTTCCAAAATAAGCTCAGGGCCTGTAAGTTGACTATCACCAACTTCTGCCCAACCAATAGGCGAACGACACTTCCTGCCATACAAAGCTTCGAAGGGTGCAGCCTTAAGACTTGTATGGTAGCTATTATTATAGGAGAACTCCGCAAGGGGTAAATACTTCTCCCAGCCTTTACCAAAGTCTATGATGCATGCACGAAGCATATCCTCTAACGTCTGAATGGTCCTCTCACTTTGACCATCGGTTTGGGGATGATATGCAATACTCATATCAAGCCTCGTCTCCAAAGCCGTTTGAAGTGATCGCCACAAAGCTGACGTAAAACGACTATCACGATCTGAAATAATAGATATCGGGACTCCATGACGCGAAATAATTTCCTTCACATATAACCTCGCAAGCTTATCCACACTATCATCTTCACTAATAGCTAAGAAATGAGCAGACTTTGTCAGACGATCCACAATTACCCAGATAGCGTCACAACCGCTAGCTGTTCTCGGTAATTTGGTAATGAAGTCCATAGTAATCCGCTCCCATTTCCAGACTGGAAGTTCTGGTTGCGTTAGTAGTCCTGACGGTCTCTGGTGTTCAGCCTTAACCTTGGCGCATGTCAAGCACTTACTAACGTACGACGCTATTTCTGCCTTCATATTTGGCCACCAATAGAACTTCTTAAGATCTTGGTACATTTTATCGGAACCAGGGTGAATGGAGTACTTTGACTTATGCGACTCATGCATAATCAATTCTCGAATTTCTCCATATAATGGTACCCAAATCCGATCTCCAAAACATAATAATCCATCCGAACGCTTAACAAATCCTTTCTCATTATCAGCCATCCCAAATATATTCTCGGCAGATCTATTTTCTGCTTTCAACGCTTCCGTTTGAGCTTCGAGTATTTGAGATGGTAATGGCGATACGATAGTCATTCCCAATGACCTAACTCGTAATGGTGGTACTCTTTCCTTTCGACTAAGAGCATCAGCAACAACGTTTGCTTTACCAGGATGGTAGCGAATTTCACAGTCATAATCGCTTAGCAACTCGATCCAACGTCGTTGTCTCATGTTGAGCTCTTTTTGATTCAAGATGTGTTGTAGACTTTTGTGGTCAGTAAATACGACACACTTGGTTCCGTACAAGTAATGTCTCCATATTCTTAAAGCAAAAACCACAGCACCGAGCTCCAAATCATGGGTAGTGTAGTTTTTCTCATGCTTTTTGAGCTGTCGGGAAGCATAAGCTATCACCTTCTCTCGTTGCATTAACACGGCTCCTAAACCTTTATGTGAGGCGTCACAATAGACAACGAAATCCTCGTTACCTTCTGGTAACGCTAAGATAGGAGCACTACACAACATTTTCTTAAGCAATTGAAACGCTTCCTCTTCTTTATCTCCCCATTCATACGTAACACTCTTTTGGGTCAATTTGGTCAATGGTTTAGCTATCTTCGAAAATCCCTCGATGAATCTTCGGTAATAACCAGCTAAACCCAAAAATTGACGAACTTCGGTTGGGGTTGTAGGTGCAGCCCAATCTTTTATTGCTTCAATTTTTGCAGGATCCACGTGGACTCCTTGTCTATCAATCACGTGACCCAAAAATTGTACAGTCGAAATCCAAAATTCGCATTTCGAAAACTTGGCATAAAGTTTCTCCTTCCTGAGCAATTCCAAAATGAGTCTTAAATGCTCCTCATGTTCTTTCTCACTCTTTGAATAAATCAGAATGTCATCGATGAATACAATCACGAACTTATCCAAGTATGGCTTACACACACGATTCATGAGATCCATGAATATTGCTGGTGCGTTAGTCAACCCAAACGGCATCACCTGAAACTCGTAATGCCCGTAACGGGTTCTGAAAGCCGTTTTCGGAATATCCTCCTCACGAACTCGAAGTTGATGATATCCCGATCTCAAATCAATCTTCGAATACACACTTGATCCTTGAAGTTGATCGAACAAATCATCGATCCTAGGTAACGGGTATCGATTCTTCACCGTTAACTTATTCAACTCTCTATAGTCAATACACATACGAAACGATCCATCCTTCTTCTTCACAAATAAGACTGGGGCTCCCCAAGGTGAAGAACTTGGTCTTATGAATCCCTTTTCGGCTAACTCCGCCAATTGTTTCGACAACTCTTCCAGTTCGGTAGGTGCAAGACGATAAGGTGCTCGTGCTACAGGTGCAGCACCAGGTATCAACTCAATCTGAAACTCCACTTGCCTACTTGGTGGGATTCCCGGCAAATCATCAGGAAACACATCAGGGAAATCACGAACTATAGGCACATCTCCAATGCACCTTTCCTTTTTCTCCGTCTCTCCCTTCTCAGAAATTTGAGCTAAGAAAAGATAACATCCCTTCTCCATTAGCTTCGGTAGCTTAGTGCAAGAAATCACTGCCAATCGGGATGGGCTCCTAGAATCCTTTCGGTCTCCTAATATATTTAGGACCTCCTTTCCGTATGGTACACGCACGATCTTCTCGTCGCAAAGTATGTGAGCACGATACTTCGACAACCAATCCATACCAATGATTACATCAAAACTTCCTAACGTGACGGGTAGAAGATCTATGTTGAAAGGGTGGTTCAAGAAATTTAACGTACAACCTCGAATGATAGTATTAATCCTTTCTATGTTTCCATTAGCTAACTCAATATCATATCCAATTCCTAAGGCCATCGGGGGTTTCTCTAGTAAGGGTGCAAAGGTAGTGGACACAAAACTCCTATCGGCACCAGTATCAAACAGTATGGAAGCATAACGATTATTGAGAAGGAACGTACCAGTAACGACGTTCGGATCTTCTCCTCTCTCGTTCCCGAGTGCATACACTCTTCCCTGAGCAGCTCCAGCTTCCACACGTTGGTCCCCATTGTCTTGTCGTCCACGATTTCCTCCAGCTCCACGGTTTCCATAATTGTACCCATTACCACCCGAGCCTTGATTTCCACGGTTCCGCGATTCTCTACACTCATTCCTATAGTGTCCCTTCTTTCCACACCCATAACAGGTAACATCTGCCTTGTTTCTCATCTCAGGAGCAGCTTGAACCATTGCAAGGGGTCGAGCTCTACAGTCCCTAGCTGTATGTCCTTTCTTTGAGCAATTCTGGCATTTCACACTACACCATCCAGTGTGATGCTGATGGCAACGATCACACTTGGGTGCATCACCGTTCTGATTCTTCTTATCTCCATTCCCAATAGCATAAGCCTTAGCTTGTCTCTTGCTTCGGTGATCATTACTCTTAGAGTGACGGTCTCTCTTTCTCTTTCCATTCTTCTCCTTATCAGCTTCTTCTAATTCCAACGAATCCATAAGTTGTTGAGCAATTGTGATTGCCTCATGGATGTTTGCAGGCCTAGCAGAAATTACATCATTCCTCGTAGCTACAGGCAAACCATCAGTATACCTCTCGATCTTTTGAGTTTCAGTTTTCACCATATCTGGGCACAACAAGGCTAACTCCTGGTAACGACGATTGTAAGTCGCCATATCATTACCTTTCACCTTGTGGTTCCAAAACTCAATCTCTAGCTTCTTGACCTCATTCCTTGGGCAATAAGTCTGAATCAACAAGGACTTAAATTGCTCCCAAGTCATAGCATATGCTACATCACTCCCAACTGCATTTCGGTAGTTGTTCCACCACGTCAAAGCTTCATCCTTGAAAGTAAAAGAAGCAAACTTTACCTTCGCATTCTCCGCACAACCACTGACATTAAACACTGACTCAGTCTTCTCAATCCATCTAACTAAGTAAACCACTCCTTCATTTCCACCAAACTCAATGGGTCCACAAATCTTGAATTCCTTGTATTGACATCCATTAGCACGAACAGGTGGAAAAGTTCCAGCAGAATTGTTGGAATGATTTGACTCAGCGAGTAGTTCAGCAACTCTTTGCTCCACGAGTTGGTTGATCATTGCTTGATCCACAGTAGGTGCGTTAAGTGGAACATGACCATTGTCTCCCTGAACATCAACATTTTGATTCCTGTTGTTACGGTTAGTGGTGTCCAGGTTGTCAGGAGTAGGGGTTTCAACATTTCGAGTAGGTCGACGACCTCGACGAGCAGGAGTAGTCACAGCAGGACCAGTCCTGGTAGACCTAACAGGGTTTCGACGGGGTGCCATTGATCTGTTACATCACACAAGTTCATGAATCTCCATTAGAACTTATCGACATGCTCAACAAAACATCTCAACGAAATCAAGTCATAGAAAGAATGGCAACGACACGCTATGTAATAATAAGCGAATAAGGACTCAATTTCCATAACACCCAAAATCCCATAATACCATACACTAATAATCATCAACCATACAATAGCGATCTAATATCGTTCCAACTAACGGATAACACGAAACATACTAATCGTTCCAAAAGAGACGAATACCGAACAAAATACATCAAAATATGATAACTAGCTTTTCTAACCGAACACTCCTCGGCTAAGAAAGCAACAAGATAATATAACTCAAACAACTAGCCACGTGGCTGACAGAGAATCCTCAACTCCTGCCTCAAGCCATCAAGATCCCTCCATAACGATCCTAACTCCACGCTATGGGTGTCTCGGTCTCTCTTGAGGTCAGCCACCTCCTTCTCTAGCTCGACATTCCTTTGCCAAAGCTTGCGGTCGGCCTCACGAGCAGTAACAAATCCTCGCTGCAAACTATCGATATGCTCGTGGACATCCATCATAACTCTCCTCAGCTCAGTAGTCCTGCCCACAACGACAGTCAAATCAACTCTCAAATCTGCTAAAAACTCTCCAATAACTCGCTCAAGTCGATCAGATACACGTGCAACTCTGTCACTAAGCTCAGTAATCCGAGCCCACAACCTGCCAATCTCACCCAACTCTGCATGCTCAGCAGAAACCTCAGACGATGCATCTGACTCAACGGGACTACCAGGTGGCAACTCAAACAAGAGCGGATGATCCGGTGAATCGGGCTCAATCGGGTGTACAGGTGAATCAGGCTCCTCAGCCTGAGCTGGTGGTGCTAACTCATCATCGTCATCATCATCATCAGGCATCTCATCCTCCTGAGGGTCATCCTCCTCCTCAGGGTCATCATCATCACCATGCTCAGCCTCCTGAGGGTCATCCTCCCGCTCAGGGTCATCAGCCTCATCCTCACCCTCGTACTCCTCCTCCTCCTCGGAAGAGTACCTCATCACTCGTCGTCTCCTACTAGGTGAACCATGTGGAGATGTAGTTGGTGATCTAGGACGACGACGCGATGATGTGGGTGGCGCCTCAGACAGAAGAGAATGAGCATCAATCTGTAAAGGTGATGGAGTAGGGCGTACCGACATGCGTGCCGTAGCTCGGTGGGCAAAGCGTGGTGCCACACGAGCCAAATCCTGATGAAGAGTAAGCTGCCTCGATGTACCAGGGAGCCCTAGAGAAGATGAGGGTCCCTGCGTAGATGCAGCAGGTAGTGCTGAAGTAGAAGCTGCCTGTGACACACTAGCTGAAGACATGGCCATCTGGTAAGGGTCATCAGATGCCATAGTGAACTGTGCAGGTAAAACTGGTGCAGTAAGGATATCCTCGACGACATCGGGCATATGGGAGGCCATGGTTTGTGACAACGGCGTAGGGTAGGTGTAAGTGTTTCAAAACAACTTAAATCACAACTCATAAAACCATACCAAACATACTCATCAAATAATTCCATATATAATCTCAATAAAAGAATTTCAAACACCGCATTACTAAAATGTTTATAAAACATATAGACCATATAAATCCTCGAGAACGCCATCTTATTACTAAAATCCATAAACCTCAAGTCATCTCAATAAGTCTCAAATATCTCATAATACCTCAAATAATAGAAGATGCTTCGGCTTGGCGGGCTGGCGGGCGGTAGTCAAGGATCATTTTCTATAAAAATACGGTTATAGTTTAGGCGTTTATTTACCTAGTTCTCTATAACCTTGGCTCTGATACCAATCTGTAACACCCCCAAAATTTGATACAGCGGAAGACTCAACAAGCTTTCGGGGTGCTACGGGGATTGGTATCCAACACAAGACAATATAGAACGAGATAAAGTAAACATAGTAAAAACGCAACCAAAACGGGGTTTTAAGGTTTACATTTATCCCAACATCATTCAGAGTCAGGCCCAAAATAAAATAACAATAGGTCCAAATTTAATTATCAGAGTTTAGAAAATATAGATCCATAACCGCGTGCCTCAGCCGAGCCTTCCAATCCAAGCATGCACCTCAACACTTAATTACCTGAGAAAACGTGCTAAAAGTCAGCTTTCGCTGGTGAGATCATAGGTTTAAATTCAACTAATAACATAGTGGACATATACGCAAAACGCTTGCTAGCTAGACTAAGGATTCGCTAAAAGCCTGCGGATACCCTCCGCTCTCAACATAACACACGGAAACCCTTCCGCAATAACCAAAACACACGGATACCCTTCCGTAACAACATAGATATTCGGGTAACCCCCGCAATACCAATAAATACTCGGATAGCCTCCGAAGTATTAATAACCTATAGGTACACACTACAGTATCTAAATAAGTCAACCTTGAATAGTACACACGAAACTATGTGACTAAAGCTGACAATCCAAATAAGCCAACCTTGAATAGTACACACAAAACTATGTGACTAAAGCTGACAATCCATCAATAACCAAATAAGCCAACCTTGAATAGTACACACAAAACTATGTGACTAAAGCTGACAATCCAAATAAGCCAACCTTGAATAGTACACACGAAAATATGTGACTAAAGTTGAAAATATATCCTAGTCCATACGCATAGCAAGTTTAGAAAGCATATAAAAGCGATAATAGTCCACATGAAATAATTTGCACGTTTCTCACCCCAATCGTTGAAAACATAGTTCAAGAGTAAAAAGTGGGGCTATGACTCACCTCAAGTCCAGAAAATAGCAAGACGAGGTAGGCAGAAATAAGATGTATGATAACTCACGAAACAGCAACTACGGACTTGGCACGACCTAACAATATTAACTCTTTCAGAAATCATTTCCTCAAATATATAATATTCCCAAACCCGGACGAGAATCCGTTTTATTACCGAAAATCCATTTCGTATTAGTTTGGTGTATTTGCGTTTGGTATCCATACAGGTGGTGGGTCGACTCAAAACAAACCAACAAGATCACACGTAGAAGAGATAATAAACTATAGATCTAATATTAGCCCAATATATCATTTAAATAAATCGCCAAAGTTTACCAAATCCGTCGATTTGATAATCCTCATATTTATTTACGTAATATACCGTTCCAAGATTACACCCAACCTAAAGCACATATAAAGCACATAGCACGAAATTACTATATAGTATATATCTCAGTTTAATAAATTCCTCGTATATATCGTCAAATTGGCCAGATTTCCCGATATATACACTCGCAATCTATTACCCTTTACATATACTACAACCTATGGGCGTCGTAGGATACGATGCCCACTAATATATTCGTTTCATATAACCAAACAACTCGGCTCAACCTTACGGTTGAGTGGTTATTTACTTATAGAAAACGACCATATTAGTCGTCATATATCCGAGACAACACGAATGTCGAAATAATAACTTACCTGGACCCGAGTGACAACAATTTCGCCTAACCCAATAAATGTATCCGTTATATATATCCGAAATGACTTTTTATTAAACGTTTCATAATTGTCGGGAGTTTCCCGTTTATAACACAATTTTTATAATAATAATACGTTTAATAATATTACGCCACTTTCGTAGCCTAATATATATCTCATCGTATTATTTATAATACGACTCGTGATTATTATTATTATTAATATACGCGTTTATATAGTTATATATACGTTATTCACGTATATACTTTCGTATAAACGTTCATATTATTAATAATTATTATTACGAGTTTTATTATTCTCGTTTCACTTTTAATATTTATTGAGTTACACGAAATGGTCATATGTCCGAGTCATGACTCTCGGCTCATTGTCCAAGTCCAATAATAAACCAAAGTCATAAATAATAAATCTCCGTCCAATCACAATCTCAACCACGGGCTACAAGGTCCGACTACGGTACCCGACTAACCTATCTCCGTCATCTAACGACCGTCTCATAACCGGTCCTCATATCACATTTACCAATCGCCAACAACTTCTCAATTACCAAAATCAATAACCAATTCGACCCAATGCATTCGGCCGAGAATATAATACCACAACAACCAATATACCAAAAACAATGATATGAAATAATAATATAACAAGTAGTTCACCATTAGCACAAAAAAAATAACACCAACCAAGTTAGTGTTCGGGTCGGTTTACCAAGCCGAACCCGAGGCAACACTTCACCACAACTAGTGTGGGTCCCACCCGAGACCTCCATGGTCTCGGCTAGCTCTACATGAGCCAAAACTAACCACACGACCTACTAGGGTCGTCGGCCAAAAATTCCATTCGACTACCATGGTTAGCCACGACTAACAATAACCGGTCAAATAACAAAACGAGGATCCAAACACCTCATTCGAACACCAAGATCAACAAGGTCAGTTAATCAGAAGAACAAGCTCAAACCGAGGGTAACACCCTCGGGTACACCTCGACCCGACGAAAGATAACCCAACCCGGATACCAAACTTTATAGAAAACGTTTTTCATCCAAGATCCATCATCATATCACGTTTTTAATTAAAAACCCATTCGGATCTCACAAAATCGTGACCAAGGGTCGCGATTTTTATTTACAATACGAGTGGAAACTCGCTCACCTTCGAATTAGAACTCCAAAACCTTGATAATCTTTCAAGAATAAACGATTAGTGGTGAATAAGATGGTGATTCGAAGTAAAATAACGGGTTTATAGGCGCGTGTTGTAGTGGATCTAAGAGTAGGGATGATGGAGGTTCGATTTATGGTGGTGTTTTAGAGTGGTGGACGGCGGTGGCTGTGGTGTGGCCGGAATTTAAGGTGGCGGCTAGGGTTAGAAGTGGTGAGGGAGAAGAAGAAATAGAGAGAGATGAAAAATAGTGAGTGTGGTGTTGTGTGTGTGGAGAAACCGGACCCAAAACACACCTTTAGTATTAACTTTTTTTTTATATGTATTAATAATAATAGTAATAAGAGTAATAAGAGTAATAATAGTAATAATAAAGATATTATTACGGTTGAGCGGGTAATGTGGGTAGATGTAAAACACGTGGCCCGAACCCGAACTCATTTTAAAATTTCCATATTACACGAGAACCTCTCGTAATTAATTAAAATATATAACGGACTCGTTAAGACGAATCATAAAACTATCGTTAGGTAATCCTAGTGCCAAAGTCAACGTAGTACCAAGTGAGAATTCAAATATACATCACCGATCACATAATCAAAAACGAATTATGAACATAATTCACGAATACCATAACGTCATTAAATAAAATTTCCATAAAATAGGTCTTACAAGTTCGTTGTGAAATGAAAATTTCAAATAAAAATTATAAACGAACTTATATTGAAATGCGGATTTTTAAAATAGCTCCCTAAACTGCCGGTTGTCACAAAACTCCACATCCGAATGAAATACAACCTCAACAAAATCAACTAATCCTAATCCCAACATCACAACCTCTTCAGCCATGAAATAAGTTTATGTTGAAGCTTATGAGCTATAAAAAAATGAGGTTTTGTAACTTTGCAATTTCTGTATAAACTCATTAACATGATTAATTGACAACTTGTTTAGTTTATGTCATATTAGGAATTGAATGTTGCTATATATGTTATTTTAAAAATGTTAATGAAAAAGAAGATAGGGGGCGCGTAGGGGTAGATTACCGTCGGAAAAACAAAGAGGAAGGGGCGGCAGAGTCTCGGTGGTGGCGGTGGTCACTGTGGTTGCGCGTGGAGGTGGTTGTAGGGGGATCCGTGAGCTAAAACGCTCCAGAAAGAATGGGGATGTCCCGATCTATCAATTTGGCGAATAAAAAGTCTCGCCGGAAAATTCTCCGGCGACGGCGGTGCCGGAATCTGCTGGTGTTTGCTGGAAAATATGAAGATTCCGGTGGGTTTAGAGAGAGAAAGAGTGTGTGTGTGAGTTTAGTGTAAAAATGAAATAAATAAGTAATTAAATGGTTTATATATTAAAATGAATGTGAAATTACGAATATACCCTTATGGTTAACGAGCGTTAGTGGCCCCGTTGGATGGAGGGACAAACGGTGCATAACGTTTCTGACTTAAGGGCGAACGGTGCAATTTTTTTGGTCTAAGGACGAAGGTCTGCGGTCAACGCAAACCACAAGGACGAACGGTGTAGTTTACTCTTTGGTTTTTCATTCAATTTCCTCTAATCATATTCGGTCCAATGTAACATAGCGTATTCTATACCAAAAAAGATAAAGAAGAACAGCATGAGCTTCATCCATTTGTATAACAAGTGGGAAGGAGCCCGCTGCAACGCAGCGGGAATTTTCGAGGAATTTTTGCGATAATTATTTACGAATAATGTTTGGGTAGGGCTTCTCGTTGTAAGATCGTGGTATGTTTTTTGCCGCCACGTGTTGTATTTATTTGGAACAAACGCTGTGTGAAGCAATATATCTGTAGTTATCGTACGACGTCTTTTTTAGAATTAATTTGTGTTGCGACGGGGCTAATTTTAACCATTATAGTTTTAAAAATTTTAGGATAATTCAAAAGTTATTTGATAGGTTAAGGGTGCATTTTGGAAGTTCTTTTATTTATAAACTCTATATATATTAAACTTCAACATTTTTTCTAAAACCGTACGCACGTCAAAAGTATATTAATATTGGGCTTGTTTTGTTCGTTATCGAGAGATCTTTTTGCCAGTATTTTTTTTATTTAAGAAACCGGCAGGTATCTGTTAGATATTTGGCAAATACAGTTTGTTATATAAAAAAGTTGTAAATATTAAGAAGCTCAGAGTGTGTTTTGTAAATTTTCTTTTTTTTAACTAATATTCTAATAAACAAATATTTTTTTTTCTCTTCGCTCGATACAACTATCGCTCTATTATATATATAGAGAATATATTCAATATTGAATGAGAGAACATTATAATATAATAACCATTCAAATAGCTAAGACGGTCCAAACATTCACCACACAATTACTCATATGTAATTTAATGATAGTCATTATCATAACAATTTATATTCCATTATAAAAAATTAACTATTTAAGAAAGCTGTTACATTAGTTCACGTTTGCATTTAAAATAGAATTGATCAATACCATCGCAAAACAAGGTAACTCCATAGAAGTAAAGAACCTTTAGTACAATTAACCAATTATGGTCATACAAGGCTTTATTTCCTTCTAAATCAAATACCATCATAACAACAGGAAGAGCAACAAATATATCATACCTGATGTTTTTTCATTAAACTAGTACTATACCAACTTCATAGGTAATTCAAATATTCTCTTGAAATTAATTGCCAAAAACATATATGTCCAGCCAAAATCATTTATCAAAGACAATTTATTTCTCTAAAAAGTTTAACTGAAACAAATATATATCTTGTTATATATCATTCCTCATTTTAATGACCCACCTAAGTAAACATACTATTTATCTCTTAATCACCAATTATCATCCACGTAAGTAAGATACTCATTGTTTGACTAACAAACCAAAAACTAAACAGTTTTATAAACAAAACAATATCAAAATATTATGTTAACGTTATTGCCACGGTAATTGACCCTATTAGCAATATGCGAAATTCTGTCTTAAGATTGTAGTATATATGTGTATATATTGCTATTAGAGACAAACAAATAATATGTTGATCACAACAATAAAAGACAAAATGTAGAAAACGATACCGTAATTATTTTGATACTGTGACACAAGAATACAAGGAAAATGTTGAGGCGTGTGATGCTCACACTTTCCTTAAGATAGATTCGTCCTCTCCACGGTGCTTGAGAAATCATAGACGTCTATCTCCCAGGATACAACAACAACAGATAACCCCGTTAGCACAAACGAGTTATCTAGGCGAACCAAAACGTGTCTTCCCTCTATTACAAACCGGATATACAAGAAATAAGATTGATAACAAAAAGGAGAGGAGTAGTGTATTTCTTGGTGTCATAAAATGAGAGAAGATCTCTCAATATATATGTGAGGAGGATGAAGGAAAAATGATCCAATTAATTATCACAATCAATCCTACTAATGGCTCATGAACATATAATTAAATTGGTCGTTACATATAACCAAACATTAATCTTGCTCTAAAGCCCCATTAGTATATTTGATGACCATCAATTGTCATTCAAACCCATTATTGACCATAATTTTCCAACACAATCATCATACGCTTATGATGGCTTATTTCTTCAATAAGTTTGCCAGCTTTTCAATTCCTCATCCAACGTTTTAGAAACCTGCATGCTACACGTATATGAAGAGTCTTATTTTAAGTATTTGGTTTACAAACTCAGCCCCTGAGAGTCTTTAGACCGCAGTTTCTATCTTGATTATTCGATCATTAAAGTGCATCTCAATTTATACTACTAATCTACTATAACACTTAAATAATTAACATGTTACGGACTTAAGTTACAAAGTAACTAATCGTATATTCACACAAGTTACACATTACTTGTAATTGTATATATAGATCTTAAGCTTTAAATAATGAATGCTGAAAGTTTGACATAAGTTTATGAATTAATAAGATAAAATACAATTTTCAAAAGACAAATACATAAGAACCACTTCAAAATACTTCTGAATCTATCATTGATCAGTGATTGTTGATTTATGTAAATTTATAGCATTATACATCAAATGAAACGGGAAATTAAAGCCTTCAATATCTTTGATTTAAAGGGAAACCGACCTGCTGGTGTCGTTCCACACTGTCATATCCATGATGCCATCATGACCAACATGTAGCAGTTGGGGTAAATAACACCATGGTTAATTAAATGGACGTACATGGCCATGGAGATGGGATAGATCCAAGATCCTGATACGTAGTTGATTAAACATTTGGCTTTATCCGAAATTTTGGTTTCTAAGAGACAAGTTGCTTAAGATTGTATTCTATCAATGAACTATCAATCCCAAACCGTGAATAGAGTGCCTGCACGAATCAACAATTTATAACTAGTTTAGTTAAGCACGCCTTTCACGTGTTAATTTTTGGTCAAATACGATGTACATTCTTAGGGTTTGGAGTACCTGAGCATGAATGGTGTAATGTGTGTTTTGTCCCATGCTTGAAAGACTATAATTTATAATCTCAGCACCACCTTGCTCTATAATACTTAGAACTCGTGGAAGCTCGATTCTCTTGTTACTTGCCTTAATGATTAAGTTCACCTCGAGGTTTGAATCAATTTCACTCACTTGAATGACATTTAAGTTGATTTCATTGCTCATCGCACCTCTTAGCTCGTTTTCTAGCTCTTCTTTTCTAGCTGTCAATCGCTCCACCATTTCTTTCCATTGTTTTATCGAATCAGTAGCTTTTTCCAATAAACCAAACAATGGCATTCTTTCCTGTATCATATATATCCAACATAAAATTAAACACATATGATTTAAGTAACTATACTACTTCGAGTAATGTTTATGCCATTACCAGCTAGCTAGCTTAAGTTTATCGGGTTTAATTTTTAACATGTACATATTCTACAACTCGAACGTTAGCTTGTGCATGTGCAATTTCTTCAAAATATTATTTACGTGTAGATTGTGGATATTGAATTGTTATATATATATATATATATATATATATATATATATATATATATATATATATGGGAATATATTAGCTACACTTAATTGTAGCCAAGCCAAGATATCCCATATATATATATATATATATATATATATATATATATATATATATATATATATATATATATATATATTACTGCAGAAAATTATTGAAGAATATATGTTCTTGGATTTTGTTTGATATATGGATCGAAATCAATGTACGTACGTAAGACTGAAGACGAAGGAGGGATGCAAGCTTGGAGTAGAGATTCTTCATTTGATCCCGGCGTTGTTTTTCCATGGCGGCGGGCGGCCGGTGAGAAGATGAACCGAAAGGGCGTTTCATGTTTTAGGTTAAGATGAGTTATTAAGCTGCTTGCGGTCTTATATATGCATGCATGGTGCTTAATTTTTGTTCTCCGTTAAATTTCAATTGACAAACGATGTTGACAAACGATATTGACAAACGATATTTTTGCCGTCAAGACTATTTTCCCTAAAAGATACAGAATATATATAATAAATTAATGATGATACAACGTCAAAAAACAGTCATTGTCGGAGAATTCTATCACGATACTAGCTAACTCAGCTCACGCTTAACTGGAGTCCGCTTAACTGTTACAACCTATTTGAATAATCAATCCCCACGTGGAAAAATATTTGAGGAATGATAGAACAACAAAAACAAATCCACTAAACCATCCACATAAGGATGTGTCACTCAATGATTGACTTACAATGAAAAGATAGAGAAACTAAAAAAAAATAATACACTAATTATAGAGGGACACATACTTTTGTGGATGGTTTTCTGGTTTGGTTTTTGTGGTTCTATCATCCTTAAAATAATTATACTACGTAATATAAAATTATAAAAAGAGAAAAAGTCCTAAATTGCATAATAAAACGCTAGCAAGGTAATCGCGCGATGCGACGATTGTAATAAAATTTGTGGCGATGAATATTTTTTAATTTTATGTTTTTCGTTACAACAACTTTATAGATTGTGAGAATTTTATATTTGTGTAACTTTAACTATGATGATCCTTTAAGTTGTACATGCTGGTATTTTAAGTGGCATGAGTTTTTTTTCTTTTTTTTCTTTTTAATATATATATATATATATATATATATATATATATATATATATATATATATATATATATATATATATATATGTATGAGAAATCTTAGCTACATCAAGGGTGTAGCCAACTTAGCTACACCGAAATACTAATTCCATGTATAAAACCCCAATTATGATGTCATCTTAACATCTTAAACTTGTTAACCTTCATAATCCATCATCTCTAACATCTATTATTTGATATTGTTACATATTATTATTTGTATGTTTTTGAATCTAGTTTCATTCATGAAAATGGCCATTAACATCTTACATTTGCAAAAATAACTAACTTAGTGTAAAATGTCAAAGATAGATGTTAGTTCTGAGATATTATGGAGTGGAAATGGATTTATGATATTAATAGGGCATAAAAATTGATGTTTTATACCTCAAATTGGCATAATGGTGTAGCTAAGTTGGTTACACCTAGGTGTAGCTATACTATCCCATATATATATATATATATATATATATATATATATATATAGAATGAGATTGTAAGATAGTGCTTGCCACGTGGAAATAATTTACTAGTATTTAAATTGGAATAAAGTTATTAAATAATATAAAGGGTAACATAGGTATTTTAGTACTCCTCAAAATTATACATTCTATTTCTTCAAATAGTAAAACCTTTTTCTCTCTCCTCCCTCTCTCAAAACCCTTACCCTTTTATCATCAATTCTTCATCCCATCTTAAAAATGGTCAGTGCGTTACAGCCGAAAATCATGTTCAAATATACGCCATGGACTAAAAAACCGATGTTTTTCTTCTTTCTTGCAGCTTAGATCGGAATAAGGACTAAAAACCCCAACCATTGTCGAATCTTGGTCAAAAATCGAAACCCCAAACAACTCCAAAAAAGTTGTTCAACGTTATATTGGTCTCATGTGATGTATATCAACAACCTTCCGATCGAAACGGTAATCTGCCGCTAACTTGTCAAAATGAAATTGGCAGCCTAAAAATATGACCTACGACGATGATGTTCAGTTATGCACTACGTCAACATCCTTTGATTATTGCTTTCTCAGTTTGTTAACAAAAACATAGAACCTATGTAACTAGTAGATCAAGTAGTTTTATATTCATGTATCTGGTGTGAGTAGGTGTTTATTAAACTTATCAATATTGTATTGTTGGTTGTAATCGTGTTTATCAAATGTAAGTATTTTTTAAATGCTAAGAAAGGTTGTGACTTAATATATTTTATGAAATTGTTTGAGTTGGTGATGACGTTGTTTATGCTTATAATCTTTTATATATATATATATATATATATATATATATATATATATATATATATATATATATATATATATATATATATATATATATATATATATATATTGTAAAGCTATATGTATCAAGTTTATTGATGTTGTATTAATGACGTATGTGTGTGTACATGTGCTCATAAAGGTTATAGAGTCTCAGCTTGTGTATCGATATTATATACGGTATTCTTTAAGATTATGAAATAGTCATTGGTGTAAATTTATGATAAAGATTTATGAATTGACTATTGGTATAAGTTTGTGTATCGAAACATCATTTTTATTTAGTTGTGTATCGTGGAAAACATCAAAAGATTGGTTTTAGATAATTTTTTGTATCAATAATTTGTTTAGTGTATCGTTATCAAGACAAACAAATTTTAAATGGAGGAAATCATAGAATCTAGCTAGAGAAAGTAACTAAACGAAAAGAAAACAACAACAAAAAGTGGAAGAATAAAGTTCTAGCTGACGCGTGGGAGTGTCTTCGATTATCCAAAATGAGCTATATATATACCACCATTTATTAAACAAATTACAAATATGTCATAGGAATTATTTTCATCAGCCAAAATCTTGATGATACATCCGATGGCCACAATTGCTTCATATTCTTCCTATTATAAACACTATCTTATGTTAACCACTATATATATATATATATATATATTATGCTGGTGTTTAAGTACTTGGATTATTGGATTTTAGCAATAAATAAATGATTAGTAGCTTAATTAGATAGTACAATGTAATAAAATGGTTGTATTGTTAAGTGAGGGGAGATTTAAAAAGAGTAAATACAATTTCGAATGATATATTCTCTTTTAATTAAACGGCTCTGTCTTTGACAATCTCAAATGATAGTGAAAACGGATTAATGGGTATTCTTAGACTAATGTTAATGGGCGTTGCACCCCAACCATAACTGAGCAAACCGTGCCCCCACTAGCTGGAACAAAAGCAACGCGTCGTTTGGCAACGAAATAAATGTTTTGGTTGCTTGAGTCACCGGAGGAATTAAACATGCAACCCCATTTTTTTTCACCCTTTGGCTTGGTTTTAAGAAAATATACAGAAAAAAGTAGTACCATTTGGCTTGTTTTTTTTTTTTTTTTTTTTTTTTTTTTTTTTTTTGGTGTGGCTGGAGTGGAAGAAGAAGACGTATATACAGGTGAATATATGAGATTTTGATATGTGATTTGGATAAGGATTTAATATGTGATTTGGAACACGTATATACAGGTGAATATATGAGATTTTATATGTGATTTATTGATTTGGAATTGGAACACGTATACAGGTGAATATATGGGATTAATATGTGATTTGGAATGTTGAGGAGTAATAAATGGTTAATATATGGGATTTAATATTGGAACGTTTGGGATTTAATACGAGTAAAAACTGACTTTATCAATGGTTCTTCAAGTGTTTTTTTTTGGGATCTTCTTGATCTCTTATTTATATATATATTTTTTGTTTATCGAAAAAAAAAAAAAAAAAAAAAAAAAAAAAAAACTGACCGTTATCAATAAATGGGATTTAATATTGGAACGTTGGGGAGTTAATTTTTCTTGTCTATAAATTGAATGAATCATATAAGTAAAAACAATCCTAAACAATTAAGCTTTACACAAACATTCCCATATCATCTTCTTCATTCCTTTTACTATTCTTTTACCTACTCAAAAAAATGAATTCCGAAGAATTTTTCTTTGATAATGAATTAGATGATGAGATAAATAGTTTAACTTTCGCGTTTTTACAAGACCACAAGACCCCGCTTCGCTTATTCATCTTAGTAGAATTACGAAATTGATGTACACTTGCGTCATATTACACAATATGATTATACAAGAACAAGGGACGGCAATCTCTCCCGAATATTTTCCGGAGGAAGTACATCGGGAAGATGATCCCGTACGATCGGAAGAAACTAGAAAGTATGTTAGATTTTATTCAAGAAATACAAGACGAACAAACTCACCTTCATCTTAAAGCCGATTTAGTGGAACACGTTTGGCGGCGCACAAATCAACAAGCGGTTTAAATTTTATCGTAATGTATTTTAATGTATCTTAATTATTTATTGTAACGTTTATTTAATTATTGAATAAAATTTAATTTAAAAAAAATAGGGTTGCTTTTGTAGTCACCGTTAGCTAATTGTGGTTGGGGTGAAATTGTTGAGAGAAAAAATTAACGTGACGCTAACGTGACGGGGTTGCTTCTGTGGAAATGATGTTTCCATTAGCATCAGTCTTAAGAATTTTGTAGATCAAGATGGTGAAGTGAGTTGTTTCCTTGACCAATTGTGTGTGTATTTGATGTATTGTGGAGTTATATTTTCTTAGTAGGCTCCTTGTGTGCTTGTGAGGTCCATATCATCCGAGTCATGATTTTAAGTATATACTATACTTAGATGGGAGGATAGGCTTAAGCTCGACATGGAGGAGCTTCACTTGTCCGTGGACATGACCTCAGATAGGAACGCGTGGAGAGATAGGATTAGTATTCGTGGTTAGTTTTGGGGCTAGGATGGTTGTGGGTTTGGGGTTTGTTGTGGCTTTTTAGGGTCCCTTGGCTTGCCCCCTTTAGGAGATAGGTGCTTTTGCTTTGCCTTGGCTTGTGCTTTGGTTTTGCCTTTGTTGTGCCTTTAGGCTTTATGCCCTTTGCCTGTGCCTTTTGCTTGCTCTTTTTGCTTTGCCTTAGCTTTAGGCCCTTTGCGTTGCCCTCTTTGGTCTTAGCTGCTTGGTTGGCCTTGGTCTTGTGTCCCCCTCGCACCCTTTTGCCGGTGCTTGTCTTGGTGGTTTTGTTTTGGTTGTTTTGTCTTGGTTGGCTTGTCGTTTTGCTTTGTTTGCTCTTTTACTTGTTGTGTCGGTTTCCTTTTATGTTTGCTTTTATGCATGTTGTGTCGTATTGCCTATTTGTTTGTATTGCTCTGTTTGCTTTTATGCTTTTTTGCTTTTCTTTGTTTTGCTTTCTTTTTCTCGTTTTCTTTACTTCGAGCACACTTTGCACACACTTATCAGAGGTCTTTCTGAAAGCAGTCTCTCTATCTGCAGGTTACCCTGAGGTAGGGGTAGGATCTGTCTACATCTCACCTCCCCCATACCCCGCCTAGGCGGGATTGGGTATGTTGTTGTTGTTGTTGTTGTTGTTGTTGTTGTTGTTGTTGTACTATACATAGTACTACCATCGATAATCGATGTACACAATACAAGATAATTAGTCAATAACGAAAATATTTTCTTAAATGCAAATTAACATCTCATTGAAAAACATTGAATGAAAAATTACTATTGTAACCGAAAACTACTAATTTACATTTTTTTTTTAATAGAGTACTAATTTACATTAAAGGCATATAATTATGACTATTTTTAATTATTTGTATATTGTATTTTCAATTATGTTTTTTTTTTATTATATATTGAATTATGATTAATTAGCTATTCGGTTGGGATTTTGAGTATATTAAAAAAAAAAAAAAAAAAAAAAAAAAAAAAAAAAGTTGGGATCTTGAGGAAATGAAGGTATAACTTTTTGATGTACTAAAAAAAAAGTTGCCCCGTGATAAAAGAACTCACCTCTATTACGTAGAGGTGAGTGAACTTGTTGTGTTCTTAAAGCATTAGGTACAGTAATGTAGCAACGCCACGGTGTTGCTGGCGTTACCAAATCGTTCGTCCCGCGTTACCAACGCTGTTGGATAATGTGTTGCTCCACCAACTTGCGTTTATTTATTTATTTATTTATTTATTTATTTAAATGGGGTTTTGGTGTTTGTATGTTTTGATTATGTATGACTTTTTTTACTCTGTCCGTGTTGGGTTAATGATTTTTTTTTAAGTGGGCCGTGCTAGGTATAAAGTGGGCCAAGTTATTATTATTATTATTATTATTATTATTATTATTATTATTATTATTATTATTATTATTATTTATTTTATTTTATTTTATTTTATTTTATTTATAAAAAACATCACTTTATTACTACTACTATTATTATTATTATTATTATTATTATTATTATTATTATTATTTTAAATTTGTAATTTTTTTAATGTTTTTGTATTTTTATTTAAATTAATAAAAATTTAGTTTGTTTGAAAAATGAAAAATAAAATAAAATAATGGGTCTCAAAACATGCAGTATTAACTTGTTATTGAATGTTATGATAGATAGATAGAGGAGTGTTTTTGGGTGTTTGTGTTAAAAGTTGGGAAGGTGATGTGGCTGCAAATTTTGGGTATTAACATGTTACCACACTATCGTTTAGTATCATCAACAGCTACCGAGGCGGTGTCGCTATTACCGTCTAACTTTAACAATCACAGTTTTTTCCTCTCGCTTTGATATTGCTGTATTGCGCGGGTATCATGCTAATAAATATTGAGCGGCGTGTATATATGTTTTTCAGCTTTTTTTTTTTTTTTTTTTTTTTTTTTTTTGCAACCATTTTTTTAGGCCATAAACGCTTTGCTTTTACTGATAACGTTTTAAATGGCCTCAAGTTATTAATGCTCAAAAATTATAAATACTAGTAATAGCTTTACATAAATAAAAGAAAATAGACAAATCGATGATAAGTCGGCGATATTGTTAGAATAGATAGAAACAAGGTTGACAATTTGGTTTAGTCCAAACCCATTCACCCCACGTTTCTTGTTATGTAACGTCTGGAAAATAAGTGTCTGAAAATCGCATGACTTATGAATAGGCATCGTAATTGTCTGCTAAGATATAGCCCAATTGTTGCTTGTCTCCGATGATGTTCACATAAGACCACACGTATTGTAATGTTTGAAAGTCGTCGCAAGTCAAGCCGTATATAGCCATCCAATCAGATTGAGCAATTCTGTCGGCCCATTTTTAGTTCACATTCATTTTCCTAGGTTGTGTATAAAAATAGAATGGACTCGTTACAAAGTCACTAGCACAGTAGCACGGTACCCACGTTTTGATACAGCAGATACCTTGTAATAAAAATTTTTGACGAACAATATTATTATGTTCGATTATATATTTTTCGTGATATAACTTTATGCATGCCGAAAATTTTAGAGAACACTTTACCGCACACTATCTCATATAACTTGTATTTTTTAATAAGGGAATATTTTAAGACTAACATAATTATATGTTGTACATTTAGCTTTATTGTTTGTATTTTTTAAATTATTGTTTTGTGTTTGAATGGTTTGTACAATATGATTTATTATTTGTGTTACTTAATTTAAGTTTAAAGAATGTCTTAGTGACATTTCATGGAGAAAAATGAGTTCCACCATTATATGTAGTTAAGATAAAATATGTAATACTGAATAATAATAATAATAACATATTTTACGTGTTAAATGATATGATTAGATTGATTATATGTATCTTTAGGCCGACATGCGATCAAATTAAGTCTACTAGTCTCTTTGGGTAAAAGGGTTTACACCATCTCAATGAGAATTAATTTATCTTTCATTAAGCGGACAATTCACAAATTTCTTTATTTCGTTTTTTATAGGTATACAATATTACACACGAAATGACGTGTGATTTATGATGCAAGTTTTAGTGTTCAAATCCATGCAATTTCACATAATCACATATGATTTTAAAATTAAAAATCAGGTGTGATTTACGAATCACTTGTTATTCTCTTGGGCGTAAATCTCGACATTTACAAAAACCTTGAAAAGAAAGTTTGTCGAAAGTATATAGACGTGTCACTTTAATGAAAGATGATTTTATGCTTGACGTGATTGTATAATTACTTTTACTCACTGGTGAACACTTTATGAGATATTTAATATTTAAGTTTATGAGATATTTAATATTTAAAAAAGATGATGCAAGTGTGTTTTTAAGTTTTGTTTAGAAAATGAGTTTTTAGAATCGTCTCATTTGATTTTTTTTTTTTTTTTTTTTTTTTTTTTTTTTTTTTTTTTTTTTTTTAATCTTTGTTGAACAAAACTCTAGTTGTGCATACTCATAAGTAGGGGTGTCAGTAGGGTCAGGTCAACCCGACCCAAACCCGAACCCATAAGGCTTATCGGGTCGGGTTAAATCAGGTTGAAAAATCTTGTCGGGTTATTTTGACCAGAACCCGACAACCTGATATTATTATCGGGTCGTGTTAGGGTTGGAAAATTTATGCTATCGAGTTATCGGGTCAACCCGATAAGACCCGAAATTCATTATCTATTATTTTTTCCTAATATTTTTTGATGCAAATTGCTAACAAACTGAGTTTGGTACTTCATTGTTTTTTGCTAGCAAGGTACTGAGTTTGAAAATTCATTATATATTAAGAATTTAAGATAACTCATATGTGCTACTGCAAAACAATAAGAATCTTTGTTGGTTACTGATCGTATATGATTGACTAGTAAAAAAATAACTATTAAACTTTGTTCTATTTTGTGCGTCATATATACTACTGTCTAACTTTATAATGATTAAGTAAACGTGAAATAATCAAACTGGTGTTTTAGCTTAGTCAAATATGTGCCTACTGACTCGCTGTTACAAATTTTTAACTTACAACCCACAAATTGGTATTTTTAACTTAGTTTAGCATCTACAATGGTAGCTTGATGTAATACCTTTTATTTTTAGCAAGTTTTAAATGCATTTTGTAAGACTTGGGCGTTGAAGACTTGGCCACAAATTGGTGCTTCTTAACCCGACAACCCGAATCACCCGACCCGACTTAAACCGACCCGATAAGCACCCGAACCTGATAACCCGATTTATTATCGGGTTGGGTTGCGGGCCACTTTTCCAAAGTTCAAAACCCAACCCCGATAACATCCCTACTGATAAGATACGGCCCTGTTTCATAGAATATTGGATGTTACAACCAAACTAAAAAGCCTACTTTTGTACCATAAATATAGTCAAAGTTCAAACCTAATGTGTGCTGAAGTCTAGGGGCGAGGACAGGTTTAAAACCAGAAATCCAGGATTATAATGACCAAAGACCGGACCAGTATCTAGCCAGTTCTGATCTTAGACTAGTCGGGCGTAAGTCAGATTTGTCTATCAACGCCTTGAGACGTGATTTTTAATTTGATGAAGACCATACATGTCCATAGACTTTAGAATTTAAAAGTGCCCATGTACACTCTTTCCTGCAACATGGTATCATCCTACAAAGGCATGGTTTATGGCCTAGGAGAATTAGTATGAAATGAAGGTCATTAACAGAAAAGTCTCTTAACCACGTTCATTCACGAGGCAACCTTCTTCTAATTCTGCATATTTATGTTCATTCTGGATTCAGTGCAGACAAGTTAAAGAGCTATTGCGCTTTTTGCATATATGAGTGACAACATACAATCATCCATCAATGGGAAAGTCCCCGAGTGAAACACAATCAAACTGTCTATATCGACACAAAAAGCAGAAATAGAGGCAATATTGAGTTTGTTCACTTTTTTAAAACTTACAAATTACTTAAGTCAAATGACACCTTTGATCATTTCTATAATATTTCTGTATTTTATCATTATCGAAAGGCATTTTATATCCAAACAGTTGCTAGTCTAGGACTATCTGCCAGATAAAGAAAAGTAAAAGAAGAACCCCTCACCGGCTCAAGTCCAAACATTTATATATGTCTACATCTCTAATCAGAGCACAAGCTGCTCATCAATTTACAGTGTAATAACATTAGCAAGAACTTACCGTGAATCTCATGTTGGTCAGCAGTTTGTTGTAATGCACACTATGCAGAACCCTTTATCCCAAAAATAGATTAGCAAGTATTGATAACAAAATACCGATATCTTCCGACGCCCTCTGCGAACTAGCGATGGTGAATTTTAGAGAAGTATTCTGATGACTGTTTGATGCATATCACCTTTTAGGTTTATGTTCTTCTAATAGTAAATGTACTATAGATTGGATGACACTATTTTCAGCTATGTTTGCAGTCTGTAATATAAAGAAAAACAAGAGCCTGAATCAGCAAAAAGAAGGCATAATGCGGGAGACCTGTGCAAAGGTTATTAGAATACGATACATACATTATGGAGGAAGCAAATAATGGTTAAAAAAAAGGTGAAGAAATTTGGACAGATACGCAGAAAGCATGGAGGGAAAACTTGGAGAATATAAAAGTTATCAAAAGAAGGAAGAAACAGATGACAACCAAAATAAATATATATATATATATTTTTTTGGTAAACATGGGTTTCCGACTCCACATTGCGAGCCGACTAATCCCACGGCGACTATCCTTTTTGGATAGCCCGGAGTCGGCGCAGGTGAACCTCCGTGGCCAGAAGGGGATTAATTTTCTCCCCGTTGGATTCGAACCCTTGACCTCCTCTTTGGAAGGTTCGTATTCTTACCGCTGGGTCATCCCTTGTGGTTACCAAAATAAATCTAAGGAAAGTTAAAACTGGAAAGAAACTGAAAAAAATATTTGCGAAGTGTCATCTTAAGTTCCTAAAAGACTTAAACTAATGAAATTAAAATGATATTTTATTGAGAATGACGAGACTTGCCCTTCACCGAAAAGAGACACATGACAGGAAAACCCAAAACTGATGACGCAAAATCTGGATTGAGCGGGTTTTTTGTTACAAAAATTAGTGAACACTCCAAAAAATTCGATTTGAGCTCAACCAATATATACACCAACACCTGACCGTAAGCACTAATGTAGCATATCTGGGGCTTCCTAATTAGCTCCTCCAAAATTGTGGAGTGTTAGCCGAAGTTCCTTGAAGAGACCAGCGGTTTGAGCTGGTGCAGCCATTTTCAACCAACCATCTATGATTACAAGACCAGTCTGCAAAACAAAACCACCCAAGACTAGCAAGTTTAATCCATTATAAACCATTTTAAATCTGGTCGTTGCATAAATTCCGGTTCATATATTTACAAAATCTCTACATGTAAAATATAGCCTTTTTATACATGGATTTAGCCCTAATTAAACATTTCTAGGGTTTATATTTGCTAAAGTAATCTACCAAACATTTTGGTGTTTTCACTCGTGAGATTTTGTAAATTCAGGATATATTTCACCTTGTAAGAAAAATTGACAAACTTAAGTGAGTATGGTGTAAAAAAGTATGTCAACTGTAGAAGAAGAAAAATACCTGGTGTTGAATGTTCATGGAACCACCGAACAACAAAATGGAGTAGGGAGAAGTGATGGTAGTATCTCTAAGAAATACCTTCGTTGTCTCAACCTGGAAGCATTGACATTAGATAAGAAAAAGTTAGAACATTAACCTTACAATCATATCATCCACGGACATCTATTCTTAAGACAGATATTGCGTTAAAGTTTCTAAGATTGTTTGTTTTAAAATAGTATTTTGTTTAAAAAGTATTTTTTTATCTTAGTCATGAAGGATACTTCACTATTAAGGATATTAGATATTTAGTAACATTAGCTAAGAAGTATTCTTACTTGTGAAGAATACATAAATATCTAGTAGTCTTAGCTATTAAGTAATTGCTTACTAAGAATACTTAGAAGCAAAGTAAAGTCTATGTACTAAGTCTTGTATGCCTATAAATACAAGCAAAAGTAGTGCTAGTAATATATCACTCTAGCCTTTCCAATTCTACTTTCACTTATCAATTCTATTTTCAATTATGTAAACATATATCAGCAACTTGATGTTACTAAAAGCACAGAATCTGTCAAACATTTATAGTGGTATCACAACTCTCTTCTTAAGGGGTTGTGCTATTACTCGAGTGAAACACCTTTGAGATTCAACAAAAATTCAGCCTAGACATGGCATCTAGTGCAACCGCTACTCTTGCAATTCCAATATTTTGTGGAGTGCATTATCATATTTGAGCAGTAAAAATGAAGACATATTTGAAATCTCAAGGTTTATGGAAGGTTGTAGAGAGTGATGAAAGTCCTCCAGCACTCGGAGAAAACCCAATGGTTGCATTCAGGTATTGAAGGACAAGGCAATAATCTGAGTCGCTAAAGAAGGACAAGGCACTAACCTGTTTGCATTCAGGTATCGCCGATCAAATTTTCGCCTCCATAATGGACTTGGAGACACCAAAAGCTGTGTGGGATAAACTCCAAGAAACCTTTGAAGGTACTGATAGAGTAAAAGCTATCAGATTATTAACTCTCAAAAGAGAGTTTGAATTATTAAGAATGAAAGACGACGAGCTGGTGAAAGATTAATCATCAAGGATGATGGACGTGGTTAATCAAATGAGACTTCATGGAGAAGTTATGAAAGACCAGAAAGTAGTGGAGAAGATGATGATTAGCGTTCCTCCAAAGTTTGAAGCGAAAATTTCCGCCATAGAAGAGTCTTGTGACCTCAACACACTTACGGTTTCTGAACTAACTAGTAAACTCCAAGCACAAGAACAAAGAGTTTCTATTAGATCAGAAGAGAAAGTAGAAGGTGTTTTTCGAGTATCTTCTATAAGTAACAAAGGCTCTACCTCACAAAACTTTTCTTCAACATCCATGAAAGGTATTTTTCCTACATGTAATATTTGTCAAAACACGAACCATCAAGAAGCTGATTGTTAATTCAAAGATAAACCAAACTTCAAGTGCAATTTTTGTAACAAATTTGGGCATGTCGAGAAGTTTTGTAGAGCAAAGAAAGCTCACAACGACACACAAGGATTTCAGCAAGCAAGTATTTCCGAGGAGGAGCTGGTTGATCATGAGTATTTGTTCATGGCGTCGCATCTTGATGAACATCCAAATAGCTTAGCATGGCTTATGGATAGTGGATGCACAAGTCATATGACTCCGGAAAGATCTTTCTTTATTAGTGTCGACACCACAGACAACCCAAGAGTGAAGTTGGGAGATGGAGATTATGCTTGAGCAAAAGGAAGAGGTGCTATAGCTATCAACACAAAGAAAGGTACCAGATATATTTCTAGAGTTCTATATGTGCCTGAACTTGAACGAAGTATGTTAAGCGTGCCACATATGATACAGAACGGCTATGGTGTTAATTTTAAGAAAGACTTGAGGTGCGTTATCACTGATTCTCGCGATTCTAAAATAGCTATCCTTGATATGGTAAATGATAGCTATTACTTAAAGCTTGATGCTGCAAATGCTAGTGTTTTCAGTGTTACTGAAGATGATAGTATGAAGTGGCACAACAAATTTGGTCACTTCAATTACACAACACTTAAGCATATGAATGCCACTAAATTGGTGAGAGATATGCCTCCCATTAGTGAAGTTGAAACTCCCGAATTTGATATCGAAGATACAAATGACACTAGTGTGTTAAGAACAAGACTGTTTGTTGATGTTTACGAGTCTTGTAACTCGGTTATTGAACCTGAAATCTACATGAATGCCTCCAAACATTTTGAATGGATTGATGCAATGAAAGCCAAATTTGAGGAGGATATTTATGTAAAACAACCTCAAGGTTTTGAAGTAGGACAACATGAAAAAGTTTATCGACCCTACAAGGCACTCTATGGTCCTAAGCAAGCACCAAGGGGTGGTTTGCTAAGATTGATTCTCATTATCTAAATCATAAATTGAGGAGGATTTCAATAAAAAAATCCAGTGCAACATGGAAAATCAAAGCATATCAATTTCAAGTATCATGCCATTCGAGAAGTTGTGAAGAATGAAGAAGTCAAGCTCGAATATTGCACATCTCAACTCGCAGATATGCTTACAAAGTCAATTACCAGCTAAATTACTTTAAGAATTAGCTTATGACATCCAACAACAATAATATTAAGGAGTGTTCAAGTTTCTAAGATTGTTTGTTTTAAAATAGTATTTTGTTTAAAAGATATATTTTTTTTTATCTTAGTCATGAAGGATACTTCACTATTAAGTATCCTTACCTCTTAGGGATATTAGATATTTAGTAACCTTAACTAAGAAGTATTCTTAGAAATAGGAAATGAAAGAAAATGTTTTCCAACTAAACGTCACCTCAGCTTTTTCCATGTTTTCCAATTACACCCCTGTAACTTGAAAAGTTTACAATACAACTCCCATGACTCTTAAGAATATATGTAGCATTGTAAACGAAATAGGTAAAAATGAGACTATCCCCAGCACAACATATTCCTTTTATAAATCAACTCCCCTTACTTTGGACATGCAATTACTCGCCACCTTGTGAGTTAGTGACACGAGGAAGGGGCTGGTACATGTATGTATGCAAAAACACGTAACACCTACACATGTGTGTATGTATGTGTGGAGTTATCAACTTAGAATAACAGCCATGGTCATGGTCAATACCTTATGTTTTGGTGCATCAGGTCTCAAAGAAGCTGGGGAATCTGAAGCAAGCCGGTAATCAGTACTTTCATGAATGTCCTCGAGAAAGTGGGTTGTCACAGGATGCGTTCGGCCTTGTGCATGAATTACGGGGCAGTCACCAAAGTAATGTGAAAACAATTGTGAATCAACTGTTGCATACCTGAAAACACATCAATTCATTAATATGAAGATTTATCATATTTGCAAGTTCCAGAATAAATGTGAAACAAGCATCTGCAATGGTAAAAATAACATTTTTGTCTAAACATACATAAGGATGACTTTCAGCTTTTGTGTGCGTTGGGTGGATTGCTTCCCAATAAAACTTTTCTAAATAATAAGCAGAAAATCGCCCTGTTACAAAAGGAAAGTTATAGAAAACAGAAATAAGAACACTAGATCTATGACCAGACTCATCTACTTCTCGCCACATTAAATGATTATAGAAGACGAGTAATACACCATAAAACATAATGGCATATGTTAATAACATGAATTCAAGGCACACAATTATTTTGATTTCAAGTTCACAAAGGACGACGTATATGAGTTTTTCTCAGTAAATACCTAATATCATATCCAAATGATGATTTCATTACATACTATATTTTTGACCACTAAACTGAAGACATCGTAAACACGGAAAAGTATTGGTAAAATTGATATAACTCAAGATCCAGTAAGAAAAAAGAAGATGATATATCAATTTGAGCGATAGTAACTTACCAAGAAGCTTTTGTTTCCGTGTAGTTACAAAAAGTGTGCGAAAAGATGAGCATGTGAACTCTGCAAGGATACACCTCACTGACGCTACTTAAATTTTTAAAAGATGTTACAAATGCCCACATAATACAAAAATATCTAGTAACTGAAATATTAATCACACGAGGCTTTATCCAACCCGTGAGATGCACGGTCTGCTAGTTGATTAATTATGTGTTTTTTTGTAATGTTAGTGCAGACGCTTATATAAGCATATGACGGTAAGTTACATAAAAAAATTTTGCCTATCGGAACAAAATCATGTATGACTTACCACATATTATATCTTGTACATGGAAGCAAAACATTATTTGTGACTATAAAATTTGCTCCAATGTAACTATGTGTAGCATGAAACGATTATAGCTTACTAACTGACCCGTGCGATGCACAAATGTTGTATTTAATTGTTCATCACGTAATGTTTACCTGTCAGCCCTACCAAATGAAATTTCATGCTAATTATAAGTTGCTCTGTGACATATGAGAATGAACTGAAAAATTCTTAAGACTTTAATTATATGTTGACCCGTGTGGTAATAATCAGTATCATGTTGACCCGTGTGGTCATATTCAATATCATATTGACCCGTGTGGTCATATTCAGCTTTGAAACAACCCGAGTTTCTTGACACCACAACTTTGTCAACAACATCAATGTAATTCAATGAATATTTTTTCCCTTACGTACGGCATACTTAATACGGATAATTTAACTTCATAGTTTCAAAAGACAATTTATTTATTGATAAATGTATTTATATGATAATATTTGATTTCGGTATATATATTTTAGAGTTTAAGGTGTTGCATTAAGCATGTTGTACCGTACAACTTTTTGTGCACAACCCCTCTTGCACATTAAATTAAGGGGGATAAGTTTTAAGTTTATCCAACCCGTGCGATGCACGGTCTTTTGGTTGAATAATTATGTGTTTTTTCGTAATGTTGGTGCGGACGCTTGTATAAGCATATGACGGTATTTAAATGTCTAATAGAGAAGTTGTATTGTATTTATTTTAGTGGATTTGATATTTAGATGCCTATTAATGTTATCATAACTTTTGTATTTAAATTAGTCTATTTACATTAAAAGTTTAAATTAACATGGTCTTTTTACATGTAGTATTTTAATATAAGCAGGTTACATAAGTTTTTTGTTACTACTTCATTAGACAATTTCCACCAAAACTCTTTATGTTTATAAAGTTAGACATATATATGATAGATAAAGTACAGTAAGTTCCATCTAGTTTGAAACATTGTGATAATTGAGTGCAAATAGTAACCATAAAAATAGAGAAAATTGCTAAATGGTTCTGATTCAATTTACTCAAAACCACTGTTTTATTTATTTTAAAACCACTGTTTTATTTATTTTAAATCTTGGTCCATCCACCTTTAGCCTTTTCTGACCAAAAGCAAAACAAATTACATATTTGAGATTCCTTACATACATAAAAGATTAAATGTGAAACCAAATAATATTTCCAACGACTTCATCAACGATGGATTACTCACGTTATTTTGAACAAAGCACAAATGGAGTTGATTTTGATTTAATTCCATTCAACACAAATTGGAAACTTTCCTTGTACTATCACACGTTGGAGAGTATGATTTCAGGTTCCATTAAAAGTCTTCCATGAAATTCGGCCATAACTTGAAATCTGTAACCGAATTATTAAAACCTCTAATCAAACACATTGAAACTCTCTTTATAACTTACCCTATTTAGCCACACGTTTTCCCCTCATATGTATACAAACAGGAACCAAAAAAAACACACACACACACTCTAACTTAACCAATATGTCCAACACAAACCCAATAAATCTCACTATACAAAACTACTTACCCTAATTCATTTCAAACACATCCCAAATTTTCTGATATCCCTAAACACGCAGCCCCGTCCCACCAAACTTTCTTTCTCCTTCTTCTTTTTAATTTTCGTTATGATGAAACCGAACACCAAAACAATACTCGGACCTTTTTGCTGCAAAACTGAAAAAGAACCGTAGAAGGCTATTCTACATATTCCAGTTTTAGCACATCATGATGATCGTAAAATATGGGGAGAAGACACGCATCTTTTCAAGGGATTAGCAAAGATACAAAGACCGATTCATCAGCATACATGCCTTTTGGCTTTGGGCCTCGATCTTCGGTATCTAGAGCATGCTAGTGTAGCTTCAGCTAGCGTTTTGACTTCTAGCAGCCTGGGAAATTAAAAGAAAAGAACATTATTCAATTTAATTTCTTCAAATCTTTAATATAAAGATGTTATCAGTTATGTTGATGTTTAGAAGTTACGTACAGCAAAGCCTTTTTCAATATACTATCGTTGAAGGTGAGGCATCACGTACACCAATACATCTGCTTTATAATTGCAAACTCCATACCTACATACATCATTAGTGAAATCATACACATGCATAGACATTGAAGAAACTATGTTGAACCTAAGCGGTAGTTACCGGTGGTGTGGCGTGGTAATTTGCATTATATTTTTTGGTTATTTATAAGCTGTGTGTGATGAAATTGCTTGACATTGAATGAAAATATGGAGCGATCACATTCAATGTTGGAGACATTTGATATTCATCTTCCTGCATTCAAGATGAGTTGATCATAAAGGAAAATTTATATTTGCATTGAAGTTGAGCCTCTTCATAAACCAAATTGTATCTGCATTCAATATGAGGCCCTTCTAAAACAAAATTGGTTGTAGTTATTTCGGTATGTATAGTCATGTTTGTACCGTACTTATGGTTGTGCACAACCCCCTTGCACATTAAATTAAGAGGATAAGCTTTAAGTATAATAGATTCCTACATACCATACGGTTATTTCCGAATTTTCTCTCTCTACAACTTTAATCAATAGTACGAAGTTACAAATGATGGATGACACATTGATGCAAACAGATGACATGAGTGAACAACTGGCATGGCCGACCATACCAATTTTCTTAAATAATGCAATAGCATAAAAGTAAAAAAAATAGAAATTATAAAAAAGGTATTTCCAATAGGTTATATGTGTTTAGTACTGCAAGTTACCTAGCTACCCAAGCATAGGAAAAGACGGGTTCTGAATAAGAGTTTACGAAGGGTACATGTGAAAAAAAAGAGACGCACGATGTCGTTTTGGAAAAAATAAATAAATAAAATCAAATATAAAACGAACCCTTGAATTTACTGTGGCCCTTCCTAAAATTGACACATCAGATGTAAATAATTAGCTACTCAATTATCATCTTTTTCTACTCATATTGCCAAACCAAGCACGCTATCATTTCATTCACCTACTTTCTTTCTTACTTTCTCTACAATTTCTTTCTTCTTTCTCAGCCAATATCTATCTTTTGATTCTGAACTCACCTAAGTTACTCATAGGTATTGATGTTTTTATTTTGCGAACGTACTGGGTTTATGCTTTTTCTGGAAACATTTGATTTTTGGTTTCTACTTAATATAAATTGATTTAACGAGTACACACACACACAACCACCAAAAACATACATGCACGCCTTTTAAAATAAAATAAAAATACATGCAAATCATCAATAATCTTAAGTATCCACCTATGTTCTTCAATATCATCATGAACTCATCATATTTTTTCACAAAAACCTTACACACGGCCGCAATATTGTCATTGCACGCCTTATAAGAACATACATGCACACCTTCAAAGAAAAATTTTATATTTTCAATTTCTTATCAAATTCTTTAGAACAACTATGTTTTTTTTAAACATATATGTTGTTTTTAGAACATATGTGCAAAAATACGATTATTGAAGGCGTGCATGTATGTTTTTTGTGGTTCTCGCAGATAAGATGGTTCCCGCAAAAAAGTCTCTTTATATATATATATATATATATATATATATATATATATATATATATATATATATATATATATATATATATATATATATATGGGAAGGTTAATGTGAGAATTTTCTTAAAGTTGTAAAAAAAAACTATTCTAAAATACAATTAAAACATTGATACATAACCATTTTAGCAAAGATGCACCAAATATTATATATTAATACAATTTAACATTAAATCAACTAATAAACAACGCATACATGAGAAACGGATTACTGATACACAATTAAATTTTTGATACATATACACTAAAATCTCAAAAAACTAATTTCATATACATAAATTGATACACCTAATACACAACTACTAAAAACTTGATAGACAATACTAAACATTGATACACATTACACGTTGAATCAAAGTGTATCACTTAGTTTACGACAATTTTCATAAGAAAACCCATCAAATCTTTAACAATTTTAGTTGTAATTAATTATGTTTTTATTTTCTTTTAAGTTGAGTGTCATTTGTGAGATTTTGGTTGGTTCTCATTTTTACAACTTTAAGAAAATTCTCATTTGGTCTCAATTATATATATATATATATATATATATATATATATATATATAGAGAGAGAGAGAGAGAGAGAGAGAGAGAGAGATAGAGAGAGTGAGTGAGGATCATGTTCGGATTTTTAATTTTCGTGCGGACGTATGGACAGATCTGGACCACCCATTCCAGATCTGATATTGACTTTTGTAAAAAAGTCAAAATCTGATGCAACATTTCGGGTACCAATTGACCATTAAAACGATTTTTTTTTTCAATTTTTTTCCTTTTAAGGGATCCTTACTATTATTGTCTTCTTTACTTTTTTTATTTTTTTTCAGATTTTTCCGAGCACTTTTTTTTTTTGATTATGAATCCTACCGTGATATTATCGATATTATGAGTCCTACCGTGATATTAACGATTTTACTTAAAAAATTACTTTGATATTAGTAAAAAACTTAATCTCACTGCTTTTTCTATTAGGATATTAAGAAAAGTTACGTTGATATTAAAAAACTTAACTTTGATATTAGTAAAAAACTTAATATCACTATTTTTTATTACGATATTAAGAGAAAATTACGGTGATATTAAAAAAAATAATAAATTTGATATTAAGAAAGTATGATATTAAGCTTTTTTACATGTAAAACAAACAGTGATACAAAAAAAAAAAAAAAAAAAAAAAAAAAAAAAAACGGTGATATTAGTAACTTAAAAGATGTTACAAATGCCCATATAATACAAAAATATTTAGTAACTTAAATATTAATCACATTCCTAGATACCATACGGCTATTTCCAAATTTTCTCTCTCTTCAACTTTAATCAATAGTACGAAGTTACTGTATAAATGATGGATGACACATTGATGCAAACAGATGACATATGAGGGAACAAGTGGCATGACCGACCATACCAATTTTTTTAAATAATGCAATAGCATAAAAGTAAAAAAAATAGAAATCATAAAAAAGGTAGTTCCAATAGGTTATACTTCCTCCGTCTAATATTTATTGTCCATATTTGTTTTTATAGACGTCTCAAATTAATTGTCCACATTCCTTTTTAAGTAAAAACTAGAGAATTTAATGAGAGAATATTCCATTTGTGTGGTTGTGATTTGTAGTGTCCCCACTTTTATTAAACTTAGTGATTCTTGTCTCCTGATAATAATTTTGAGACGGAGGGAGTACGTATTTAGTACTGCAAGTAACCTAGCTACCCAAGCATAGGAAAAGACGGGTACTGAATAAAAGTTTACGAAGGGTACATGTGAAAGAAAAGAAACGCACGATGTCATTTTGGAAAAAAAAAATAATAAAATAAAATATAAAAAGAACTCTTGAATTTACTGTGGCCCTTTCTAAAATTGATGCATCAGATTTAAATAGTTAGCTACTATTTACAATTCAATTATCATCTTTTTTTATTGATATCGCCCAACCAAACACGCTATCACTTCATTCACCTACTTTCTTTCTTACTCTCTTTACAATTTCTTTTTAAAAATACATTCAACTTCTCACTTTTTACAATTATATGCATTGAACTTTTTTTTTTTCCCTATTGTATACACAAACTTTGTTAATCTTACTATTGTATCAATAATACGCTTGTTTTATGACGTGACAGTGATTAAGCACACTAATTATTGATACAATAGTAAGTTTAACAAAGTTTGTGTATTGATACAATAGTAAGATTAACAAAGTTTGTGTACACAATATGAAAAAAAAAAGTTCAATACATACAATAGTAAAAAATGACAAGTTGAATGTATTTTTAGACAATTTTTCCTTTCTTTCTTCTTTCTCAGCCAATATCCATCTTTTGATTCTGAACTCACCTAAGTTACTCATAGGTATTGATGTTGTTTTTATTTTGTGAACGTACTTTTGGTTTATGCTTTTTCTTGAAACATTTGATTTTTGGTTTCTACTTAATATAAACTGATTTGACGAGTATATATATATAGCGTAAAATGTTGCATTTAGAAGAAAGAAGGTAATAAAGCAAAGGTAATATGGATCTTTCTTTTTGTTACATGATTTTGTTATTTGTCTATACGGTTGTCATGCATGTGTTAAAACACCCAAACTCTGCTTCCTTAACCGCCAGTAGTAAACAACCGTCTTCCGGCAATCGTACGGGCTACGAAGTTAAAACCATAGGTGCAGTGAGAGGCATTTCTTTCTGACACGTACATTTCTCTCCGCTAACATTTATATTATGAAATTATATATTCCATTTTTTGTTACATTTGACATTTTTTAGGTTGAATATACTTAGACAAATGATATTGGTGACCAACAGCTTTTAAGACAAGTAAGTTGGGTATCTCAATTTTTTATTAAGTACAAGAGACTTGTATTAGTGTTTAATCAATAAAACACATGTCGTTTATGTTTGAACATGGTTTTTATGTGATCGTATATGATTTGATTTTATTAAGGTGTGGAGTGATGCAAAGAGTTGTTGATAAGTGTAACGTATGGGGGTTCAAAAAACATACAGATTTTATAGAAGCTAATGTATGTGTTTCTAATGGATACAACTGTAAATACGAGTACTAAAAATTCTGATCTCATGTTTCGATCATTCAAGAGTTGCTGATAAGTGTGAGTATTTGTAATGGTTGTTTTTATCTTTCCATATAATTCTCTTCTCGTTTTTTTATATCTTAGTTTTGGTATCAACAATTTATGGCGTACGTAATTGTAGAGACTTGGAGCTATCCATGACGTGTTAAACATGGAATGATAATTATTCTTAATTTGTTATTTAGGGTAACTTTGTAGTGAGCTCTTGTACTAAACTTCATTTTTAGTCGGTGTACATTTTTTTTTTGTAAAGAAAACAAATACTAGAAAAGATAATAACAATGCGTTTAGGGAGTGTAACATCAAATGGGAATGAAGATATAGAGGTTATCTCTTTTTTCAAGATGACTACATACATTACTACAATCAAAAAGATTTTAACATACAACATAACAAATCAACAAAACAATATTTGGTTTAAAAATCTAAACCAAAAGCCCATGGAAAAATGATGAAACCAAGATATTCTTCCATCATATACCAACCCAAATCCTAGAAATTTAGTGAATGATGATTGTCCTTTTGAGAAAAAGAAGTCAAGAAATCATGTCAATTAAGCATGGTGAATAGTAAAAAGATTTGAATAAAATGTCAAATAAGCGTGATGAATAATAAAGAATAGTAAAAAGATTTGAATAAAATGAGGGGAGGAATGGTGGATGATGATTTTCACACTTCTCTATCTTGTCAACTTGAATTTCTCTTTTAATAACACTGTTGTAGTATTTAAACTTTTCAAAAACATGTCTAAAATAAAATAAAATTTAGATAACGATGTTGGTTACAATTTTTCCATTTATCTGATCTTATGTTACACTTTAATTTAAGACAATATTAGTTCTCATAAGTTATGCAATTAAACTTAAAGGTTTCCCTAATATGCGCTCGAGAAGAAGCCTTATGTACTGTATCGTGTTTCAAAAGTTACACATCATGTAATAGTTACCAACGATTTGAGAGTTTGTTATAGTTTGAATCAACAAGACTCATTCATCATTTACTCAACCTACCTTCTTTAGAGTTCATGTTTGCATACACATTAAGTATTTGTTTCATTTAGATGAATGACATTTCTTTGTTATTAGTTTTACTAATTTCATTAATTTTTGTTTATTGAATATTGAGATAATCATTAATTCATTATACACAATATGATAAATTTTAAAGTTTGACGTTAAGTTATCAATATATATAACTTATGCTGCTATTCATACTATTTATTACAAGTGACAAAAGATGAGAAGATTTAGTAGGAATAGGCAGAGTCTACATGTACAAAAGTTATAGGTGTCAACAATGGAATAGGGAGCAATAGGCAGAGTCTACACGTACAAAAGTTATACTACTATTCAACTCTTGGTGTATGTATTGTTATTGATAAATGTTAAATGTTATAATTGTGATTCCACAAACAATCTGATTTAATTAGTTTTATCATCGGACTACTTCAAGATTTAAAAGTGCAATGCTTTTTTAAAAGAATGAATTATTACAATTTGTATACAATATATTTTCATATTTGTCATGTCTTAAACCCCGTGTAATTTAGTTGAAGAACAAGTCACACTACATGCTTTAAAAAATTCAACAAATATTCATTCTTGATATTTTGAACATTAACACGCTTCAGGGCCGTGCTTAGCACGGCAATAAACACTACCTAGTGTGTGTGTGTGTGTGTGTGTGTGTGTATATATATATATATATATATATATATATATATATATATATATATATATATATATATATAGGCTTTTGTTCCATTGAAAAGATTTTTAGATTAAGAAGATTAAGAAGTAATCTGGGCCATCAAAATCAAATAGTTTTAATACACTATATTAATTGTTAATGTACATAAAAAGGGTAAAATAGGATATTGAATCATTAAAAACTTAATTGAAGGATAAAGATAGCAGTTATGGTTTCTATTTCAAATAGATCAACCATGTGACGTCAATTTCATTACTTACGGAGTATTATTGTTTATGTTTTTGAATCACCCATTTCTTTGATTTACATATTTCTAGTTACTATTAAAAGTATATAACAATGTGTTTTGATGATTAAAGTGGAATTTTGGAAATCTCAAAATACGACTAAGAAAATCTTTTTTAGATATATGATTTAAGTTTTTAAACGTAACATTCATGAAGCATATGTTTTGGGTTTTGAATCATCGTACTTAGTCGCTTTTTAAAAATAGTGAATCTTTAGCCAAACTAACTAGTGTTTAATATTAACTTCACATTTTTTAATCTATCACTCAAGTTGTTTTTTCTTTTATATTTTATTTTGAATCATACATAATTTTTTTGGGTATTTATATATCATAATCGAATTAGTGAATCATTATCTTTTGTTTTGAATCATTTGGATTAGTGAATCGATAGTGGTTCATTTGAGGGTAATGTTGAACTAAGTGATGAATCGATAATGAATGGAATTAGTGAATCTTTATTTTATTACTACATACCGGTAAAAATAATGATGAATAAGGGTGTTACGAGAGAGATGAATAAGGGTGTTACGAGAGAGAGGGATAAAGGCGGGGGAACGTTGGAACATGATCTTGGTGGAGATAGTAGTGCGTCTAAGTCAGCTGATAAGTATCAATCTGATGTGAATATGATTGATACGACTCCTATTAACATTGATAATGAGTCGACACAACACAAGGAGGCTCATGATGATGGTAAGTCGTGTCCGGGTACTGCTGATTCGAGTGTGCCTAAGACTCAATCAGGTTCTAATCCTCCATCTTTTGCGGATATGCTTAAGGATAAAACACTAAAGAAGACCGTTAAGATTTCGGAGATGCGAAACGATAATTGTGTGGCTGGTGCTAATGTCACCATCCCTTTGGAAGCTGTCAATGAGGTACGCTCTAGATTCGCTAATACGTTGTATGGTTATTTCATTGGTAAGAGACTCGCTTTCCCGGTTGTTGAAAATTACGTTCGAAATACTTGGGCAAAGTTTGGTTTACAAAGGGTTATGCTTAATAATGGTTTTTTCTTTTTCCAATTTGAAACCAAAGAGGGTATGGAGAGGGTGTTGGAAGAAGGTCCATGGTTGATACGATTGGTTCCTATCTTTTTAAATATTTGGACCCCGAATACTACTCTTACAAAAGATGATATAACTTTAGCTCCTGTTTGGGTTAAACTTCATAATATTCCGGTTGTGGCGTATTCTGAGGTAGGTCTTAGTTTGATCACAACGCAAATTGGTCGTCCTATCATGCTTGATTCCTACACGAGTACGATGTGCCTTAAGTCGTGGGGTCGTATTTCCTATGCTAGGGCCCTTGTGGAAGTGTCTTCTAAGGAAGCCTTACTTGACTCTCTTGTGGTTGCTATCCCCTCCCCTAATGGGTCCGGTCATTCATTGGTAACGATTGATATTGAATATGAGTGGAAGCCGCCAAGATGTGAGACTTGTAAAGTTTTTGATCACAATGATGATGGATGTACTAAGCGAGTGAAACAGGTTGTGAATGATAAAGTGTTGGTTGATGAAGAGGGTTTCGTTGAACCCTCTAAGAAGAAAGGTAAAGGTAAGCTTCATGGTACTAATCGTCAAGTTGATGGGATTCGTTTTCATAAGCCTAAAGTGTCGTATTACTATAGGCCGGTTACTAAGCCAAAGAATGGAGGAGCGTCGACGTCTAACCAAGCAAATATAGGTCCTCCAACTGTTAATGTAGGTTCTACTTCTTGTAACGAACCTACGATTGATCCTACTAGTAGTACGGCTCCTTCCCGGGATGACCAAGGTAATAATAATAATTGGGTGGAGGATATCAACTTTGTTGAGTTGAAGAACAGTTTTGATGTGCTTAAGGCACAAGATTCGGTTTTGGAACCTGTGATTGGCACTACAGATACTCTTGAAGTTACTTCTAGTTCTTCTAAAACTACTTCTCCGTCGCCTATGATGACCACTCCTATTGTTGAGAAAATTGGGAAGCTTGAACAACTTATTATTGAAGGGAAAGGTACCCTTGTGGATGATAATGGGAAACCCGTTCCGGTGGCTGATGGTATAAGGAAGGGCAACCCATTCTCTAAGGTGGGTGAAGTGGTTGTTTCTGAAAGTGAAGATGAGGTGTTTGAGCCAAATGATCCTATGGATAGTTACTTTTCATCAGCTGGAGGACATGACGAGCTTGAAGGTTATCTTTCTGATGATTATGCGGCCCAGGTCTTTGATTTACCTGGGCAATTTGAGGAATATAATAAGCAGTTTGATTTCAAGCTTCAAGGCCGTTCGAGGAAGTAATCTCTTTTTTAGGATTTGTTTATTTGTTTGCATGTCGGTTTTGTTCTCAATGGTTGTTCTAGTTGTTGGTAGCTAGTTGTTCATTTATGGCATGTCATAAATGATATAGGGGTTGTTCAAGCGGTTGCTTGAGGTTAATGTGGCGTTTCAGCCACATTCCGCTGTACTTGAAACGGTTTTTTTGGTTAATATATTTTGCCAGGGTGGAAGTTCCCTTTTACCCAAAAAAAAGTTTTGCTAAAGATTCACTATTTTTAAAAAGCCTAAGTACGATGATTCAAAACCCAAAACATATGCTTCATGAATGTTACGTTTAAAAACTTGAATCATATATCTAAAAAAAGATTTTCTTAAGTCGTATTTTGAGATTTTCAAAATTCCACTTTAATCATCAAAACACATTGTTATATACTTTTACTAGTAACTAGAAATAAGTAAATAAAAGAAATGGGTGATTCAAAAACATAAACAATAATACTTCGTAAGTAATGAAATTGACGTCACATGGTTGATCTATTTGAAATAGAAACCATAACTGCTATCTTTATCCTTCAATTAAGTTTTTAATGAGTCAATATCCTATTTTACCCTTTTTATGTACATTAACAATTAATATAATGTATTAAAACTATTTGATTTTGATGGCCCAGATTACTTCTCAATCTTCTCAATAGAACCAAAGCCTATATATATATATATATATATATATATATATATATATATATATATATATATATATGATCAAATAAGAAGAATAATAAAAATAAAAATGATAAGAAGTAATCACAACCACACATTCTAGATGCACCTACAAAAATGGATGCATCTTCATTCAAATTTTCCCTCCAAAATTAAAATGTGTGGCTAGAATTACTTTTTACCCTTCTCATTTTAATTATTCTTCTTATATATATATATATATATATATATATATATATATATATATATATACACACACACACACACACAACATGCCCTCAAACTATGCAACAACTTACCAAAATTACCTTGTACTTCTTGATATTTAAGACTTTTTTTATATACTGACAAACTTTAGAAAAACTACATGATTCATCCCTATGGTTTGCCGCAAATAACACTGGTAGTCCCTATTTCATTTTAATTACGCCAGAGATACCTATTTTTGAAACTAATAACCCAAACAATCCTTATTTTGGATGGTCTGTCAATTTCTCTGTTAAGTGTTAAAATAATATTTGTACCGTTAGTCCATCTGTTAATATTTTTTGCACCGTTAGTCATTTTTTTTTAAATACGTTAAAAGGGGATGGATCAAACTTAAGTCTTTTGCTTTACAAAGCAACCCCCAACCACAAACTAATCGACATAATTTTTTTACTAAACATTACAATTTCAACAAACCCCTAATATTTAAATAAAATAACCATAGTTAAAAGGTTCACAAACCTACAATCTGGACATGCAACTAAAGATTTTTCTGTGTAATCTTCCTCCTCTTTCAATCCAGAAATAGGCGACGATATCAAGAAACTTAATCTTGAATCTTCATTTTCTTCTCTCTCTGAATCGTTTATTGGGAGTGTTATGATTTTATGTATCGATTATTGTAAATAATGATCTGATGCACACGTATTCTTCAAAGATCTATGTATAAGCCACGTTTGTCGTCTCTACCAAGGACACGTATAAACTAAATTAGATAGCAAAACGGCGTCGTTTTAGGCCAGCTTTATTTGCAATGAAAGAATAAAAAAACACACAAAACGGTGTCGTTTTGAAAGCCTTCTAAATAGCGTCATTTCTCAGGATAAATGTATAATAGAGATGGGCGGATCCACATGTTAAGTATTGGGGGTGTTGCCCCCAACAAAGCTCTTGCGGACACCCAAAGTATAAAGGAAAAAAAGTTAAATTGGTAGAAAAAAGGTCGGTGCCCCAGGTAAATAACTTGAGTGCCCTCGGCACTTTGTCACATTAACAATCATAAGTCTTGTTTAATTTCAAAATTGTTTTGTGTTGATTTTCGTCGTCGGAAAAAATGGAGAAAAAAATAAGCATTTGTGAATTTCGGAAGGTAGATAGTGGTTAGGATTTGGTGAGTGGGTTAGTCATAAGTGGGCCAAGTGGATATCAAAAGGTTACCAATCAATTTATTATTAGTCATGTAGTAAAAAAATAAATAAATAAATAAAATAAATAACACTTTTAATAATACACATCTCTTTGTCTTTCTTTTGCGCAAATATAAGTTACGAGATTAGGATTTTACAACCATTATTAATTTAGGAGTTAGGACCCTTACGACTTCTTATATAACTTGTGTATGTAAAAATTAATACTACCTCCATCCCACATTAAGTGTCCACTATGAATATATATTTATTTGTGTTATATACTCCATCCGTCCCATATTAAGTGTCCATAATGGAATCTTTGAATGTCCTAAATTAAGTGTCCACTTGTACCTTTCAACCAATAAGATGAGAGTTTAGTGGGTAAAAGTAATATTTGATTCGTGGAGAGTTTAATTAGTGGAATCTCCTAAAACTTTGTGCATTATGAAATTGGACACTTAATATGGGACGGAGGTAGTAATACTTAATGAAAATTATACAAATGAAAACACAACTAAAAACTTAATCCATCCATATATCTTGCATCAAGTACTATATAACACGGACAAAAAATTTTGAAGTCAAAGTTGAAGAAAAAAGACTTGAAAAAGTCATAGTTGACACTTAATGTGAGACGGAGGGAGTATGATTATTATGTTGACGTCATAGGCCTTTTCAAACATCTTTTAATCTTTTGGTATCGATAAAACGACATTTTCTTAAATCAAATAAGTTATAAAATGGCAAGTGCATTAAAGCAATTTGCATAACCTTTGTTATGTTTAGTTTTTTTCAAGTGATTATGTTTCATCTGTAAACAACCCAACAATTATAGTTTTAAGCAAGACTTGTTGAACTTACAAAGAAAATATATTTTAGACACTTTCACCTCATCATGCACATATAACACGTGTCAAACGCATCAAATAATAGCATTTTTGTTGCCTTATATCAAATCCGACCAGACTCGTTTCAAGCTAAGAAAAAAACCCTTTTATTGTTTGTATTTACTGGCTCCGCCACTATGAGTAATAGTTTTTTTGAACGTCAATATCATTAAGAACTTTTAAAATGTTGGTGATGATTCATGTTTTTAATATGAGAAATTCTATTTCCTCTTAATAGTTTCTCCTACTTTTATTCCTACTCAGAGGATCCTGACAAGTGTCAGAGTGAACAGTTTAGATGCGGAGAGATAATAAATGGAGAAAAAATATAAAATATTATTGTGTGTACAGAAGGATATGTAAGAATATAATATAGGAGCATATAACAAAGCTCTTTTAATATAGCTTTTGGTGTAGGGTCTAAGAGTAATTATCCCATGGTTTAGCGAACCAATAAAATCTTATCTTTAGCGAACCAATAAAATAAAAGCACATCATTTAATCTTATCTTTAGCGAACAAATTTAATCTTATTTTTTGGGCGATGAGCAATGAGCTCTTTTATTTTTATTGTTCGGCAAAAGAGCGGTAAGGTTTGCTATTTTAAAAAAAAACTCTTTTTTTAATGCTTCGTTAAGAAGCTGTGAGCGGTAAGCTTCGAGCTGTGGTTACTGCTCACTGCTCACTAGTACTGCTCAACTAACACATTCTAAAAAGTAACACATTCTAAACAGTACGTTGATCATTAGATTAGAGCCTTCTATTGAAAGTTATTGACGAAAAAGTATTTTCATACTCAAATATAAACATGTTTGTTCGAATTATTAGTACATGTCATGAATCATGATATTAATTTTTGAATGCACAATACATATATCGTTCAAGTTCTCTTTGTAAAGAGTAAATGAATTCATGTTTCTCCTGATAACGACAAAAGAGGATCGGGGATATTCAGCTTGCCAGATTTGAACAAAAAATGAGCTAAAATATCTAGGTCTTGCTATCAATCAGAAGTACTTTCATTTAGTTTAACTTTTTGAAAAACACGTTCGAGCTCGACTCGTTAAAACTCAATACAACGAGTAATAACAAATCAAATTAATGAGAACTCTAGATGGAAAGTTAAAGCTAGTACGGTAGTACCGTATCAGATGTTTGTTCATTGTTCATTATCAACATTCTAAAAGTTAACTTATTATTCAATTAAAAAAAGTTAACTTATTAAAATAAAATGTTCTGATCAGCAATAAACAATTCGTGGAGATTACACGTCCTTTTGCATTATTGCAAGTAGTAATAATCACAAACTCAAATTCTTGCTACTCCATATATTGATATAAATACCCTTACGACCTTAACCAAAATCAACTACATTCACTCTATATCATGTACCAATAATTAATGGAGTCTCTTGTTTGGTTTCTTGTTGCTAGTGTAATCACAATACTTATCTTGAAACTACTAAACCACTCGCATGGAAGAAAAAACATTCCACCGGGTCCTCGACCATGGCCTATCATCGGCAATTTCAATCTCATTGGCCCTCTCCCTCACCAATCTCTTCACAAATTGTCACAAACCTATGGCAAACTCATGTACCTCAAGTTTGGTTCAATCCCCGTTGTAGTTGCCTCATCTCCAGACATGGCTAGACAATTCTTGAGAACCCATGATCAAATTTTTGCTTCCCGCCCAACAAGTGCAGCCGGGAAGCACACCACCTACAACTACCGGAATCTTACATGGGCCCCATATGGGCCTTACTGGAGCCAAGCTAGGAAAATCTATCTTAACGAGCTTTTTAGCTCGAAAAGACTTGGTTCCTTTGAGTATATCCGAAAAGAGGAGAGGAAATTTTTCCTCTCTCATATGCATGCATTGTCAGGAGAACCAGTTGTGCTAAAAGAAAAACTTTCACGTTCAACTCTAAGCTTAATTAGTAGAATTGTGTTGGGCCGTAAGTACTTTAGTGAATCTAAAGATGAGAAGGAGATTGTCACACTTGAAGAATTTCAAGAGATATTAGATGAGTTGTTCTTGTTAAGTGGAGTATTGAATATGGGGGATTGGATCCCTTGGCTAGAGTTTATGGATTTACAAGGGTATGTGAAGAGGATGAAGGCTTTGTCCAAGAGACTCGATAGGTTTCATGAACACGTACTCGGTGACCATAGGGCACGAATAATAGCCGAAGGAGATTCTTTCGTGGCCAAGGATATGGTCGATACACTGTTGAAACTATCCGATGATCCTAGTCTTGAAGTTAAGATTGATTCGGATTGCGTCAAGGGGCTAACACAGGTTAATTGACATGTCAATGCATCTTTTCTTTTATATATAATAAAAGAATAACATTATTTCGGAACAATTTTGCCAAAACAAATTTTTAAACTTTTTTTTATTTTTTTTTTATTTTTTATTTTTTTTTAACCAAAGAGGTTATTTTGTTTGACACGGGGTAAAATTGAGCAATGTTATAAAAGGTCAAAACACATATTAGTATCTTGAACTTGCTAAAGTGCATCATCTAAGACCCTGGACTTTTAAGGGTGCAAAATAATACCCTTAACTTGACAAAATTGTATTTCTATTATCCTATACTAATTAACTCAACAATTAATTATTTTTTTCTTTCTAAAAATCAGTTTAGTCTTTTGTAATAAATAATTTATAGTAAAAATTTAGCAAGGTATATATATTGTAAAATTTAATTATTTTTTATTTTTTAAAATTAATATAGTATTTTAATTAATTATTTAGAATATAAAGAACATATATATATATGTAGCATCTATTTCTAAAATATTTATAACACACTACTCTTAATATATCTTTTATATTTTAATTATTAAATGTATGTTTAAAATAATTTTTTAAATCAACTTATAACTAACTATGTCGGAGTTTTTGTTATTTTCTTAACGTATGCATATGAAGAAATAAATAATTAAATTGTAATGGTCTCAAAATTATTTGAAACAAATACTTAAATATATAATATGCATGTCTATATTACATTAGGCATTAGTTAATTCACTTTTTAGCATAAATTTAAAAATAATAAATTATTGAGTTAATTTAGTATAAGGTAGTAGTAATTTTAATTTGCCAAGTTTGGGGTACATTTGCACCCTTAAAAGTTCATGGGACTAAATGATCCAATTTGTCAAATTTGATGTACTAATATGTGTTTTGACCTTTATAAAATGTGCTCAAAACTTATGTGTCAATTTTGTGAAAAATGGAGGGAGCAATTAATAAAATTTTAGTTTATTGAATTTTAAGTAAAGTATATTTATACTTATCAACTTTCATATTTTTTGGGTGGGGCGGTTTTATGGTAAAATAAAAAACCGAACCGTATATTTTGGTTTTTGAAAATTACAAACCGTTCGGTTCGGTTTTTTCGGTTTCGGTTTTTCGGTTTTTGACATTGAATCGGTTCGGTTTCGGTTTTTATTCGGTTTTTTCTTAGTTGAAAACAAGCAAGTTTTAATCTTAGTATAAAGTTTATGATTCCTAGATTTCAAGCAAAAATATTTAAACGAATATCAATATATAATAGCATAATATCCAATAATCTAAAGCTTTGAAAAAATGTACGAAACAACCAAACATGAATCTAAAATATAAAATGCATGTCTTTGCGGTTGTGCACTTTTCACTCGCAAAAACAATCAAAGAACAATATTGCTCGAAAACAAAGATATAATATATACAAATAAGACAAATTTGAATATATAGATAATAAACAACACTATTGCTTTTTTTTAATAGATAATTAAAGTTGTATACTCAAATCTTTAAAATTAAATATCAAATCTCTTATATAGAGAAAGTTATATAAAAACATATATAAAGGTGGGGCGGGGCGGTTTTCTTGGTTCGGTTTTTCTTATGAAACCAAAAATCACCCCAAATATTCGGTTTTTATAAAATTCAAAACCACCACCATCGGTTTGTCAAATTGGGCGGTCTTTCGGTTCGGGTTTTTCAGGTTTTTTGGTTTCGATTCGGTTTTTTGTTTTTTTCTCACCCCTACTTATACTTTATATTTTACCCCAAAAAAAATGCAACAATATGTTGTTATTTATAACATCATTATTAGTATAAACTAATGTATTTGCACAGAAATATATATATATATATATATATATATATATATATATATATATATATATATATATATATATATATATATATATATATATATATATATATATATATATATGCATGAGATTATACATATATGAACGACTCATGTTATTCGTTTTTATGAGATTATGTAAAAGAAATTAGTAAAAGTATTATTTTTTAATTATCTGCATTTAATAACGACTCATGTTATTTCTCTTTATAAGTTTAACCGGCGTACGGGTTTAAAAATATGTTTAAATTATTATTAACATTAATATAAATATCAAAATGAAAGCACGACCTCACACATTACTGTAAGATGAAAAATCGATAAATGAGATCCTGTATAAAACAACGGCACATATTTTTTCACGGTCATTATGTGCTACTAACATAAATAATGTCTAATACATGATATAAATATTTAAATTTAAACAAGATCAACATAAATACCATGTCAGTGAAAAAAAGTTAAATATAAAATAAAGTTATGAATTTATAAATTGTCACAATATTTAGATCTAAAACAAAGTTATAGTAACATTTTAAAGTTATGATTTATGTGCTTTTTGCCGCTTATGATACCATGTATAGTTTTAATTAAAGTTTTGCTAAACACAATCTTTTTTGTTTAAGCATTCAATAATTATATAATTAACATTTAATGAACAACAAATATTTCATAATTAAAATCACTTACCACTTTTATAATGATTAAATATATATAATTATGAAATATATGAGTTTATTAATTGTCATTTTTATAAATTTGGAATGCTTAAAAAAAACTTATAGGGTTGTGTTTAACAAAACCCAATTAGTATACACCAACTTTTATTTATATATTTTTGAAAAATAGTTGTTATTTCCGATTAATCAGAAACGGTGTATACATTCAGTCAACCTAAAAACTAAAAAGTGAAACTACATTATGTGTCACACATATTTATCCAATTAAAGAAAAATGGGCATGGTTTTAGCATGTTCATATTATTTGGAAGGTGAATTTGTGACTTAAATGTAGACGGTACTCCATGATAGAAACTGCAAATCTAATAAGGTTTGAAGTTAAAAAAAAAAATAAAAAGTTTTTCTAACAGGTGACCTCAAAGCACATGTTAAACTATGTTTATTAAATACGCACTTTACTTTTATATAAATGCATTTAATTCCCATTAAAATATTAACAAATTATCATAGATAAATGTAAGAGTTTTTGGATTTAATAATTTTTTATTTTACTTTGATATAAACTCAAATGTGTGTCCTCAAGACGTATTTTAGAAAATTATAGTTTTTACTTTACGATAGAAAAAGTAAAAGAAAAAAGTTATTAATGTCAATATATACATAAACTCACATGAATGAACAAATTTTACTGTTATCGATACATTTATTAGTGTTGCACCACCCTATACCTTTTTTACCTTTCGTATCTAATACCATCTCAAAAATTAAATCACTTGTGTATTGCAGGATCTAATAGCCGGTGGAACGGATACATCTGCAACAACCTTAGAATGGGCAATGTCCGAGCTCATCAAGCAACCTCATCTAATCAAGAAGGCAACAGAAGAGCTCGATAGCATTATTGGCAAAGACCGTTGGGTAGAAGAGAGCGATTTCCCTAACCTCCCATTCATAGACTCAATTCTAAAAGAAACCATGAGGTTGCACCCCGTGGCCGTTTTACTACCACCACATTTAGCCCTTGAAGACTGCAAAGTGGTTGGGTATGATATCGCCAAAGGCACAACAATAATTATAAACTCATGGAGTATCGGTCGGGACCCAGAACTTTGGGATGACCCTGATATTTTCTGGCCCGAGAGGTTTTTAGGTAAAAATATAGATGTGAAAGGGCAACATTTTGAATTGTTACCCTTTGGGTCAGGCCGGAGGATGTGCCCGGGTTATAATCTTGGATTAAAGATGATGATGTCTTTATTGGCAAACATGTTGCATGGTTTTAATTGGAAGTTGCCTGAAGATACTAAGATTGAAGACCTGAACTTTGACGAAATGTATGGATTAACAACCCAGAGAAAGTTCCCGCTAGTCACCATTTCCACACCACGATTGCCCGATCATATGTATAACTAAATTCTTATCGATTGTTCGATTTTCAGGCTCTCAAAAGACGGCATAAACTAGCAACCAAGTTTCTTGATATATGTTGAAAGTGTACCATTGTTAGAAAATATTGTATTACGTGTGCCTTTAATACATGTGTAATATTACCATTGTCATAAAATATTGTATTACGTGTGCCTTTAATACATGTCTAATAATAATTAAAAAAAAAAAGTGCAATATGTATTATGTTATTCATGATTTTGTTTATAATTCTTGAGCATTTATTGGATATAAATTTTAATAATGTTTATCTTTCAAAGTCATGTTCGTGCATTATCGCAAACAAAATATGTGTACTTAATCAGTCTAAAATCTATAAACATATATTTGTAGGACATGAATGATTGAATTGATTAATTAGAAAATATATAGTAAAAAATTTGGACTTAAGCTTAAACTATACTAATAGTAATCTAATACAAATATTTTTATATTTAAATTTAATACAAACAAATCCACTATTAACCACAACAATTAGAGCATGAAGAGAACGAATGCTCATCTCGAAACTCAACAAACAAAGCAGAAAAAAGACTTTTGGTAAATATATCCGCAAACTGTTAGTAGAAAAACTTGTAGATTCTCACCATTGATGTGTTTTAAGATATCAAAATTTTGACAGTGATTTTTGAAGTAACACCATGCGGTAAAATTAGATTTGTCTACATCAAATTTAAGAGGAATGGGTTTGGTAATCTATATAATACATATAAAGCATACATGCGTTTTCTTGAAACTTAAAAATCTTAAAAGTTAGTAATGTTTAATCCCTATAATACTCATTCAAACTTAAATTCCTACATAAAAATTCAAACAATACAATGTTTTCTTAATGAAATATTACATTAAAATTCTCACCCAAAATTTCAAAAAAATGCATGACAACTTTTTTTTAATGTAGTTTCTGAAAAAAAATAGTTTTTTATGTAATCCCAACAATAATATTTTTTTTAAATGCATCTACAAACACTTACCCAAACAACCATTTATCCTCATTCAAACTCATTTAGACCTAGGCAATTTCTTCTAGGGTCATGCCCATTTGAAAACGGGTTGCTACACCGGTGTAACACCGGTTCTGATCTTAGACAAGTGGGGCGCAAGTCGGATTTGTCTATCAACGCCTTCAGACGTGATTTTTAATTCGATGAAGACCATACATGGCCATTGACTTATAAAATATGAAAGTGCGCATAGACACTCTTTTCCTGCAACATAATATCATCCTATTAAGGCATGGTTTATGGCCTAAGAGAATTAGTATTAATTTTATATTCCCCTACTTTCATTATTAATTTCATATATGCCCAAAATATAACCACTGAATGCATAATGTATATGTTTATAAAACATATTTGGGTAAATAAGAAATTTTCAAATTTAAAGAGGCGAGATATGAAATTTCCCCTAAAAAGGAAGGTCATTAACAGAAAAGTCTCTCAACCACTTTCTATCACGAGGTAACCTCACAGGTTAAATAGCTATTGCGCTTTTTGCAAATATGAGTGACACAATCATCCATCATTGGGAAAATCCCTAAGTGCAACACAGTCAAACTGTCTATATGGACACAAAAAACAGAAATAGAGGCAATATTGAATTTGTTCACTTGTTTAAAACTTACAGATTACTCAAGTTAAATGACACCTTTGATCATTTCTATTATATTCCTGTATCTTATCATTATCGAAAGGCATTTGCCAGATAAAGAAAAGTAAAAGAAGAACCCTCCTCACCCGCTCAATTCCAAACCTTTATATATGTCTACAACTCTAATCCACAACGACTTTCGACCTCATTAGAGAGGACTTTTCTTTCAAAGCAGCGAGGACTTGTCCTCGCCAATTACCAACTTGCGACGTCATATTCTCGCTAGCTTGTTCTCGCCAATAACGCGTCGCTAATGTCTTTGGCGAGGTCAAATTCAACTATTTTGCGAGGACACACTGGGTCCCACTTTTCTTTTGGTCAAGGATGAAAGTGCCACGCTGGCAACACTTTTGGCGACGACGTTGCAACGCCCTTTGCATCGTCGCTAAAGGCTTAGCTAAGACGGATTAATTAACTAATAGCCTGGACACGTGGCAGCTGTTTTAGCGAAGATCATTGGAGAGGACATGTCCTCGCCAATGAGTCTACAGGATTTTAGCAGCAACCTGCTGCATATGCTGGTTTTCCAGAAATTTTCCGGAAATTTTCCGGAAAAAATCTACCTGGTATACTACAGCAGCCACTGTCCATAATGTGCAATACAACCAAACAAAGCCGCAACAACATTCAACCAAAGTTCATACGCATTAATAGATAGGTTAAAAGTTACATATTCGGCTACGAAAGTTCATAGATCCTAGTTAATACATGTGTGCTTAAACATTCAACAAAATGGTACAAAATGTGCATACCACAAATCCATACATAACCATAAGTAGCCGAAGCTTAAACATAAGTAAAAACACAAGTTCCAAAGTTCATAAAACAAACAGAACTACTGAAATGCCCAAAGATCCACATTCCCATCATTCTCATCTTGCCCATCATCCCCGTCATCCCCATCATCCCCGGGATTCCCGCTCGATGAGGGATCATTGTTCGATGGGGCGGTCCCACTTGTGGAACCAACTTCTGTCGTGGATCCGGGAAACATGTTGGCCAATTCCGACATACCTGGTGATTGGGACAGGAAAGCAACCATTCTATTGAAATTTTCTTGCTGCTTCTCGTTTGCCATTCTCTGTGCCTCAAGCTCCTGTTGATGCTTTTTCATCATCTCATTCATCTCGCGCTGCGAGTAGAATGGCGTGCCTTCATTTCCTATACAAACAATTTTGAAATGAACAACCAATTTCGAATACATATATATAAACTTATATTTAATAAGCTCACAGTTTTTGGCTTATTTTTAGACTTATTAGCATATTACTCATGATATAATAAACTTATATAATCATTTAAGTCTCAAAATAAAGCCAGAAAATCCGGGCTTACGAAATACAAAGCTGATATCAAATAAGCCCGTAAGCCCACAAATAAGCTTATACAAACACCCCTATAATAAAATTCGGGCTTATGAAACACAAAGCTGATACTAGTATCAAACAGATTATGCATTCGGGTCATATCAGATTATGCATTCGGGTCACATAATGGAGAAAGAACCATTTTAACAAAGTACCTGAGCTAAACACATCCCTATGGCCAACCCCAGAAACTCTTCTTCCTCGTCCCGCAATGTGGCCACGTTGTTTTCCACCAATGACTTTGGCCAAGATCTGTTCCTCAGTCATGGTTCCAAGAGCTTTCAGCCTTAACATTTCCTCCTGTGTTAGTTACAGAAAACAAGAAAATTAATCTATGAGTCGAGATACATTATGTTTCATTCAAGTGCGTGTGTTTAGAAAAAAATTATACTTACATATAGCTGTTTTGCTTCAGGCTGTTGCCAAACTTCTTCAACTGTATGCATATCATAGTAGCTTTGGATGAGCCCTGGATACTCCCGATTATTATTCTCAAACAACTCGGCTCATCCGTTTAACATGTTATGCATATCCATAACAACTCGACTCATCCGTTTAACATGTTATGCATATCCATAACAACTCGACTAATCCATTTAACATGTTATGTATATCAATAACACTTCGACTCATCCGTTTAACATGTTATGCATATCCATAGCAACTCGACTCATCCGTTTAACATGCTATGCATATCCATAGCAACTCGACTCATCCGTTTAACATGCTATGCATATCCATAGCAACTCGACTCATCCATTTAACATGTTATGCATATCTATAGCAACTCGACTCATCCGTTTAACATGTTATGCATATCCATAGCAACTCGGCTCATCCGTTTAACATGTTATGCATATCCATAACAACTCGACTAATCTGTTTAACATGTTATGTATACCAATAACAACTCGACTAATCTGTTTAACATGTTATGTATATCAATAACACTTCGACTCATTCGTTTAACATGTTATGCATATCCATAACAATTCGACTCATCCGTTTAACATGCTATGCATATCCATAGCAACTCGACTAATCTGTTTAACATGTTATGTATATCAATAACACTTCGACTCATCCGTTTAACATGTTATGCATATCCATAACAACTCGACTCATCCGTTTAACATGTTATGCATATCCATAGCAACTCGACTCATCCGTTTAACATGTTATGCATATCCATAACAACTCGACTCATCCGTTTAACTTGTTATGCATATCCATAGCAACTCGACTCATCCGTTTAACATGTTATGCATATCTATAGCAACTCGACTCATCCGTTTAACATGTTATCCATATCCATAGCAACTCGACTCATCCATTTAACATGTTATGCATATCTATAGCAACTCGACTCATCCATTTAACATGTTATGCATATCCATAGCAACTCGGCTCATCCGTTTAACATGTTATGCATATCCATAACAACTCGACTAATCTGTTTAACATGTTATGTATATCAATAACACTTCGACTCATTCGTTTAACATGTTATGCATATCCATAACAACTCGACTCATCCGTTTAACATGCTATGCATATCCATAGCAACTCGACTAATCTGTTTAACATGTTATGTATATCAATAACACTTCGACTCATCCGTTTAACATGTTATGCATATCCATAGCAACTCGACTCATCCGTTTAACATGTTATGCATATCCATAACAACTCGACTCATCCGTTTAACATGTTATGCATATCCATAACAACTCGACTCATCCGTTTAACTTGTTATGCATATCCATAACAACTCGACTCATCCGTTTAACATGTTATGCATATCTATAGCAACTCGACTCATCCGTTTAACATGCTATGCATATTCATAGCAACTCGACTAATCCGTTTAACATGTTATGCATATCTATAGCAACTCGACTCATCCGTTTAACATGTTATGTATATCCATAGCAACTCGACTCATCCGTTTAACATGTTACGAATATCTATTGCAACTCGACTCATCTATTTAATATGTTATAGTAAAAACTGAGAGTGGTAAATTTTTGAGCCAAAAGATTAGCCGGAAATTTTAGAGCCAAAAATATTAAACCAAAAAGTCAAAATTTTGGCTTTTGCTTTGACCTTTGTCTTTGGCGAGGACGTGTCCTCCCTAATGACCCAAAGGGAAAAAATGTTAATCCGGTGATTATAGTTCTAATCCAGGTCAAATGTGCGGTCAACTAACTGGCGAGGACATGTCCTCGCCATTTGATTACGCGGGAAAAATCCACGCCTAGTGAAAACTTGATTATCCAGCGTGGCATGGTCAAACTATGAGGAATGTCTTTGGAGAGGACATGTCCTCGCCAATGATTGTGCACAGTAACAGCCACATCACAGCTAGCCAAGGTCAACTTTTTTTGGTGTTGTTTTTGTCGTGTAGTAGTGTTATTGGCGAGGACATTCATGTCCTCCCTAAAATTCGTAGCCAGTGTTCCCTTTCCTTGTAGTGATCAGAGCACAAGCTGCTCATCAATTTACAGTGTAATAACATCAACAAGAACTTACCATGAAACTCATTTTGGTCAGCAGTTTGTTGTAATGCACACTATGCAGAACCCTTTATCCCAAAAATAGATTAGCAAGTATTGATAACAAAATACCGATATCTTCCGACGCCCTCTGCGAACTAGCGATGGTGAATTTTAGAGAATTATTCTGATGACTGTTTGTTGCATATCACCTTTTAGGTTTATCTTCTTCTAATAGTAAATGTACTATAGACTGGATGACACTATTTTCAGCTATGTTTGCAGTCTGTAATATAAAGAAAAACAAGAGCCTGAATCAGCAAAAAGAAGGCATAATGCGGGAGACTGTGCAAGTTTATTAGAATACGATACATACATGATGGAGGAAGCAAATAATGGTTAAAAAAAAGGTGAGGAAATTTGGACAGATACGCAGAAAGCATGGAGGGAAAACTTGCAGATTATAAAAGTTATCAAAAGAAGGAAGAAACAGATGACAACCAAAATAAATCTTTTTTTTTTTTTTTTTTTTTTTGGTAAACATGGGTTTCCGACTCGACATTGCGAACCGACTAATCCCACGGCGACTACCCTTTTTGGATAGCCCGGAGTCGGTGCAGGTGAACCTCCGTGGCCAGAAGAGGGGATTAATTTTCTCCCCGTTGGATTCGAACCCTTGACCTCCTCTTTGGAAGGTTCTTATTCTTACCGCTGGTCACCCCTTGTGGTTACCAAAATAAATCTAAGGAAAGTTAAAACTGGAAAGAAACTGAAAAGAATATTTGCGAAGTGTTATCTAAAGTTCCTAAAAGACTTAAACTAACGAAATTAAAATGATATTTTATTGAAAATGACGAGACTTGCCCTTAACCGAAAAGAGACACGTGAACAGGAAAACCCAAAACTGATGACATAAAATCTGGATTGAGCGGGTTTTTCGTTACAAAAATTGTGAACACCCCAAAAAATTCGATTTGAGCTCAACCAATATATACACCAACACCTGACCGTAAGCACTAATGTAGCATACCTGCGGCTTCCTAATTAGCTCCTCCAAAATTGAATGGGGTGTTAGCCGAAGTTCCTTGAAGTGAACAGCGGTTTGAGCTGGTGCAGCCATTTTCAACCAACCATCTATGATTACAAGACCAGTCTGCAAAACAAAACCACCCAAGACTAGCAAGTTTAATCCATTATAAACCATTTTAAATCTGGTCATTGCATAAATTCCGGTTCATATATTCACAAAATCTCTACATGTAGATATAGCCTTTTTATACATGGATTTAGCCCTAATTAAACATCTCTAGGGTTTATATTTGCTAAAGTGATCTACCAAACATTTTGGTGTTTTCACTCGTGAGATTTTGTAAATTCAGGATATATTTCACCTTGTAAGAAAAATTGACAAACTTAAGTGAGTATGGTGTAAAAAAGTATGTCAACTGTAGAAGAAGAAAGATACCTGGTGTTGAATGTTCATGGAACCACCGAACAACAAAATGGAGTAGGGAGAAGTGATGGTAATATCTCTAAGAAATACCTTCGTTGTCTCAACCTAGAAGCATTGACATTAGATAAGAAAAAGTTAGAACATTAACCTTACAATCAAATCATCCACGGACTTCTATTCTTAAGACAGATATTGCACAAATATATATATATATATATATATATATATATATATATATATATATATATATATATATATATATATATATATATATATATATATATATATATATATATATATATAACGGATGGAACAAAAACGAACAATTGAAGTCATACCTTTTCAAGGAAAACAAGAAATGGATGTTGAAAAGTTTTAGTGTTGCTATTGACAGAAGTAGGATGAACATGGACCACCCTTCTTCCATCAAACCATACATTAGAGTCCTCGGTTGCAGGACCTGCAGACTGTCTAAGGCTATTCAGAGCTTTCTCAGAGATGCCTTGTTCTGTGGCAGCTACATTGGGATATAAACCAGCGCAAAGCAAGGCCTGCAAAGATAAATTTTGGATCCAAAATCTCAGTTTCAAAGAGAACTTGAGATGCATTTATCAACTACAGTGTCACAAAATTTGCTAATCAGCACCTATTAGTAGAATCTCAAATATGAAAGTAATGAACAAGATAACTATCTCCCCATAAATAAAGTAATTTATTGTCCATTCATAGGTCACTAATCAGAGTCCTTTGAAGTCATATACGTGAAGCAAAAGCGAACTAGTCAGATATTTCCCTCCTAAAACAGCATGGGGTCCACCAAAATATGATATATTGAGAATTAGAGCATTACACATGAGTGATGGTTACCTTCACAACTGAGGAGTGATTTGAATAAACATTGAACGTTTGTGAAGCATCTGAAAACCAGCTGTCAAGTTTCTCTCTCCATTTACCACCACTCTGCTGAATAAAAAACACCAACAGTTAAAGATTCCTTACAAAGGCAAGATAATCATATCTCTTAGTGATACATATACACTGTTTTATTGTGTAAACGCAGACATGCAAAAAGAGTTTCATACTATCTAATATCGCACTAAATACTACTAACTGTTTACTGTGTTAAAGGCACAAGGCAGTTGAGACTAGGAGAATCATGTTATCATTCTGCAATATCTCTTGTTATCTATCTTGCTGGTTTTTAAACTTATTTAAAACATTTATATAAGTAGGCTTTCATAAATGAAGTTGAAAATTGATTACAAGTGGCATGTATTATTCCACTTATCTTCATCAGCACACTAGAATACTTTTTTGCGGATGTTCCCGTTAACAAAACCTTTCTCTTGAATCAGCGGTTACACGTATAGGTTACAAACAACATGCATACATAGGTACGTCTATGTCAAGAGACATTTAAGCTACCTGATAATTTTTTGGAAGGTCAATAAGACCAATGTCAGCCAGCAACGTTCCAAACTGTACCCGCATGTCCCTATCATGTTGGTGTACAAATTAAATAGTATGAAATTAGAACCACACACACAGTACAGTAATTTTATCTCTTTCATTATTTCACCTATGAGAGTAATATGATAACTCAGCTTTCATTCAAAATGATATATTCGAAAAATCCATGTACGCTGTAGATTTTATAATGATATATTCAAAACTTTTTAGGATTTGAAGAAAATAAAACAATATAAAATATAAGTATAATTATAAGCCAAGAAAAACAGGGGAAGTATGTGATGAAGATTTTAAATACCATTAAGGTTCCATAGCTGTTGGAAAAGATGACAAACCTTATCATGTACATAACAGAGCTACTTAAATAATGGGACTTGCAGAACCGTTCTGCAGCGTGAGCTCCATTCTGCCAAGAGAAAGCTGTACTTGTTAGCAGGTAACTTCGTTTTCGGACCAGTGTACATCATTCATATAAAACCATGCATAACTAAACACCTAGCTGAGACCGGAAAAGAGAACTGTAAGATAAATATTTCAGGACCCTTAAAAGAATATTGAACTAACCTCACGTAAAATTTTATCCCATTTCTTATATGCAATCATCATAATCAAATGGTCAGACTGTCAATCCCCGTTATCCTGATCATTTGCACCCCCAGCCTTATCAGTTAATAGAGCCAACTTTGCTCTATCAACAGCATGCCTCTGAGATTGAAATAGTTTTAAATGTAATGGATCTCAACTTTCCTTCAGAAATATAAAGAGTAATTTGAAAAATAAAAAAGTACCTCATCCTTCGGGTATATAAAGGGTGATTTATAGCTTAAGAATGCTGAGATGGATAGAATAGGTGATAAGCAGCCAAATATACCACCATATAACATCATCTGCATTGAATGAAACCATCAAGAACACATATTACGATATCCTGTATGTAAATAAACACAATCACAGACACATTCACATTCACATGAGATCACTTTTAAAACTTAATTATCATAAATCACTACAAGAAAAACCGCTTTTTGCGACTACACAAGTAGTCGCTATAAGTGCCCCATGTAGTCCCTATAAACCTATTGCGACTACATGTAATCTCAAAAAACACCATCTCTTATACCTCGTCGCTATAGGTGTATAGCGACTACCATCTTCATTTCTAGCGACTACGCTTGTTTGACTTTGACTTTTCCAGTTTTGACCAAAAAACTCTAGCGACACACCTGTTGCGATAACATGTAGCCGCTACAGGTAGTCTCAACAGGCTTGTTGGCCAACCCTTTAGCGACTACCTTTTGTGACTACAAGTAGTCTCAAAAGGTTTGTTGACTTTTTTGACCAACCCTTCAGTGAGTACTGTTTTGTGACTACAGGTAGTCTCAAAAGGTTTGTTGAGTTTTTTGACCAACCCATTAGTGACTACCCCTTTTGTGACTACACGAGATGTTAAACGAACGAGTCGAGATGATGTGGTATTACACGAGATGTTAAAACGAACGAGTCGAGATGATGTGGTTATACACGAGATGTTAAACGAACGAGTCGAGATGATGTGGCATTACACGAGATGTTAAACGAACGAGTCGAGATGATGTGGTATTACACGAGATGTTAAACGAACGAGTCGAGATGCTATGGTTATACACGAGATATTTTCCCACCTAACAACTTTTATCAACTCACAATATAAACTCACACACACTCATCTAACCCATATCATCTCACACACACACATTGATCTCACTATATCTCTCTCTCTCTCTCTAGCAGTTTCTGTTTTCCGGCGACACCAGCAGTTTCCGGCCGCCGGAATCTTTTTCTGGCCACCACCTTTTATCAACTCAACTTGTAGATCGGGCCACCCCGATCACGATTCTACCACACACAACTACAAACACACACTGTCAACAAGAATGCAGCGATATAATCCTTTTATGTGTACTTGTGGAGTAGGAAATATAAAAAAAAGAACGTCACATCAAAAAGATACATTTGGATTGGAGTATTATGCATGTCCTCTTTCGAAGCCAAGAGAGAAAGGTCATGGATGTGGATATTTTATGTGGAAAACTGAATTTGATGAACAATTACAAGTAATATATTCTGCTTCAACATCTCACGGTTCTGGGTGCACAAACTGCCATGAAAAAGATCTTAGGATAAATATGCTGGAGGCACAAAAACAGGTGTTAGAGACAAAAGTCAGGTTGCTCGAGGCAAGACTTGCAATGGCAACGAATCCCGACAACAATGACCACGCATGTCAATCGGATGCAATACTCCGTGACCTGTTAGGTGACATGGAAAATCTTCGTATGTAATGCTGTTGTTGTTGATGTTGCTGTTGTTGTTGTTGTTGTTGTTGTTGTTTGTTGTTTCTTGTGTTATTCTTGTTGTTTGTTGTTTTTTGTGTTATTGTTGTTGTTTGTTGTTTGTTGTGTTATTGTTGTTGTTGTTTAATAAAATGTTGTTTGTTGTGTTGTGTTATTGTTGTTGTTGTTGCTTTACCACTAGAAATCGTAAACTTCTATCCAAACACTCAAGATTGTAATTATTAATCTAAAAAAACGTCCACAGTAAGAACCTAAGCAGTTTTGTATTTTTTTTTGCCGAATTTAAGATTTAATATGTATTAGGTGTATGTTATAATATATATTAAAAAGTTTTTGGGAAAAAGTTGCAGCTTCGAGGGAAATTTGGCGCCTAAACTTTTAGCGGGGACATGTCCCCGCCAAAAGTTATGTATTCCCCGCCAAAAGTAATGGCGGGAATAATGCCCGGTACAATAAAAAGCGCAACTATTTTGATCAAAATATTATAAAATACTTTCGGCAGGGACAGTCCCCACTAAAAGGTGGAGTTGAAATTGTGACTATTTTGGTCAAAGTTGTGATCTGCAAAAATACTTTCGGCAGGGACATGTCCCCGCGGAAAGTTTGCGTTGAAAATGCAATGGGCGGTCAGCGAGAATTTGTGCCAGTTCAGCACATTTTTTGTCGTTTAGTGACTTTTGACGGGGACAAGGCCGTCGCCGCCGAAAACCTCGTCGCCTGTTCTCCTCTTTGTTGTAGTGGGTGTCCAAACACCGCTTTAAAAATATATATATAAAAAAAAAAAAAAAAAAAAAAATCCTCTAGCGACTACATGTAGTCTCTAAAGATTGAGCGCCAAAAATTCCCGCCATAGTAAAAGTAACAATTTCGCCTTTTGCTAAAAAAAACCGACATGAACCCTTTTGCGACTACATGTAGTCCCTACAGATTGGGCGCAAAAAATTCCCTCCAAAACAAAATTAACACTTTTTTAGTCTCCTAACTATAGCGACTACGCGTAGTCGCAAAAAGTAAAAGTCAATGTAAAGAAAATTGCGGACTCGTAATTTGTCTTCTTGTGTTTCTGTAGCGACTACATGTAGTCGCTAAAGATAACCTACAAGTTTTGGTCAAAGACGAAGCCATGAAAGTGGAATTTTTGTCGTTTTGTGAACTTATTGCGACTACATCGGTAGTCCCTAAAAGTTTGCCGTCTCCAAAGCCCAAAATTGTTGTAGTGAATAAGTTATTTGTAATCTCACCAGCTAATCACTCAGATCCAAAAAAAGGTTCTATCAAAAGGTAGTTTTAGTATGGAAGAAAATGGTGATATAAAAAGTTTGTTTTAGCATGGAAGAGGGTTATCTAGTATCAAAATATGAAATGATCACAAAACTACATGAATGTTCAAAACTCGGAAAGGCTGATAAATCAAGAACCAGGTATTGCTTATTTTGATTGTGCTAGTTATAGCCCTAATGGCTATGGTTAGCAATTTGTATTTATTGTAATCTCTAACTCCTAGTTGACTCATGTGGGAGTTGTATTAAGTTCTGATTTTCCATGTATATCACAACACATGCTACTATCTTTTACCTATGACAAAACATGATCGAACAAAAGTTAAATCCATTTCTTTTTATAATACCTACATTTATAACCCTCTATTTTGATCCAAATTTACCATCTTCTTTAATTTACCATTTTCTTTAATGGTATTAAGAGGTGCATCAATTGTTTCCTGTATTTGTTCCAGCCAATAGTCAAATTATGGTATTCAATGGCTTTTGGATTTTGTAGTTGGTGGGGTGGCTATAATTAACCAGATAACTGTATGATTTACTTACTTGGAAGCATACAGTTATATTAATTACAATTGAATGTATAACCATTAACCATAGCTATAAGGGCAATTTAGCACTTTTATATTTATTTTTACTATGTTCCAGAAGCACTGTTAAAAAAATTATCAAGGTAAGTACACTATAGTACTATACATAAGCCAGGTTTTGCCTTTGATGTTTAAGTGTTCAACTTTACTAAGACTGAATTCTTTAATGCTACAAACTTTTATAGCATATTATCAAACTATCGCTAAAAGATATAATTATCATTCTCTAAAAACAAATGTTAAGTTAATAGTAAAGATATTTACAATATGAAAATCTAAGTGTGCAGACCTTTCCAATTAATACATCGACAGGCAGTTTAGCCAAGTGATACCCAAGAGGTGTCAATTCTTCTTCACCGTCAACAGCACCAACCTGAACCATATTCCACTCAGCGCATAGCATGGAAACTAATACTTGCAAGTAACAAGATTTAATTAAGTTGTAGGACACATGATAAACGAAATAAGATGCTATAATATCATAATACCTCATATAACAATGAAACTGCTGAAGTGATGGCTTCTTCCGTTGGAGGTTCAAGGGCCTAAGAGCATAATCAACCACCAGATGTATATCAGTGAAGGAAAAGGAGCATCAGGCAGCCAATGAAATCCAAAAAAAGATGTAGTTAATCTTCTACTACATATCTAATTTACCTTCTGCAAAAATGGCATTATGCGACCAAGAGAAAGTAATTTGATTTGTAAGCACAATTCTACCAGTGGCATCCGCAACATCTCTGGGAGCTTCAGACAACAAAGAACACATCAAGTGGGTCTCAAATAAGTAGCCACCATACATACATGTAAAAATAATAATGATACCTGAAATGGCCGCATGAGCTTTTCAAATCTGTGACGTGTATACAAGCAAAAGCAAATTCCCGGTTTTACACGTCCAGCTCTTCCCCGTCGCTGCCTTGCATTAGCTCGAGATATCCAGTCTTCAACCATGCTCGATAGTTTCTAGTAGCATAATAAATATATTATCAAACTAGCAACATTAACATAAAGCAAACTAAGTATTGTTTATATAAGTTTCTTTTGCAAGATTGTTGTATGAATAAGGATCTACATTTGAGAATACGATTATAGGGAGACAAGATGCCTTTTCATAGTTATATTAATATTGCAACCAAAGCTGACTAAGTTGATACATGCCTTATAAGCAGAATGGAAATAAACGTACAAGGTGCCAACTCACGAATTATTAATGAATATAGGTGAGAAATTGACAAACCTTCCTTGGGTTGTAACGATTCTCCTTATGCTTGCCACAGTCAATGACATAAACTACATCGTCTATCGTAATACTAGTCTCTGCAATATTTGTGGCTATTATTACCAGCAACATAAAACAATGTATAAAACATATGACTGGAAACTAATGATAGATAATGAATGGCATCTAATGAGACGTAAATTCCATGAAACCCTTCATAATGAACATCTATAACTTCAATAATATCCTGTTTGTGTGTCAAGGTCATATTATACCCATGCCACATATAGCCATGAAAGCACAATAAACCAAACAGCAAAATATGGTGTATTACCTTGCGGATACCATCAGCAGGTCTTTGGAACACTTTTTTCTGCTCAGATGAAGCAATATTTGAATGCAGTGGTAGAAGCCATTCAGATGCTTCCCTGCGAAATTGGTAAGAAGCAGCTAATTTGTCAAGCAATGTGTGAATTTCAGCAACTCCCTGTTAGAAGAAACTAACTTATTCTAACCCATAAATGAATTGCCACAAAGAAAACCACAGAAGCATATATAGAACATAAGATCATCAATCATGGGACTTACTGGTAAAAAGACCAATATTGCACCCTCAGGATAAGTTTCATCAACGTGACAAATTAAGTCCTCAAGAAGATCATAATCAATAACATCTTCATTCAGTTTTTTCTGTCAGAAAGGATACACAATTCGTAAAATTGAACTCCAGAAGTGTATAACCTTATCAAGCATTATAGAAACATTTACCAGATTTTGCTGAGTTTGCTCACTGTATGTTTGATAGTTTTCTGGGACATAATAGGGATTTGTGTTGCCTTTGGATAAAACAGATTCATCACCCCATGCAGATATGACGAGATTTTTCTTTCCCCTGTGGTTGTCAACAGCAGCACCTTGAAGCTACCAAGTTAAAATTTTGAAACTAATTAGTGCAATTAAATAGATAATAGCGAGAAGATCAACATAAAAGTCACAACATCATCCAACTCCCAATATATATATATATACTAATAAACCTTTTTCATTACTGGCCGACCCCGACCCAGCCAGAAAGCTAAGGTGGTTCCTCGTTGGGTAAAGTTCGGGTCAAATAGAAACGCGTCGAGTCAGATCGGATAGAGTCAAGTCGACCCCAGTTTAACACTATTGTACTAATCACGCAGAATGTCAATTATATTTATACAGTATGATAGATGCCACTAGGAATCAACTAAGATTCGTTAATGGGTCAAAGACTTGGACAATCAAGAAGATAGAATTGAAAGTCGAAAGTTACTTTGATTATGGAAGTGTTTGTTACAATGAGTTACAAGAGAAGTTGAGAGAAAATGTTTATCAAAGCTAATCAATTATGAACAAGATACTAACTATTTAAACTAAGAATGGGCGCCAAATTCTGTTAGTGGCATGTGTGGAGAAGATCACGTGCACCTCACGTGTGGAATAAGAATTCCCCACGTGCCCCTCACGTGCCTACACTTGCTACTATCAGCTCTTATCAATCCACCCTTCTTAAAAACAAGCTTGTCCTCAAGCTTGTGCAGCAAATTCAGGGAACTTCTCAAACAATTCTGCTAATGGCTCCCAAGTAGCATCCTCTACTGTGCCATTAACCCATTGCACCAACCCATACACCACAGCTACATTATTCTTTTTGAGCATTTTTCTGTCCAAGATAGCTATAGGTTGTACCTCAATCATCCCATCTTTGTCACAACTGGGAAGTGTAGCTATTTGTGAAGGCTGTGGAGTACCTTTACAAAGCTTCAATTGGCTGACATGAAACACATTATGGATTTGAGCATAAACAGGCAACTCCAATCTATAAGCAACTTGGCCAATTCTTTCTGTCACTTGAAAAGGACCAAAACTCTTAGGTGAGAATTTGTTCTGCTTTCCTTGCCTAATAGAAACTTGTCTGTGAGGCTGCAGTTTTAAGAAAACCCAATCACCAACTGCAAATGTTCTTTCAGACCTTTTCTTGTCAGCTTGTTGCTTCATTCTGTTTTGTGACCTTGCCAAATGAAATTTCAACACCTCAATTGCTTGTTCTCTAGCTAAGAGTCTCCTGTCCACTGCATCCACCTTGCTTAAGCCCCCCAAGTATGGTACATGGACTGGTGGACTTTGTCCATAAACTGCTTCAAATGGTGTTGTAAGAATGGAAGTGTGAAAGTTTGAATTGTACCATAGTTCAGCTAATGACAACCACTTAACCCATTCTTTAGGTTTCTCACCAGTCATACACCTGAGGTATCCTTCCAAACATCTGTTCACCACCTCTGTTTAGCCATCCGTTTGTGGATGATAGGCTGTTGACTTGAGCAATTTAACCTGCAACATCTTGAATAACTCTGCCCAAAATTTACTTAGAAATACTTTGTCTCTATCTGATACAATAGTGAGTGGCAACCCATGTAATTTGTAGACTGTATCCAAGAACACTTGTGCTACTTGACTGGCTGAGAATGGATGGGTCAAAGGCATGAAATGTGCATATTTTGTAAGCCTGTCAACTACCACAAATATGACATTGTAACCTTGTGACTTAGGGAGACCTTCAATGAAATCCATAGAGATACTCTCCGAGATCCTATTAGGAATTGGTAAAGGCTGCAAGAGTCCAGGATAAGCTGCCAGATCCGGTTTGCATCTTTGACAAGTGATACATTCCCTTACATACTTCTTAATTTCTTTTCTCATGCCTTTCCAATAAAGAACAGAACTCATCTTGTGTGTGGTGACTTTGACCCCAGAATGACCACCAATTGAACTGTCATGGAAGTGAGCTAAGAGATCCATTCTCAACTGAATATCATTGCCTACCACTAACTTGTTCTTCCTGAAGAGTTGATTATTGGACCAAGTATAATGTTTTTTAGTACAGCTTCCGGTTTTCAATTCCAACAATAACTGTTTTAAAGTCACATCTTGCTCCCAACTGTCTGTAATTCTTGCACTTAGATCAGTTGGCATAGTAACCACCATGGCTGTCATTAAAAGACCATTATCTTGCACTTTTGACAAAGCATCAGCAGCTGCATTTTCTACTCCTTTCTTGTACTTTACCTCATAATCAAACCCCATTAACTTTGGCAGCCATTTCATCTGAGCTGGAGTAGTTATTCTCTGGTCCAATAAGTACTTCAAGCTATAGTGATCAGTTTTGATGATGAAGTGCCTATCCAATAAGTACCCTCTCCACTTTTCAAGTGCCATCATAACAGCTAAAAATTCTTTCTCATATGTGGATAGTGACTGGTGCTTAGGTGTTAATGCTTTGCTTAGATAAGCAATGGGATGGCCATTTTGTTGTAGAACTGCACCAATACCCACCCCTGAAGCATCTGTCTCAACCTCAAAAGGAATATTAAAATTTGGTAAAGCCAATACATGAGCTTGAACCATGGCTTCTTTCAGCATCTCAAAAGATTTTTGTGCTTCTTCTGACCATGTGAAAGCATTCTTCTTCAACAACTGAGTTAATGGTCTGCTCAGGCTAGCAAAGTCTTTGATGAACTTCCTATAATAGCCTGTGAGACCCAAGAATCCTCTCAATTGCTTGATATTGGTAGGTACAGGCCACTTTTGCATAGCAATTATCTTTGTAGGTTCAGTATACACTCCTTGTGCAGAAATCACATGCCCCAAATACTCCACATGAGTTGTCCCAAACACACATTTAGACCTCTTAGCATACAACTGTTGCTGCCTCATTGTTTCCAAAACCAAAGTTAAGTGACCAATATGCTCAGATAAGCTCTTTGAGTAAACCAGAATGTCATCAAAGAAGACCAGGACAAACTTCCTTAAGTAAGGCTTAAAAACATCATTCATGAGTGCTTGGAAGGTAGATGGTGCATTAGTTAAGCCAAAAGGCATAACCAAGAATTCATAGTGACCTTCATGAGTCTTGAATGCAGTTTTGGCTATGTCATCTTCATACATTCTTATTTTATGATATCCTGACCTGAGGTCCAACTTAGAAAATACTACAGCACCATGTAACTCATCAATCAGCTCATCTATGATTGGTATTGGAAACTTATCCTTCACAGTGTTCTTGTTAAGTTGCCTATAATCAATGCACATCCTCCAACTGTTATCTTTCTTTTTGACCATAACAATTGGTGAAGCAAAAGGACTTTGACTTGGTTTAATCACACCTGAGACTAGAAGCTCTTTAACCATGGTCTCAATGGCATCTTTTTGCATAGGAGGATGCCTGTATGGTCTTATATTAACTGGTTGTGTACCTTCAATCAGTGGAATTCTATGATCATGAACTCTCCTTGGTGGCAACTCCTTAGGCTCTTCAAACACTTCTTTAAACTGATCCACCACTTGTGCTAATTCAGACCCTTCTTCCCCTGCATCTTGCTTTTCTTCCATTGTCATCAAAGTTAGCCCAGTGTTTGGATAGACAGATAACATGAACATTTCAGCCTGTGGTCCACCATGCATCACTTTCAATTGTTTCTTTCCTTCCATCCATTGAACTACAGACTTTGTGGTACCTCTGATAACTATCTTCTTTCCATTGTACTTGAATTGCATCTTCAATTCCTTAAAATCACACTTAATGGTTCCCAAAGTAGAAAGCCATTGAATGCCTAACACCATATCACAACCTCCTAAGGGTAACAACATCACATCAGTAACAAATGTTTCACCCCCAATCATCCAAGTAAACCCTTTACACTCACTAACACTTATCAACTGTCTGCCCCCAGCCACTGCAACTGACAATGGACATGTTTGCCTGATATTACAACCCAATCTTTTAGCCACATTGATATCCAATAAGTTGTGAGTAGACCCTGAGTCAACCAAGATGTGCACCTTATGCTTATCTCTAAACAATCCTACTACTCTCAATGTCTTATAAGAACTTTGACCATTGAGTGCATTAAGAGAAATATGTGGCTGCATCTCATCTTCCTCTATTTCACCAACTGCATCAACATACTCTTCTTCTACTTCTTCATCTTCAGCCAATACAACTAAGCTATACAATTGACCCTCACATTTGTGACCTGGAACAAACTTTTTATCACAGTAAAAGCACAAATTCTTAGCTCTTTTTTCCTCATACTCCTTCTGTGTCAATTGTCTCCTGGGTTGTACATTTTGTGGCCTATTGTTCCAATTCCTATTAGCATTTGGCAAAGGTAACAAAGGCTTAGCAGCATCATTAACTCCTCCATTATTTACACCAAATCTTCCAGTATTCACATTAGCCTGAAATCTATTCTTCTTCTTAATAGCATTCAGGGTGGCTTCTTGCAAATTGGTCAATGAATAGGCATCAGCCAATGATTTTGGTTTGAACATTCTCACAGCCATCTCTAATTCAGTAGGTAACCCACCAAGATAAAAACTAATTGCATGATCTTCACTTATATCCACCCTACTTAACAAGGTATCAAACACATCTTGGTAATCCTTTGAATTAGTCTCATATTTGACATTCTTGATTTCAGACATTGGATCATCAAACAAACTACCAAATCTCTGAATAATGGCATCTCTATACACATTCCACAACACCAATTCACCATGCAATCTAATGAACTGTCTATGCCACAATAATGCTTTATCAAAAAGATGCACATAAATGAGTCTCACCTTTTGATCATCTGGAATGTTGTCAATTGCAAAGAATTGCTCACACCTGAACATCCAACCCCTGACATCATCTCCTGAGAACTTTGGGAATTCCACCTTTGTCATTCTGCTGACTGAAACTTGACCATTTTGCCCCTGATGTTGTGTTCTTTCCACCATACCAGTGTTTGGTTGACTTTGACTTTGCAAGAATTGAGACATCATCTGCTCTATGCTTTGTCTGAACGCAGCCATGGATGCAGCCATTGATTCATCAATATACCTCCTTGTACTATCATCAAGACCACCTTCCCCACCACTTGTACCAACTGTTCTTGTTGTTGGTGCCATTGAATCCAAGATCTTGATTGTGGTTCTTGTTAATAATTGTTTATCGTTTTCACCAAAGCAACTGTATTGTTATCACTCATCAACTATGGGACAACAACTACTTGCACTTGTTCTTAACCACCCAATCCAACTGCTACTGATCAGCTTGTTCGAAGCTAAAGAATTTAATGAGAATATCTGTTAGCCTCGTGATCGTACAGCTGATTGGCACTAGTCTAGTGTATTAGAACAAGGGAATCAGTGGTGACTGATTCTTGGCCGGAAATCTCTGTTTTGTTGCCGGAAATTGACCGGAGGAGACAACCGGATTCAAGATTGTCAGTGTAACAATCTTGATTTTTGGCGGGAAAATGTAACTGAATTTGTTACAACTGATTTTCTGATAACTGAGACCTCACTAGGAAAGGGCTCTGATACCACTTGATAGATGCCACTAGGAATCAACTAAGATTCGTTAATGGGTCAAAGACTTGGACAATCAAGAAGATAGAATTGAAAGTCGAAAGTTACTTTGATTATGGAAGTGTTTGTTACAATGAGTTACAAGAGAAGTTGAGAGAAAATGTTTATCAAAGCTAATCAATTATGAACAAGATACTAACTATTTAAACTAAGAATGGGCGCCAAATTCTGTTAGTGGCATGTGTGGAGAAGATCACGTGCACCTCACGTGTGGAATAAGAATTCCCCACGTGCCCCTCACGTGCCTACACTTGCTACTATCAGCTCTTATCACAGTATTAGTTCAGTTTCGTAAAATCTTATGATACATTTTTTTTTAATAATACCTAAGTCACTCTTTATCTAGTTTAATAACAAGATATTTTTTGAAGCGCAACACATATCTACGAACCCTTGCAACTCGAAAATTATTACATTAAGAATTAAACCATTTTTAATAGAAAGTTACTTGAACCAAAAAAAAAAAAAAAAACTTAATTTCTACGAGAAATAGTAAATGTAAAAATGATATTTTCACAACAAACTACAGCATAAGTCATACACCGAGCTCACAAATTTTGACCATTCCCTCAATACATGTATAACAAGCATCTACTAATCATGGGGCTTTGTGGTCCACTGGGTGAAACTTATTAAGTTAAGCGAGCCTAGGTGAGAGTAGTACCGGGTTGGGTGACCAAACGGGAAGTCCTCACTTGGGGACCACAAGCTCTAATGATATCAACCAGCTACCTTAGAAGCCTGGGCCCAACCATGTGATGTCTTGATCCAACTAAAGGGCGCGTGTTCGATTCCGTTCCGCAGCATGGTTGAGTATTGGGTAGAGGTATTTCACAGGCATCAAACCTTTGCTGGGTAGGGTTGATGGGTATCATTATGGTACACAGGATTGAGGTGTCCCTGCCAATCTACACTTTTGATCCAACAAGCATCTACTAACAACGTAGGTCTGTAATTTTATTTCAAAAGCCTCAAATTATAGAAAATTCAGCTGCTCGGCTCCTTTCGGCTATTGTCTCCTCACTCACTGATTTCCTAAATAACTGAGCCAAGTCACTCGAGTCTGGAATAGTCTTGCCTCCTTCACATGCTTTGATGCCTATTTTCAGCTCATGCAACAACCTCGTATTCAAGAAGTTATCAGCACCCATCGGCCATGTGAGCATCAAAACATCAGCCATTAACGCTTCCATGATCGAGTTCCAACCACAATGAGTCAACAAAGCTACCACTGATCCATGATTCAGTATCGCCACCTGTGGAGCCCAGCCTCGAACAACTAGACCTCTTCCAGCCACCCGATCTTCGAATCCAGCCGGGATCTCCCCATACTCTCCTGCCGCATGTCCTCCAGTAGGTTCCTTCACAGCCCATACGAACTTCACCCCACTTGTTTCTAATCCTAAAGCTAACTCCTCCATCTGTTTGTTGGTTAACACAAACTAACTCCCGAAACTGACAAACAATACACTCTTAGCTGCGCAAATGTCGAGCCAAGATAATACGTCACTCGAACTAGAACCGCCTCTTTGGATAATATTATTTCCCATGGGAAGCATAGGTCCAACCGCAAATACTTGATCGTGGCCATATTCCATCTTTATATGATCAAAATAAACCCTAACTATCCAGCTCGGTAAAAGAGTTGATAAGTGATAACCACTCCCCAACTCACCAAATTGGCACACATGGCATCTGTAGCAAATTTCATTGTAGGGTTTCCTTCTACGTAGCTCCGGCAGATCGGTGAAAGCTGCCACCAAGGAAACATTAATTGGAGAATTCGGGATGTCTGGAAACAAAATCGGAGTATTGTCATTTTCTGGATCAGGGAGCACCCGGAACATGGAATTAATTACGGACAAACCCAAAGAACCGCTGGGAGAGAATACATAACGTCGTATACCAAGCTTGCTTGCTAGATACTGTATCCAGCCAAGAAACATGTCCGAGATGATGGCTACAGGTGGAGAAGGGTGGTTTCGGAACCAATTCTCAATGGGGTTGTAGAGTTCACTGAGAGCGACTATCATGTCACCGACTCTCACATGAGAAAATTCGGACCTATTCTCAATCCCTGAAGGAATCGAAGGGTTAAACGGGAAGGGGAGTACGTATGAGGGTCTTTACCGTGGTTGGATGGATGGAGAGTAAATGGGTCAAAATGGGGAGGTTTTTTGGGAGTCACTACTATAGTGATAGATAAGCCTCTAATGGCTAGTTGGTGCACGAGATCAAGGAGAGCTAGCATATGCCCTTGAGCAGGGAATGGGAAAACAAGGATGTGGTTGCAGGTGCCAGAAACCACCTTAGTCGGAGATGGTTGGGCTGATCCTTGACTCATGTCTTCCTTGTTTATTTAAGAAACTTATGTCAAATGTACAAGCTATCAGATCAAACATTTATCACTTTATATAACCTGTTTATCTGACCATACTAAGGAATTAAGATAACTGCATGTTGCCATCTGTTGGAAACATGAGGGCCTTTTAGGCTTTCGAAGAGAGGAATACTTAGAGAGCTTTCACAATGGAACTTTTATTCCTTAACTTTGCTTCATATGGTACATATGCTTACATCCATCACCTATTTATATTAGTCCACGGAAGATTCTAGAAAGAGATACTTCCATGGATCTCTAGATAATTCTGACTTCATACTTATCTAGATTCTAGATATTTCTTCTAATCTACCATACTTTGCTACAATCTTCTACAAACTTCTATAGATATTTTACATAGATATTTTCTATGATTATTCTTTGATATTCTAGAAGCTTCTTCATCATGGGCTCGGGTTTTCATTGATAGTTCAATCTTTATTAGACTAAATCAAGTTTACGATCCAACACCCCCCTTTAAACTTGATTTACCGACTCCAAGCATCATTTGTTGTCTTGAGAAGTCTTTCTCGTTGAGCGGTTTGGTGAAGATATCTGCAACTTGATCTTCAGACCTTGTATGTATCACTCGAACATCCTTTCTTGCAATGCATTCTCTAATAAAGTGATAACGAGTGTTAATATGCTTACTTCGATCATGGTAGACCGGATTTTTCGCTAAGTCAATTGCTGACTTGTTATCTACGTAGATCTCAGTCGCATCTTCTTGCTCCATGTGTAGCTCCTTTAGCATACTTCTTAGCCAAATTGCGTGGCAAACACACGATGTTGCAGCTAGGTACTCCGCTTCACAACTAGATAAGGTAACAATAGGTTGCTTCTTTGAAGACCATGTAAAGGCATTGTTACCCAGAAAGAACAGGAATCCTGTTGTACTTCTTCCATCGTCTTTATTTCCAGCCCAGTCACTGTCGCTATATCCAACCAGCTTGAAGTCTTCACTTGTTGAGTAAAACATACCATAATCTATGGTACCTTTGATATAACGGAGGATCCTCTTTGCAATCTCTAAATGTTTTGTCGTAGGCTCTTCCATGAAACGACTAATCAGTCCAACTGCAAAGAGAATGTCGGGTCTTATACATGTCAAATAGCGCAAACTTCCAACTAGGCTCTTGAATAGAGTTGAGTCTACTGCTTCTCCTCCGTCATGCTTAGAAGGCTTTGCCTTATGTTCTATGGGGGTGCCAACGGGATTACATTTCTCCATGCCGAATTTCTTCAATATCTCCTTGGCATATCCTTCCTGACTTACGAAAATTCCATCATCCATCTGCTTCACCTCAATGCCAAGATAATAAGACATAAGTCCTATATCTGTCATCTCGAACTCTTTCGTCATTGACTTCTTGAGCTCATCTATCATACTTTGAGAGTTTCCTGTAAAGATCAAATCGTCCACGTACAAGCAGACGGGTAGTATACCTCCACTTTCAAATTTCACGTAAAGTGCATATTCACTTAGGCATTTTGTAAAACCATGTTCTTGGAAATACTTGTCAATTCTAGTATTCCAAGCACGTGGTGCCTGCTTTAGACCATATAAGGCCTTTTTCAACCTTAGCACTTTACCTTCATGCCCTTTGGCAACATATCCCTCCGGTTGCTCCACATAAACTTCTTCTTCAAGAAGTCCATTTAGAAATGCAGACTTCACATCCATTTGGTGGATTTTCCACCTATGTTGAGCTGCAATAGCAATAATCATTCTAATAGTTTCTAAACGAGCAATAGGAGCAAATACCTCTTCGTAGTCGATCTCATGCTTCTGCTTGTAACCTTTTGCCACAAGTCTTGCCTTGTACTTCTCCACTTCGCCTTTGGCGTTTTTCTTGGTCTTGTATACCCACTTGACTCCAATAGCCTTTTGGCCTTCCGGAAGGGTCGTCAACTCCCACGTGTCATTCTTCACTATTGACTTTATCTCCTCGTCCATGGCTTGTCTCCATTTCTTACTTTTCATAGCCTCCTTAAAAACTAAAGGTTCACAATCAGCATATAAACAAAGAAGGGGTATCTCCTCAGTTACCTCGTACAGCTCTTGCAAACTTCTTGTCTTTGGTTCTCCTTGACTTGAACTTGAAGGTGAGTCTTGGGTTGGAGTTGGACTTTGAGGTTGTTGGACTTCTTCACTTGATTCACCCATCTCTTCTTCAATCATAGGAAGAAAGTCATACCTTTCATTTTCTTTAATGCTCCAATCCCATGCTTCTTCTTCATCGAACTCCACGTCTCTACTTACTACCACCTTCCTTGTGATTGGATTATAGAGCTTGTAGCCTTTTGACTGCTTGTCGTAGCCAACGAACACATGCTTCTCACTTCTATCATCAAGCTTGGATCGCCTTTGGCTTGGAACGTGAACATACGCTATGCTTCCGAATACCCTTAGGTGAGAGATGGTAGGCTTCATCCCATTCCATGCTTCTTGTGGAGTCTTGTTATCTAAACTCTTTGACGGACACCGGTTCAATAGATATACCGCACAGTCAACCGCTTCGGCCCAAAACTCCTTTGGCATCTTCTTACTTTTCAACATGCTTCGGACCATATTGAGAATGGTTCTATTCTTTCTCTCCACCACTCCATTTTATTGTGGGGAGTAAGGAGCCGTTAGAAATCTCCGGATCCCATTATCCTCACAAAATTTGTTAAATTCTTTTGATAAAAATTCTCCACCTCTATCGGATCTCATGGATTTAATTTTTAAACCTTTCTCTTTTTCTACCATAGCTTTAAATGTCTTAAAAGCTTCAAAAGCTTGGGATTTTTCTTTTAGAAAATATACCCAAGTTTTTCTTGAAAAGTCATCAATAAAAAGCATGAAGTAAAGATTCTTACCATGAGAGGGTGGAGTAATGGGACCGCACAAATCCGTGTGAATTAGTTGTAAAGGCTCCTTAGCTCTTGATGTCGCTTCTTTCGGGAACGAACTTCTAGCATGCTTTCCAAGAAGACATCCTTCATACACTTGATTGGGATGATCAATTTGATCTAACCCTTTCACCATTCCCTTTGATGATAATAACTTTAAGTCACCAAAGTTTAAGTGCCCATACCTCATATGCCAAAGCCACGAATGATCCTTCAAACAACTCTTTAAGCACTTAGCTTCATCATGTTGAATGTTTAGAAGGAACATTCGGTTTTTAGTCATAGGGACTTTAGCTATGAGCTTTCCTTCGGGATTTCTTATTGTAGCACTACGATCTTTGAAATGAATATCGTAGTTTTTCTCTAAAAGCTGTCCCACACTTAAAATGTTACTTTTAAGATTGGGCACATTGTATACGTCCGAAATATATTGGTGACTTCCGTCTTTAGCTCGGATAAGTATCTTACCTTTTCCTTTCACCGGTGCCTTTGATTTGTCTCCAAAGGTGACATTACCTTTACTTTCCTCCATCTCCACGAAAAAGTCTTCTTCACCCGTCATATGGTTACTTGCAGCGGAATCTATATGCCATGGCTCTATCCTCTCTTCTTGTTCGTCATGTCTTGCCATTAGCAAGGTAAGCTCATCTTTGTCTTCTACCTCCACAAGATTAGCTTTTTCTTCCACTGGTCTTGAGCTACTACACTCATTGGAATAATGACCATATTTGCGACAATTGTAACATTGTATATGGGGCTTACCTCCTCTTTGAGATTGAAAGCCTCTCCCACGACCTCTTCGATATGAAAACCATTGGTTTTCATCTTCTTTGTTGACATCTTCTCTTCCTCTTCCTCGTCCTCGGCCTTGGAAACCACCACGACCTCGAAAAGTACCGCGTCCTCTTCCTTGCTCCTTTCCATTAAGAAAGCTCTTTTCTCTTTCTTTGAAAGAGACCTTTGAGTATAAAGCTTGCTCTAAGGGTTCTTTCCCCCTTCTTTTCTTCAACTTTTCTTCATGGGCTTGTAAAGATCCCATGAGTTGATCAGTGGTCATAGAGTCTATGTCTTTTGACTCCTCTATGGCCACGACAATGTAATCAAAGCTTGGTGGCAAAGAGCGAAGAATCTTTTCTATCACCCTTGTGTCACTCAAGCTTTCACCATTTCTCTTCATTTCATTTGAAATGGTCAAGACACGAGTGAAATAATTCGAAATGGTTTCGGATTCCTCCATTTGGAGCTTTTCGAACTCTCCTCTAAGAGTTTGAAGGCGTACCTTTTTCACCTTGTCAATTCCTTTGAAAACATTTTGAAGGATCTCCCACGCTTCCTTAGAAGTCGTTGCATTTGCAACTTTCTCAAACATCGCATCATCAAGACATTGATAGATGAGTGTAAGAGCACTTTGATCCTGTTTTCTTGCCTTTTGCAACTCCACCCTTTGGGCGGCATTCAACGAACTTTCATCATCAACTTTCTCAACACCTTTTTCGACTATCTCCCACACATCATGTGATCCGAGTAACGCCTTCATTCGAATGCACCAACTACCATAGTTGTCTTTGGTAAGACGAGGAAATTGGAACAAGTTCATTGCACTTGACATCTCGATCTTCTAGCTCTGATACCACTTTGTTGGAAACATGAGGGCCTTTTAGGCTTTCGAAGAGAGGAATACTTAGAGAGCTTTCACAATGGAACTTTTATTCCTTAACTTTGCTTCATATGGTACATATGCTTACATCCATCACCTATTTATATTAGTCCACGGAAGATTCTAGAAAGAGATACTTCCATGGATCTCTAGATAATTCCGACTTCATACTTATCTAGATTCTAGATATTTCTTCTAATCTACCATACTTTGCTACAATCTTCTACAAACTTCTATAGATATTTTACATAGATATTTTCTATGATTATTCTTTGATATTCTAGAAGCTTCTTCATCATGGGCTCGGGTTTTCATTGATAGTTCAATCTTTATTAGACTAAATCAAGTTTACGATCCAACACATCAATCCTTACATGGGTAGGGCCATGACATCTGACATTTAGGCCAAACAACCAAATTTAGTATAGTAGATTTTGGATGCGTGAATTTTGAGGTGACGATACCTTTCAAAGAAAAAATCATTCACTTATTAATTTAGCATATACTCCGTAATTAATTAAAGTAATCGTTGAATAAAACACACATGTTGATAATTCCATTTGTGAATCACACAGATTACCTTAAGAGTGGTGGACTGTGCCGTTGATCAATAATACATGGACAGTATTATTACAAAGTCGATATACTAGCATGCATACGTACTACTTGTAACATGAACATGTATATTCTACTAGAACAACGGGCTTACATCCCAGTGTGTGTAAATGTGCGCTCGTGTGTGTCAAGTAGTTTATTTAGTTATAATCTCACAACAGTCATGCAAATATACATACACACTTTAAACACCTCTCAGTTGACACCAATGTTGCACATTAAAGTTTTCTAAATTAACTTGCAACGTAATTTGTAGCTAATATAGTAATCTATAGTTAATAACATTGTTCAGCTTTAAATTATATCATTGTGCATACAATACGCAGGATAGCCTAGTGATTTAATGTTTTAGCACTCCGATAAAAGGCTAAACAATTTGCAGAATATGTTATTGGTGACTAGAACGGTACCCATGCAATGCGGCGGCGGGTACCTATGACTATATTTTGCGTTATTCGGTTATTCGGTTACACATTTAGTTGTCTTTATGCTTTATAAATAGAGATAGTTAAGCCAAATAATTTCATTAGTTTGAACAACCAACCTGCTTCCTAACAAACTTCCTAACCAACCTGCTTCCTAACCAATTAATTTTGAAATCCTTTAATAAGCAAGTAAAAGTCTGAATTTTAAGCCTTTCTAATTATATAATAGTCTCAAATGCATTATATAGTAGTATAGATGTTTTAGTACTTGTTTATTTTTTGTTTTTCTGATTAAGTAGCTTGTATCGAGCCTTTTGGCCGGTAGAAGCTTGTTTATGCTATTGAAAATTAGGTGTGCATTGTTTGTACTATTAACATCGGAAACGGGAAACCTTGAGCTTCAATGGTCACCGTTAGTGTAAAGGGTGTGATGAAGAAAAAGAAGCGGGAAAAGGAGATTTTCGGGAAAACCAAAAAAACCACACCTTTCATTTCGGAAAAAGTAAAATTTATATCCGAGCGGGACTTGAGTCCCGAATGCATTTGAAGAGAGAGGCAGTGGTTTTTAAGTGAGAGTATTTATTATTTGTATTCTGAGTGAGTCTTTGTGTTTTTTGAGTGTTTTTAAATGATAAAAAATAAAATAAATAAATAAATAAAAATAATGGAAGAAAGAGAAGGTGATCAATGGTTCAAGAAAAATTGAAGGAAAAATTTTTAAAGAGAGAAAAAATTAATGTGGAAAAGGAAACCCCTCAGCACACCCTCCGCCCTTAGAAAATTGGGTTAGGGTGTCAAGATAATCTTTGATATCTTGTTTGAATGATGTATGGTCACTTTCTGAATAAAGTATTTTGACCCTGTTGATGTCTTGATATCACGAAATCTTTATTGGGATAAAAAAAAAAAAAAAAAAAAAAAAAAAAAAAAAAAAAAAAAAAAAAAAAACTTTGTTTCTAGGCACAAGAGAAGAAAGCAAAAACATATAGTAATTGTGTGTTTTCTTATTATATTCTAACTTGGATCTAACGTGAGAAAAAAATATTCGCATTGTTAGTCCTCATTGATGTATAATGTCTAACGTTAGACATTATGTCCATGAAAATTAACGATGCAAATATTTTCCCTCACGTTAGAAGATAATGGAGAAACAATTGCATCGTTCGTCCTCAAAGATATATGATGGCTGACTTTTACTAACAGAAGAATGTAAATATGCTAACTTATCGGTAAGAGATGTAGGCTATTCAAATTGACAAAACACGTGGATATTTATTTAGGTACATCATTTTTTACTTTAATATTAACTAATGCATCACCAACCCATGTTAAAATGCTAAACAAAATCTCAACAAAAGATTTAGCGGGAAGGCAAAGATAGCAACTTTTTTTTTTTTTTTTTTTTTTTTGTACGAACGATAGCTTTTTTTCAATATCTTAATTCCTTTACATTTTAAATATGAACAAATCTTTGGATTATCGTAAGTTATTTGTCTTCTACTGAAAAATATAACATATATATTAAGGCTTTGTTTATTGGTACCTCCAAATTTACAAGTAATACTCCTTTTATAAATTTTTATTTTTCTTTAGGGTAAATTGCAAATATGGTCCCAAAAGTAACACGAGTGAGCTAGGATCACACCGAGATGGTTTTTTTGCAAAACAAACATTAATGTTTCCGTTTTTAGCAAAAAAACCACCGAGACGCACTGTTCAGTAACTTTCGTTATTTTTCCACGTTAAGTGTAATGTCACTAAGGGTAGTATTGTCATTTCACTCCCTTTCCCTACAACCAGCTCACTTGCCAGTGTATTATTTTACAAATTTAGTCCTTTAAAGCAATAGTTTATATTTGTGTTTCAATTTCTTCCACGAACATTAATTTCACAAGTAAAGATCTTGAGAATGGTTAAACTTTGGCAAAATTGCGTACACAGTACCCCGATCCCTGATTTAGGAATCCTTTATGGTATATGGTGAGCATACTCTGTTCCATTTGGTTTCTTCCTAGTTCCTACTATTGCTCCATTTGGTTTCATGAAGTAGAAGACACAACTATATTATTTCATATAGTAAAACAAAAGTTTCACTAATAAAGATTTTCGTGTTTCATTTAGATGTGTTACTATTTTTGATTCAGACATTGTAAACTCTAAAATCGTGATGTTTGAGTTGTATCTAATAATGTATAATGCAGAAAATTTGGGGGTATTTATGTTTTATAATGAAACTTGTGATTGTGTTCATACACACCTTAGATAACCAAAAGCCATAAAATTGAAGTTATTGATGTTTTAAGTGTTGCACAGATTTGAATGAAACCATGTTTGCTTTTCTAATCCATCACAATGGTGAATTTACCTCACCACCAGGAAGAATATATCTTTTTGGAGATACAGATTGGTATGATAAAGTTCACTATGAAACTTTTTCCATGAACTTATTGTACGAAATGTTACAAGATTTAGGTTACATGGATCGTACCCTTGTGTTTACTCACTTTAGAATACATGGGGAGTCATTGGATGATGGTTTGCTACCATTAATGTCTGAAAAAGATGCGAGCAGACTTGAAGAGTATGTTTCTAGATTTAGAGAATTGGAGTTGTATATTGAAACCGGTGTTTCATTGGTAGAGTGTCATATGATGGAATGAATGATAAGTAAGGGCAAAGGTGTGATGATAGAAGAAATTGTGGATCATGATGTAAATGATGCTGTTGGAAAGGATCTTGATGGTAAGACAGGAAACAGTTAGAAATTACCATTGTTAGAGTGGGATAAGACAAGCCAACATGGGAAGGCTGGAGCTGTTGATGATACTGATTCGAACAATAAGTTCCCACCAACATTGTGTGTAGAAAAAAGGCTTGTAAATCATACAAAAAGGCTGATTGATGAGTTTGAATTCAGAAGGTTATTGGAAGAGATTGACCAAGAGTTTGGGTAGAGAATTCAAGTGAGGATTCCCTAGAGTATACAAATGTGTTAGATTTTGATGACGCGGATTATGAATAGTGATTCCGAACTGCAAACCAAACGCACCCTTAATGCAACAATTTCATTAAGAAAACGTTATTTGAATTTTTATCGGGAATTTAAATTTGAATTAGTTTTATAAGGATTAAACATTACTCGCATTTAAGTTTTAAGAAAACGCAAGCATGTTTTTTATGTAGTATAGACTACAAACCTCATTCCTTTTAAACTTGATGTGGACAAATCTAATTTTGCCACATAGTGTTACTTTTTCAAAAATCACTATGAAAAATTTGTTATCTTAAAGCATATCAATAGTGAATCTACAAGTTTTTCTACTAACAGTTTGTGGATAAATTTACTGAAGGTCTTTCTTCTGCTTTGTTTGTTGAGTTTCAAGATGAACATTCATTCTCCTCTTGCTCTAACCGGTGTGGTAATTAGTGGATTTGTTTGTATTACATTTGAATTAATATTTGTATTAGATTACTATTAGTATAGTTTAAGCCTAAGTCCAAATTTTTTGAGTATATATTTTGAGACATATATAATTTTTGATTAATCAACTTAATCATTCATGTCCTACAAATATATGTTTATAGATTTTAGACTGATTGAGTGCACGTATTTTGTTGTGATAATGCACAAACATGACTTTGAAAGATAAACATTACTAAAATTTATATCCAATAAATGATCAAGAATTAGAAACAAAATCATGAATAACATAATGTCATAATGCATATCGCAGTTTTTTTAATTACTATTAGACGTATTAAAGGCACACGTAATACAATATTTTCTAACAATGGTACTATTACACGTGTATTAAAGGCACACGTAATACAATAGTTTCTAACAATGGTACACTTTCAACATGTATCAAGAAACTTGGTTGCTAGTTTATGTCGTCTTTTGAGAGCCTGAAAATCGAAGAATCCATCATAATTTAGTTATACATATGATCGGGCAATCGTGGTGTGGAGATGGTGACTAGCGGGAACTTTCTCTGGGTTGTTAATCCATACATTTCGTCCAAGTTCAGGTCTTCAGTCTTAGTATATGCAAGCAACTTCCAATTAAAACCATGCAACATGTTTGCCAGTAAAGACTCCATGAGTTTATAATTTTTGTTGTGCCTTTTGCGATATCATACGGAACCACTTTGCAGTCTTGAAGGGCTAAATGTGGTGGTAGTAAAACGGCCACGAGGTGCAACCTCATGGTCTCTTTTAGAATTGAATCTATGAATGGGAGGTTAGGGAAATCGCTCTTTTTAACCCAACGGTCTTTGCCAATAATGCTATCGAGCTCTTCTGTTGCCTTCTTGATTAGATGAGGTTGTTTGATGAGCTCGGACATCGCCCATTCTATGGTCGTTGCAGATGTATCTGTTCCACCAGCTATTAGATCCTGCAATACACAAGTGATTTAATATTTGAGATGGTATTAGATACAAAAGATAAAAATTATAAAAAGAAAGTATAGGATGGTGCAACAATAATAAAATGTATCTATAACAGTAAAATTTGTTCGCTCATGTGACTTTATGTATATATACCCCGTATATGTTGACATTAATAAAAAATTTCGTTTACTTTTTCTATCATGTAAAGTAAATACTATAATTTTCTAAATATGTCTTGAAGACACACATTTAAGTTTATATAAGAGTAAAATCAAAATTATTAAATTCAAAACTACATTTAGGCTACTTGCTTACTTCTGCTTATACTCAAAATGATAAGCCACAACAATAAGCAATCCTAAACACCCTCCAACACATCAACAACACAATTTCATCTAACCTCTTTTAGTAAATCACAATCACGAACTTAAACTCGCAACACTACGATACGACTAACTTCCACAGCTCCCAAAACTATCTCATATCAAAACAAACAAATCATATCACAAATTTCACCTTATCCAAAATTTTCACTTTTCAAATAGCCGGATATTGAAACCGATAAAAAAACCCATTCACTACTACAACCACCTTTTTAACATCTAATTCACATAAAGCAACAAAATTTAATCCATACCAACATAAAAAAATAACAAAAAAGCACACTTTAACTAACTTTAATAACAAATTATGTAAAATAGGTGAATTAAAGTTTAAAAAAAAGAATCTTTTTTCAGGGATGGATTTGAAGTGATATTAAGGTTCATACGCCGTTAGATTACCTAAGTCAATCTGGTAACCTTGTACATGTTTCTGTTGTTCCAACATATTTGTTTTATGCATTTTTGTTTGTTCAAGAAAATGTTTTTTCAGGGTTCGAGTGAAGTTTTAGGTTAAATGTTTTGTAAGTGATGAATTGTTATTTAAATTTGCAAAGATGTCATTTTATTAAAGTATAATTACATTTAAACCCTTGCAAGATAATGTATAAATTATATACTACTAGACGAGTACTCATGCATAGTAACATAATTTTATAACGACAGATAGTTTTAGTGATAAAAAAATTATGGGTTATAAACGAAAAATAATAAAAATTTGAGGATTTGAGGATTTAACATAATGTTTTGAAACCCGGTGAAAATTGTGTGAACTTTAATTTTCCACTAACCAAATAAAATAAACATAGCAACTATTTGAAATTGTTTAAGTTTGACATAAGAGTTAGTGTAGGGATATGTTCAACTATTCAGAAAGTTTACTTTAACTCGGAATTTAGTTTAAGTTGCGGTTAGTATACTTGTGGTTCGTAGTTTAAGTTAGCTTAAAGTTTTGGAATAATTAAGTAATAGGGAAAGTTTGTTTTAAAGTTAGCATGAAATATATCTGGTCATCAGTAGTTTAAGATAGCTTAAAGTTGCGGTTATGCGGATATTGTTAGTGATAAGCAAACACGAAAGGTGGAATAGGACAATGCAGGAGACTTAGATGTTACGTTAATTTAGAAGTTATGCAACTTAATTAAATATTAATTTAATTGAATTAGATCTTTACGTTTGATTGAATTGAAAGTGTTCGGATTTTATAAGATTAGGACTTTATTTATTTATTGATTATGCGTGTGAGATTAGGACTTTATTTATTTACTGATTATGCGTGTGAATTTGATCATGACCTTTGATTGAATTGAAAGTGTTCGGATTTTATGAGATTGGGACTTTATTTATTTACTGATTATGTGTGTGAGTATAAAATTATTGTTTTGTTTATGATGATGAGACTGTAAATTTTTGTTTAAGTGTTTGATTCAAAGTGTAGGGAAGAGACCTTAGTGTTGATCAATAATAGTTGAGAAAGATAAAGCTAACAAATTTTTGAAGTTGTTTATAGTTCAAATAAAAAGGTTATGGATCAAATGATAAAATAGTAGGTTATAATAGTCATTTGGTTAGTTAACATTTTGTTAAATATGCATGGTAGACAGTCAGACTTACTTATACACTTGTTTTCACTGTACATTGCTTCTTATAAAATGGTTTTAATATTTCGCTAAGTGTAGTTAATAGTTTACTTAAGGTCTTTTATTTCAACGTCTGAACATGTTGGCGGTAGTTGAGACCTTACTGTTGATCATATTATTGAGAAAGATCAAGCACACCAATTTTATTGAAAAAATTTTAAACTTAACTTTTCAAATAATTGTTTTTTGAAATTGTTTATACTTCAAATAAAATTTTTAGAGGATATTGTTGTTGAGGATAATAAGGATACGATGGTTGAGACATGATTGAATGATTGTTGTTAATAACTGATTTGGATTTTTAAAGATAATGAAGGTTGGTGTTGTTTAGGGATAGGTAGATTAGATATTTGGTAAAATTCCTAAGTTGGAGATCTGGAATTCCTTACTCGGAGAATTGTTAAGTCCTTACTCGGAGAATCATGAAATCCTTACTCGGAGAATTAAGAAATCCTTTCTCGGAGACCGTTACTCGGAGAGACAGAAATCCTTACTCGGAGAATTAAACTTAAGGAAGTATATATCCCCTTAGTTGGAAGGATTATATATGAGAAGTTCTGATTTTTTAGCTCGAAAAGTGCGGTCAGAACTTAACTTATCGCTTACTCGGAGGACAATTCTTACTCGGAGAATTGCAGTGCTAAGTAGGAGATCTTCACAGCTAAGCAGGAGAAATTAATCCTTACTCGGAGAAATGCAAATGCTTACTTGTAGATTAATGAAACTTAACTTTTAAAATCACTAAAAACACTATGAAACACGTTTTTTAATCCAAGTTTTTACCAAATCTAACCTATAACAACCTAAACAAACATAAAGTAACAAACTTTAACAGTTTTAAAACGTATTTTGATTTTTTTTTTAATTTATAACTTGGAGAACGTTTGAAACTTTTAAAAAAAATGATAAAAAGACGATTTGGAACTTTATGAAAAACGCAACCATAACTATCCTAGGCGATTGATACCACTTGTTAGGACACCATTCTATAACAAACACACATAAATCTGAGAGAGAGAGAGAGAGAGAGAGAGAGAGAGAGAGAGAGAGAGAGAGAGAGAGAGAGAGAGAGAGAGAGTGTGTGTGAGTGTGTGTGTGTGTGTGTGTGTGTGTGTGAAAGTATCTTATGATAATGATAAGTAAAATGATATTCAAAGAAACAACTCCCTATCCCTTCAAGAAAGGGGGTATTTATAGTTTCTACATGACATTGGGCATTGCCCTAATTCTAGATACTTCCAACACGGCCAATGGGCTTACTAAATGAGCCGGATAATTAATAACTGACAATTATAAACTAATTATACTAACGACCTATACAATAATTAATGGCCGACACTCTATAATAATAACATGTTACTAACACTTATAGCGTCTTGTATCTAGCATGATCATCATCAAAAACCTCCAAAATTACTATTTGGAAGGATTACCTCATGGTTAAGTTTTCTACCAAAATACATAGACACGTGTGTTTATGAGAAGATTTTTTACTTTATAAGCCTGTTACACCAAAAGGATATTTTTGTTATTTCAGTCCCCAAAGTATAATTTGCACCGTTGGTCTCTGCCGTTAAATATTTTGTGCACCGTTAGTCCTTTTCTATTAATTTTTTGTATGGGAAGTCCTTATTTCTGATAAAACTTAATGGAAAGACTTTTCTTATATTCTAAAGTCAATAAAATATTATTCTGTGAAATTTGGGGTGTTACAACTTTAGCGTCACAACAACTTTTCAACTCACTACCTTACCACCACTATTAGAGGTGCAGTGACCACCACCTAATAAAACACATAAAAATACCACAATTGATGCAAACATACCCCATAATATGCCCGCACACTCTCATACAAAAAAAAATAAAAAAATAAAAATAAGGGTGCATTACGTTAGGTGTGCAAACCACCTAACTGAGTCCATTTTCTCTCCTTTGCACGCCAAGGAATTTGGCCGCCATGGACTTCACGTGTGGTGATATACCACTATAACACGTTGTCTTAGAGTCGAGCATCATTTGATAACTTCTTTGTTGGTTTGTATGAATTGGATTGGTTAAGTTTAGTTTAGAGAATGGTTGAAATAATTATCTGATCCAATAAACAAACCCATAATAATACGTCATTTAAATATTACGAATAATATATACATTGGTGTCATGTTGGTGATCGATAATAAACAGCAAGGTTAACATAATAGATACCCCTTTTAAGAATACGATAGAAATGTATCTAACAAGCTTTAACAAGAACATGATCTAATGGAGTTTCAATAGCTAGCTAGAGCCTAGCTAGAAGTAAGGCTTCTCACAGTGGTGACCTATATTGCATCATTTTTCGGGCTGCCACCTCAGCTTTCTCTCTCTTCAACCCATATTCACCTCTCTCATCATAGTGGCAACCCATATTGCATCATCTTCCTTTATTTTTATTATTATTTTTTTAAAACATCTTTTAACACAAACACAAATTTTATTAATAAATATATTGATAAGTTTTAAAATTTTTATAAGTATCACATTTTTACGTTTCCCGATTTAAAGTTTCGTGATTTAAGAGCCTAATGTTAGTAATTACCGGGACCAAACTATACCCCGTATTCCAAAGTTATACAAGAAAATTATCAATACTATACCTCACCTTTTATTCTTACACGTCTAACACACTATCTAAACATATGTTCATGTGTTGTCATTTTTGCATGAACTCCTTAAGCCTTAAGTTTACACCTCATGCTAAGTATTCTTTTATAAAAATAAAAGACTTTACAAAACCTCCTATCTCTTTCTTTGGTTCCTTGTTGCCGTGAACTATAACAACCATATCACCATCATTTTACTTTAATTCAAGATACAAATTATACACAAGAGATGAAGGCCTAGGTGAGCTCAACATAGTCCAAGTATTGTTTTGGTGACCTATTGGTTAAGTTGGAAGATATACAAGGTTTAAGGGCGAATGTGATACTTAAAATGCTACAAATATCGTTCGTCGGGACGAACGATTGTGAAAAACGAAGCCGGCGATCGATCTTGCAAAACAACTCCACAGTGAGACGATCGATCTTGCAAATCGATCGATCGATCCTCATGATCGATTTCTTCCGATGCACTGCTAGAAGCCTAATAAACTGAAGTCTTAATTTGTACCTTCTGACCTTCGTCCACTGAAGTCGTCGATCTTTGTTATAAAACATGTTATAAGACTATGTTTATCGGTGAAATGATCCGACCGATCAGAGGGTATAAGACAAAAAAAACTTAATATTATATTAAAAGTATAAGAAAGAAAGAAAGAGAAAGCCACGATCCGGTCGGTTTGTGATTTCCAAATCTTTAAACCGACCTTGCCACATGTCACGCTCTGAATCTGCCAACAATTAGAGTGTAACCTACCTGTGAATTATAAAGATCAAGAACATAAAGATTTGTATGTGTTTTGATCAAGAACATAAAGATTTGTATGTGTTTCGATTTGTGTCTATGTGAAGGTTTCAGCAGGTTTGTATCCATTTGGGTAAAAGTGATAGAAAACTCTTTGGAGATTGCATTTTGACTTGAGCAGATTTGAAAGAAAAAGAATGAAACTTTTTTAGTTGGTGAAATGATATGAGAGGAGGGTTGGTGGCTGCGTGTGATGTTGTGTGTGAGTTTAGGGTTATAATATCAAACAAGGATGGCAACGGTCGCCGCGTTGCCGGCGTGCCTGTTCTTTTTCCTAAACATTTAACACATGATATTTCCCCAAATCAAATAGGCTCATAAAACTGTAGGATACAGAAAGAGGAGCATATAAAAATAAACCAACTGCGTAGATTACAGATACTTCTTTTTTTGTTCTATGTTTTGAGATTCAAAAGTGTCCTTACAAATGTAGTTACTACCTTGGACGCCAATTGCTGAAGCCATCATCAAAAGGGGTTCCATTCAGAAAGCTAATGTTCAGAATTTGTAAAATACCCTGTATGCAATTTGGAAGGGTCTATTTTTTGCTCAGTTACGATAGATTGCTTCTTAACCGTAAGCATTTGCAAGCAGCATCCACAATCCACCCTTGTTGCAATACATCTACAATTTCAATATAATAAAATATTAGCAAAAAAAACGCTTAATCATGGCAAAGCGTTAATGAAAAGCCTTTCTAAAAAAACAGCTTAATCATGGTATTGTCAAAGCATTAATGAGCTCACCTCATGGTATGTTGCCTTAGAATCCCCCATGTGCACCATAATTAATTCAGTAACCAAATAACAACACACCCTTGTGAAATTTATCTCTCAATTTTGCCTGCAATTAAACCTGCATTACAGATAATCAGATAATTACACAAACAAAAGTAAACGGGGTCGTGCAAATTCGACAATTGATGGATAAAACTTTGATAAATTCTAATTCGACAATTGATGGACAAAACTTTGATAAATTCTAATACAACACGCAAAACCTTTTTGAGATATCAATGCATAAAATAAATCCATCGAAATTCACAATTAACACTAACTTAATTCCATTTGATCAGCAAAAAACCATTTAGCCCGCTTTCAAAACTCTACCAAGTGGTTAAAAGATGAATCTGATGCATACACACTTTTTCAAGTTTAAAAATCTTTATGAATGGTGAAATACATTATAGAATGTCCATCTAAACAAATAGAAGTAAACTAATAAAGCATGATATCTTCATAATGCTAACTCTTTACTGTGATTATGCTTCTATTACTCTTGGTCACTAGCGACTCTCCCAAGCTGCGGCGATTTTTGGCGACTTTTAATCCGAATCCAATTCAATCCTATTGGTCGATCATTAAACAATACTTTTCTCAATTGTTACATCTTAGTGGGTCGGTTGATTCTAGTATTTTTTTTTTGTGATTTGCAATCAGTAGGATTCTTCTATTATATCTTTTATTAATCGCTAGAAGGGTCTATTTTGCATGCGATTGTTATTGAAGGTTTAGTGTTTTATTATTTTGCATGCTTTGACGTTACATCTTTAATCGTAGTTCTTGTATTGGAGTTCGATCATGTATTGAATTTCTTTTACAGGCTTGACTTGATTTTGGTTGATTGGTGTGTTGGGTTATATGTGACTGGTGGATATTTGATCTTGGCTTAGTTTAGGTGTCATGGAGAAGGGTTTCTTGAATGGGAGAGGTGTTAAAGAAAAGGAAACGAGTGGACAATCTAATAACGTTAATGTTGAGGGTGTTGATTTATCGTCTGGTATGATTGATAATAATTTGGTTGGGTGCAAACATGACCTGGTGGAGCCGGTTTCACTTGGTAATATTCAAAAGGCTACTACTAGCTTTGGTGAGTTGAGTCCATCCTCAATGATGAACCCTAGTAGTGTTAGTTTGAATGAGGATGATGCACCTGAATGTTCTATGAATGGTACTCAGAAAGTAGAGCCGATTCCACTTACGAAAGATACATCTCATGGTGACGACTTGGAACGGATTACAAGTGCTGATACTGTTAAGCACTTGATTGATAATGCGCATCAGAATTTTGATGATGCCATGAATAAAATTCAATGTAAGATTGGAGCTAATAAAGTTAATATTCCAAGTACTCCTCCTTCGCGTAAGGTTGATACTACTAATGGTACGGGAGTGAAGTTGGTTTCTTACACGGGTGCTACTTCTAATGAACCTCTGAAACATGTTTCAAACTTTCGTAGGTTGGAATGTAGCAAGAAGAAGGCTGATGTTGACCTTTCAGTTCCAATGAAAGTAGTGGAAGAGGTGAACATGCGATTTGAGAATACTCTCTACGGTTACTTTCTTGGCCAACGCCTTGCTTTTCCGATTGTTGATTACTATGTCCGCAATGCATGGGCTAAGTTTGGTGTGCAAAAGGTAATGATGAATGCTAAGGGGTTCTTCTTCTTTAAATTCAACTCGAAGAAAGGTGTTGATGATGTGCTTGAAAACGGTCCTTGGTTGATCAGAAATGTTCCTATTATTCTTAAACCATGGACTTTGAACACAAACCTACTTAAAGAGGATTTGACTAATATCCCAGTGTGGGTTAAATTCCATGATGTTCCCCTGGCTATGTTTTCTGATGATGGTCTCAGTCTTCTTGCCACACTGATTGGCACACCCAAAAGGTTAGATGCTTTTACAAGCCAAATGTGCAAGGAATCGTGGGGCCGTAGTAGTTTTGCTAGATGCATGATAGAAGTGAGATCGGATGAGGTACTTAGGGATAGCCTCACTGTTGAGATACCTTTACTTGATGGTTCAGGTTCGACTATTGAGAAGATACGGGTTGAATACGAGTGGCAACCACCTCGTTGTGACAAGTGTAAGATATTTGGTCATACTCTGACCGATTGTCCTACAGTTGTTATTCCTCGTGTTCCGTCTACTAAGCCTGTTAATGATAGTTTCAAGACTGTCAATCACAGGAAGAAAGGAAAGCAAGGTGGTCCTACAATTCCGGGTCAAGGGGGTTTACTAAACCTATTATGGGTAAGCAGTTTCAGTATCAACCCAAAAAGACTCCTCCTGAGCCTAAGAAGACGACTAAGAATGCCGGTAGCACTAAGAAGACGACTTCTGATGTGGCTAGTTCTAGTGGTACGAAGATTTCTACATCTAACCAATTTGATGCTCTTAATATGGATGATACGGATGCATTTGGTATTCCTACTTCTGACACCAACATGGATGTGGATGCTGGCCGTACAATGGAAGTTAATGAGGATGAGTCGGTTAAGACTGGTACTACATCACAAGAACCGATTGTGAGTGATTCAATAGGAACTAAGGAAGTTGGTTCTACTCCCATAGTTGAGAAGATTAGTAAACTTGAAAAGCTACTTATTGATGGGAAAGCTACTCTTGTGGATGATGAAGGTCATCCTATTCCGTCTGCCTCTGTCACTAAGAGGGCTAACCCATTTTCCAAGGTGGGTGATGTTGTGGTTTCTGATAGTGATGAGGAAGAGGTTCTTAACACGTTCGACGAATCAGCAAATCTATTTGGTGGAGGTCATGAGCGTGAAGATGAGTTTGATGACTATGATGATTACTCGAAGCAAATTTATGATCTTCCAGGTGAATTGGATGCACTTAATGCCATTTATGGCTTTAATCTCCAAGGTCGTAGGAAGTAGTTTATATTTTTGTCCGAGTCTTGCAATATTATGTGGTAGTGGTTTTGTTTTCTTGTCTAGAAAATAGGAAGTATCTTGTTATGTAAGATTTTCGCCTATGTAACGGGCTGAGATATAAACCAAATAGATATAAGTTGCATATAAAAGATATAGGCTTAAGTTGCATATAAAAGATATAAACCAATAGCGTTACGATTTTTATATTATCCGTTAACCATAAATAACAACTTTTTTAAAATGGCATGCATCAAAAATAAATATTTTTTGTTACTCGGTACAGGTGTAAAAAGACAATAAGTAATCCTGGGTTTGTGAAATGGATGCATGATTTAAAGCACAAATCATTCCTTACTAACAGCTCTTTAGAAACATATTAAGTAGAATGGTTCGTTTATGCTTATGGAACTAACACATGAAAATAAGTAGCACAAAATGCATACCTCTGGTGTATGAATCCCAGTGATCGAGTCCAAGACGCACATAATCTTTGAATATATTTGAATGTTCTCAAGAACTGATGTCTCAGCATCTCTGCTCCTTTTTTTATGAAAAGCCAAGGCTGCAGGCATACCAAACAGCAGTTATATACTTAGTTCAGCAATGTTCAATTTTAATGAATAGATTTAAAACTCACAGCAATAGATATCTATTTAATGATACCAATAAGAAGTATTTAGCTTAAAAATTATGGCTTGCAATGAAAAAAGATACATCCTCTAAATTAGTCCCTACCTTATGTGTAACAGTGATAGCTCTCTTCATAAGCTATTAATGTCGATAATCGCATATTAAAATTTTGTGTTTATAAAACCTTAATGTGTGTCTCTCAAATACTTAATAGGTATACCTTGCTTGTGGCGGTCCGGTATCCTTGGGGTCTTTGGGAAAACCTTTAACGGAGTTGGAGTCAATTGGACGAAACACCTACATAGTTTTTAACAACACTGATCAACTTTGTACCCATATTCTGAATCCCAATTCCTTTTCCTACTCCCATCCCTATCCACATAGCTTCATATCCTACAAAACACCAAAACTAATTAATCCAATCAAAACCTGTTTGTAGTATTTGGCCAAAAAAGAAGCAACACTATGGATACCATGACCGATCACCATTGATAGGAAGAATCTTTCCACCTATTTGTGATGACAAATGCGATCAGTCAGTGATTACCTGATGGAAAATAGACAATAGCGCCTTCAAATTCGACACCGTCCAAGAATCACTAACATAAGCATCCTACTACCTTTCATCCAGGTTCCGACTCCACTTCCATTTCCATTTCCAGATGTAACCTTTTCAGCAACCTAATATCACTCCCTTCGGGTGTGGCTGAAAAAAGAAATCAAACATTAAACAAAGTCAACTATATAAAGAACCTCAAATTTTTTAACAAAGCAAAAATACATTTTTACATTACATTATAAGTTCTGTTAATCATTTTTAATTGGCGGAAAAGATTTTTTAAAGAAAAAAGAAGAGATCTTTTTATTCATTCTGGTGGCATGTATAATCAGCTGTTGGTTGTTTATTCGAGAGACACTGACCTCCTGTTGTAACCTTTTCATTACCCGGGAGTATCTTGTTAGCTTGCTGATTGCCCAGTCGATGGCTATGAATGTTTAAAAGTTACAAATCCAAACAAAATAATTTGCAAATAATCAGTTAAATTTCTAGTTTTATATATTATAAGCATTTTTTTTTTGCTTATCATATTTAAATTCCAATAAGCTCACAAAGTTCAACACCTGTAAGTTGTTTATTAAATGGAATCGGAACCTATTTGGTCCATCCGCTTAAGTCTTTCCTCGGGCGTTACTTTTTTCCTTCACTATTGTTTAGCACCAATACCTGAGGGTTTACATAACTTTCTTAATCCTGATGAAGCTGATACTGAGCAGCTTTTCAATTGCATCGTTAGTCGCATTCTCAGTTATACAGACCTAAAACACAAAGAAAAAAACATGGAGCCTGAATTTCTGGAACAACTTCAAAAGCAAGAAAAGAGCTAACTTAATGGTAATGCATCTAGTGATAAAGAAAGGACCTGATATTCATCATTTCCCTATACTTGAGCTCTTGCAGGCCGGCTCCAACAACTCCTGAAACGATGATATCAAATCCCCAGCAGTTCAGCTCCTCGGGCTGCAAAGAAATTAGATATAAATGAGGAAAACTCAGTATATAGTTAATCTTCTAAAACAGAAAGAAAAAAAATTGCATCCATCTGTTCACAAATGATTGTGATAAGGAAACATTTTTGGGCTACTATGTACGCATCATACTTAATAAGCATTTAGTCATTAAAAAAATGTATGAAGAATGATTACCTGTGTATCACGATAACTGACCTCAGCCCCCAATAAGAATGGTTTGAAAAATATTTGAAACTGAATCAGCAAACAGAAGCTGCAATTGTAGACATTTAAAAATTGGATGGAATCCTTTTGGCTTATTACTTAACCCAATCAACCCAATTCATATCGACCCGAATCAAAAAGTTATCATTTTGACTCTTAAGTTGTTCAGTCTTTTGTTCGCCCACCTATGGCTACCATAAATCATATCAACAATCTAACACAAAAAGAGTTGTAAAAAAACCCATGATTCAACCACAACAACATAAACAAATACCTTTGAACTGATGCAACATCCTTGTTGAATTTGGTTCACAAACAAATCCCTTTGAACTCCTTGTGTTTCCTGTTAAAAAAGATCATAACACAAAAGAAATCTATCATCTAAAACAAAAGGTAAAATTTAGAAAAGGATTAGAAATCTTACCAGTGAAGATTTTTTTTTTTTTTTTTTTTTTTTTTTTTTTTTTTTTTCGTGGTGTGTAGAAACCGGAAGAGGGGAGGAGATACTTTTATCCTAATCGGAACCGGCCAAAACAGGCCTGAAAAATAGCCGAAACCTTTACTTCTCGCTGCCGGTCCTCAACTTCATCATCAGGCGACAACACAAAATGGCAAAATGGACACCATCAGTGGGCTGAAGAGGACGAAGATCAGATGACATTTAGGGCGGTGGAGCTTATCAACTATAGTTATCCATTCGGTTAGAAACTCGAGGTTTATGATAAAGCACTTGACACACTTAAGATAGTGCATTCCATAAAGGCAAAGTAAGCGTCACAAAACTTTCTTTATATGAAAATATGTTTGTGGGAATCAGAGACAAATTATTCTAGTCTTTTGAGATAAAAAAAACTGGTCAAACCTCTTTTGAATTTCCAGCATCGTCTTATGGCCCTAAGGACTTCCCCTGCTCGCCGTAATTTCCAGCATCGGCTTGACGGCCTTCGGTTCACCCTCGCACACGATTCCAATACATCGGAATCCTGAATCAAACCTGCAATTAACACAAACATTTGAAAGATCTAAACTTTTTAGTCAACGCTATTACAATATTCCCAAAGGAAAGCTACTACTTTTAGGGAGAAAATGCACAATCTATTATGGCCTGTTTGCTAAATTTTGTAAGATTGACCGGTGAAAGTCAAATTTAATACTGAAAAGATTTCATTTCAGTACAGCTGCTGTTATGAGGATGCTCAACACTCTCTTGAACATTTTTTCGCTCAAAGACGAAACCAAGATTATCAGATCTATTCTACTCTATAATAATGATTGCATTAAGTTGATGGTTTATTTTAATCGGCATAAACATATTCACATAAACTCTGTTATAGTGAATACAACAAAGTTGTCAAAAGGAGTATGCCACGAATGGAAAAAAAATGAAGAAGCTCCATATAATGTCTCAATTAATGATGGATTACAAATGCATATATAGTTTGACAGTGGATTACCTTCCAATTTTTTGGTGGTCGTAAAATACGTGGTTCCTCTATAAAAGATCTTGTTAGAACAGGACTTGGTGGTTTGGTACCATGCATTGAGACCTGAAGCATAAAAAATGGTAGAATTGTACTTAAAGTAGAATAATTTGAATCTATGAATTCTTTGCTCTCAATTTGAATACACACCTAGCATATAAGATGACCTTAAGTTTCCAAAGTATTCACCTTTGTTAACGTTCGAGCCCGAATTTGTGCACAGCTTTTAACTTCTTTATATGCATCACTTTTAACTTGTTCATATTATTTCTTTAGTGCTAATTTGTTGCCGCTCAAAGTGCATCTGCTGACGAAACCTGCGCTGAATTTCTGCAACTAAAGGACCTAGAAAACCAAATCTCATAATTAGTTTCGCTACTAAAGAACACAAAACATTACATACACAAATAATAACTTACGGCTTATCTTTCATACCTGGACTAACAATGTTAGATTAGTTCATACAATTCTCAGACGTTCCATACGCGAAGTGACTATGGATGACAATTCGTTGCATCCGGCACTTGGTGTGTCGCACAATTCGTTGCAGCCGCTTACTCTGCCTATGAAAGGCCCTGCAACAGATGCCAATGCCACCTGTAAAAAAAATTAGTTAGTACTCATATTCAATATAATGATAGTTTTTTAGAGGGTAGTTGGAATTGCTAACTTTTATGCTTATAAATCAGTACTGAGATCTTGAACGACGTAACGTCTAAATGATGAATTTAAACATATAAACTACTATAACCACTTCATGCATATAGTTTTCAGTTTGATTATTTAGGATACCTATTACATGTGAAATCCTTAAATGATACATTTTTGTCAAACTCTAAGCAAAACAACCCACAACCAAACGCCCCTAACAGGTACAGATGCAAAATGGACTCGCTTGTAAATCATTATATAATGAGGATTAGGTGATAAGATTGTATAAAATTAAATTAAAACACAAAAAGTTGCCCTATACAAGTTGCCCAAAAAGTACGAGTTGCCCTATACATTATACCTTACACATACATGTACTATAATATAAAATAATAGGACACGTGTCACACCCTTGTTGAGTCGCTCAGTCGCCAAGTTGCCCTGATCCGCTAGAGGAAAGTGATTTAAAAACATTTATTCAAGGAAAGTGCTTTTGGCGACTGATCCGTTTTGGTAATTATCCCTATCATGTTTTATCAAGTTTGAATTTTACCTGTATGACCTGTTTTTAAATTTTTTACCCGGTTTAATAATTAAATACGTTTATATAATCTGTACTTGTTTCAAACGTAAGTAAAAACTCTGTATGATGCTGAATTATAGTCAACAATCATATATTTTTTTAATTTCATTCTTATAGTATATTTCGGTCTTTATATATTGAATCATATTTTGGGTGTGAGCATAGGTTCATTCTTTTCTATTTGAAAGGCATAAAGTTTATGTTGGTTGGTATTCGCCCAGAACAGGGTGGAGATAATCAATAGCCTAACTACGTACCAATTAAGGTTACCGGATATCACATGGAATCGTGTTATCACTTTCCAAAGTAAACTATTCGACCCTAATGCCTGGGTATCACGAATATCTACTTGGGATAAGACCAAATGTTGTTAGTGATTTAGGCACAAATCAATAACCCTTCGTGTATAAGTGTTGTATGTTTTCTGTGTCCCTCTTCATGCATAAAATGATTTCCTATTTATAGGAAGATACTCATGGCTAGTCAAATGGAATTATGAGAATTAATCGGCCCATTAATCTCCACATAATTATCCCCATTATAGCCTAAAATAGTGGTTACTTGACCAGTTAAACGAGGTCATAAGTATAGATGTAACTGCCATTTGAATAGGTCAAATCAGTTACATATCATCAGCAGGATCCACTTATCACTAGCAGCAGATTGTTTGCTCAGTAGCAGAGTCATACTACTAGCAGCAGAATTGCCATCAGCAGTATCCTGATGCTAGCAGCAGGATCCACTATCAGTGGAAACCAATACTAGCAGCAGAATCCTACACAACCACTACTTGAGTCAGGGTGTTCAGGGACCTGATGGGTGTACACTCCGTACCTCCAAGCCCATTACCATGTGTGAACAAATCCCACAAGTGCACTAAATTTTCCAACAATCCTCCCCAAATTTAGTTCACTACCTTTGCATGAAAATAACCATAATACAAAACAAGTGCATAAACGAAAATGTCCTGAGGATTGAATTTCCATCTTAGTAAATTACACGTTCAAATATTCGAGAATCAGGGTGTTCTAAGAATTGAACCCTTCAACCCATTTGAATACCTGAAGATAAAATACACACAAGTTTTCCAACACTTAAACACTCCTGACACTATACAAGCCATGTGTCCATATCCAATTCATAAATGTTGTAAAAGCTAAAAGTCCACAGCTTCCTGAAGCGGCAAAACTTCAACATTCACATAGGTGGTTCCTCTTTATTCATGCTCCTGCCAAGCACTTTTTCAAAGAAAAGTAACCATTAAGAAGTAATGACTTCATCCTCCTTTCAGCAGGTTCCAAGCACAAACCTTGGGATGTTTGTAAAACATGTGCTTCAGTACACTGAATGTTCAGCTTTCCACATTAAACTCAGCTCCCAAATTTCCTCAGGAGGGAGTTGGGTGTCCTAGCATTCAGTGACCAAGTTGGACTTCAAACCCATCCCTTTAGCAGACTTTATAACCAAGTCTCTAGCCAGACCCTTCGTCAAGTGATCAGCTAAGTTCTGTTGAGATCTTACAAACTCTATAGAAATCACCCCATTCATGATAAGCTCACGAATCATGCTATGTCTGACACCTAAGTGTCTAGACTTCCCATTGTACATCTGGCTATAAGCCTTTGCCAATGTAGCAGCACTATCACACCGGATAGAAATAGGTGCTATAGGTTTAGGCCACAATGGAATCTCAAGAAGCAAGTTTCTCAACCATTCAGCTTCTTTACTAGCAGCTGCTAAAGCCACAAATTCATATTCCATTGTTGAACTGGTGATACAAGTTTGTTTCTTGGATGCCCAAGAAATTGCACCTCCACCAAGTAGGAATACCCAGCCACTGGTAGACGAATTGTCTTCAGTGTTACTGATCCAACTTGCATCAGTGTAACCTTCCAACACTGAAGGATAACCAGTATATGAAAGACTATAATCCATAGTTCTCTTCAAATACTTCAGTACCCTCTGAATTGCTTGCCAGTGCTGAGCACTAGGATTACTAGTATACCTGCTCAGTTTACCCACAGCAAAAGCAATGTCAGGCCTTGTACAAGTCATGGCATACATCAGGCAGCCAATCACCCTGGAATACTCAAGTTGAGATACAGCTTTGCCAGTATTAAGCATAAGCTTCTCAGTGGTATCCATGGGAGTACTCACTGGAGTACAATCAAAGCAATTAAATTTCTTCAGTACCTTCTCAATGTAATGAGACTGAGAAATTGATATACCATTGCTTTCATGTTTAATCCTTATACCAAGGATAACATCAGCCTCCCCCATGTCCTTTATGGAGAACCTTGATGACAAAAATTCCTTTGTCAGGTCAACTTGATTTTGGTCAGCGCCAAAGATCAACATGTCATCAACATATAGGCAAATGATGACTCCTTTACCAGAATCATCAAATTTGCTATATACACATTTGTCAGCCTGGTTAAGAACATAACCATTAGACAAAACCACTTCATCAAATTTTTGATGCCATTGCTTAGGTGCCTGTTTCAGTCCATATAAAGACTTAATTAGTTTACACACCTTGTTTTCATTGTCAGGCAAGATGAAGCCCTGAGGTTGGTTCATATAAACCTCCTCATCCAATTCACCATTCAAGAAGGCTGTCTTCACATCCATCTGATGAATAATCAAATTGTGAATTGATGCCAAAGCAATCAGCAGCCTGATGGTACTGATACGTGCCACAGGGGCATAAGTATCAAAGTAGTCTATCCCTGACTTTTGTTTAAAGCCCTGAATGACTAATCTAGCCTTGAACTTTTCAATAGTTCCATCTACCTTCATTTTCCTTTTGAAAATCCATTTGCAACCAAGAGGTTTGCAACCTGGTGGTAGATCAACCAACACCCAAGTGTTGTTGCCCATGATGGAGTCAATCTCATCATTTATTGCTTCTTTCCAGAAAGCAACATCCTGGGACTTCATTGCTTCTTCAAATGTTTTGGGATCATCCTCAACAATGAAGCAATAGGAATATTGGTCAGAGACCTCATTCCTTGTACCTTCAATTAAGTATAATTGAAACTCAGGTCCAAATGACTTTGGAGTCCTGACCCTTTTGCTCTTCCTGAGCTCAAGTTCAGGTTGTTGAACCACAACCTCATCAGGGGCCTGAGATGATAATTCATCAGGGACCTCTGATACACCAATGTCATCAGTTCCATTTGGAATCATGTGACTTGGTCTAGGGACTGATGAGAATCTATTCTCATCAAATAATGCATCCCTTGATTCAATTATAGAGTTAATTGAAACATATTCATTAGGTTCAATAACATAGAACCTATATGCCTTGGAATGCTAAGCATATCCAACAAAGATGCAATCAATGCCTCTTTCACCCAAAGTTTTCATCTTCGGATCAGGGAGTCTTACAACTGCCCTACAACCCCAGGCCCTGAGATAATTCAGGTTGGGTTTCTTTTTAGTCCAGAGTTCATAAGGGGTAACCTTGTTCCTTTTGTTGGGAACCCTATTTAATAAATAGCAAGCTGTTAACATAGCTTCACCCCAGAACCCTTGACTCAGTCCTGAGTAGGACAACATGGAATTAACCATCTCCTTCAGTACCCTGTTCTTTCTTTCAGAGATACCATTTTGTTGAGGAGTATAGGGAGCAGTCGTTTCATGGATTATACCAACAGACTGAAAGTACTGAGTATCCATGTACTCACCTCCCCTATCAGTCCTTAATCTTTTGATCAGGGACCCAAGTTGTAATTCAACTTCTGTTTTAAACACTTTGAATTTATCTAATGCTTCATCCTTGGTATGTAATAGATAGACATAACAAAACCTAGAAGCATCATCAATAAATGTCACAAAGTACTTCTTGTTCCCCAAAGAGGGAGTGGCATGCAAATCACATAGGTCACTGTGTATTAGCTCCAAGAGCTCAGTCTCACGTTTTACACCCTGAAAAGGTTTCTTAGTAATTTTGGTCAACATGCAAGTTTTACACTTTTCAGTGTCCATGTCAAATGCTGGGATTAACCCATCCTTAGACATATCTTGCATCCTTTTATAATGTACATGGCCAAGTCTAGCATGCCACAGGGTAGAGTCATTCAGTTTATAGGTTGACATAAAGGCTGAATTAACAATGTCAGTGACAACATTAAGCCGGAACATTTGATTACACAAATAGCCAAAACCAATAAACACACCATGTTTGGACAATATAAATTTATCAGATTCAATAACTTGTTTATATCCATGATTATTCAAAACACTACTTGAAACCAAGTTCTTCCTTATATCAGGAACATGAATAACATTAAACAAAGTTACAATCTTTCCAGAACTAAAATTAAGATCTACACAACCACGACCATGCACCAAAGCTGTTGACTCATTTCCCATGTGAAGAATAGAACCATCATTCAGTGACTCGTAAGTCTTGAACCATCTTCTATCTTTGCACACATGAACAGTTGCTCCAGAGTCAACCCACCACGCAACATCATCATCCTGCACATAGTTAGATTCAGATACATATGTAACATAATAAAACTGAAGAGATTCATTAAACATATTCTGACCTTTCAGTGAGTTGGCTGAACCACCACTCCCTGAACCACTAGTGCCTGAACCATTGGTTTTACCACCAACCTTAACACCTTTGCAATCCCTTTTAATGTGACCAGATTTGCCACATTTCCAACAAGTAGGTGTAGCCTTCTTGTTAGGATCAGCCCTTGTGTTATCATGATGTTTGCGTTTGCCTTTGTTGTCATTGTACCTGGTGGAATTGTTATGTTCCACCATATTGAAAACCTATGCACCAGTAGCATTGCTACTCTTTGGCTTGTCATTTTCCTGCGCCCTGAGAGAATCCTCAATACGCAGATGACTACCCAACTGAACAAGTGTCAGTTCTTCCTTCTTATGTTTCAAGGCATGCTTGAAATCTTTCCAAGAATGAGGGAGTTTGTCAATGATACAAGAGACTGAAATAGCCCCATCCATGTTCATTTTATGTTGTGTAAACCTTCCAAGTATTCCAAGAAGTTCATTGTATTGTTCCATGACTGGTCTTGAATCAGTCATTTTGTAATTTGTGAAATTACTCACAAGAAACTTCTTACTTGAAGCATCCTCAGCCATATATTTGGCATCCAAGGAATCCCAAAGTTCTTTGGAAGATTCAACGTTCTGATAAATGTCAAAGAGAGAATCAGACATACCATTTAGGATTAAGCCTCTGCTAACATAGTCATCATTCTCCCATTTGCTCCTTTTCCTTATCTGCTCCACAGTAGCATCATCCCCATGATCCTCAGGAATGGCAGTACTAAGAACATACACCACATTCATGCTTGAAAGCAAGAAGTGCATCTTCTTTTGCCATCTTCTGAAATCAACACCTTCAAACTTATCCAATTTGGAAAAGTTAGCATCCATATGCCTCATAGCAGCAGCCATTGATTATCACAAAATAGTTTACTTTGATTGTTGGTTGGTATTCGCCCAGAACAGGGTGGAGATAATCAATAGCCTAACTACGTACCAATTATGGTTACCGGATATCACATGGAATTGTGTTATCACTTTCCAAAGTAAACTATTCGACCCTAATGCCTGGGTATCACGAATATCTACTTGGGATAAGACCAAATGTTGTTAGTGATTTAGGCACAAATCAATAACCCTTCGTGTATAAGTGTTGTATGTTTTCTGTGTCCCTCTTCATGCATAAAATGATTTCCTATTTATAGGAAGATACTCATGGCTAGTCAAATGGAATTATGAGAATTAATCGGCCCATTAATCTCCATATAATTATCCCCATTATAGCCTAAAATAGTGGTTACTTGACCAGTTAAACGAGGTCATAAGTATAGATGTAACTGCCATTTGAATAGGTCAAATCAGTTACATATCATCAGCAGGATCCACTTATCACTAGCAGCAGATTGTCTGCTCAGCAGCAGAGTCATACTACTAGCAGCAAAATTGCCATCAGCAGTATCCTGATGCTAGCAGCAGGATCCACTATCAGTGGAAACCAATACTAGCAGCAGAATCCTACACAACCACTACTTGAGTCAGGGTGTTCAGGGACCTGATGGGTGTACACTCCGTACCTCGAAGCCCATTACCGGGTGTGAACAAATCCCACAAGTGCACTAAATTTTCCAACAGTTTATTCTTGTAAAGCCATAATCTTATGCAACGGTAAAAAAATTTGTAATTCTATTTTTGAAATAGCTATGGTCTGCAAATTCGAAAAGTAGCCGTTGGGTAACAGTTAAATCACCTAAAATCTTAATAAATTTCATTCTCTTTTGTGTTTTTATCCTCTTTCTTCATATCTTATGAACACCGTTCTTTTAATGCCATATTCTTATACAACGGTAATATTAGTTTGTAATTTGAATTTTCGAAATAGCTTTTGTCTTCATATTTGAAATGTAGTCGTTGGGTAACGGTCGAATCTTCAAAAATCATTATAAATATCATTCCTTCAATGCCGTGTTTTTATCATCTTGCTAAGTATCGTTGACAACCTGCTTGTTATTTTCACTTAATTTTCACAAAGCTTCATTCATTCATTCATTGGTCAATATGTTTCTTACTTACGTATGTTCCATGGGAATAGCATCATCATCATCTGCCACATTTTTCCTGCTCCACAATTTTACACCTCTGAATATAAATTTTATCAACAATATTGTTGATGGAAATCTTCCAATGGCCAAGAGAATCTCTAAAGAAATTAATGAGCAAATTATCCTTCGTAGTCCTTGCAATATCGATAATTTCATCGGTACGTGCTACTTCTCCAAGCTAAAATTTATTCCCCATTTTGTGAAATGTTTAGATTCACATACTAAAGTGTTTACAATATTTGATTAAACCCAAATTTACTCACAATTTCTTCTTTTATATTCTTCAGGTTATTGAAGATGGTTACGAAATCTTTTGAGGACGTACAGCCACCTACTAACCTTATTCTCTGCGCCAAACTACTGTAAAGAGTTTGAAAATGATGGAGCGTTGGCTGTGGATGAAATGTTGATGTGTTCCTTTCATGTTATAAAGGGTTCACAGAGGGGGGGGGGGGGGGGGGGAGGGGGGGGGGGGGGTTGTGTTGATTGTCTTCCAAAGAACCTTTTTGGTTTTTGGCTTCACATTTTTGGTTTTTTGCCAGTTTTCTGTTTTTTGGTACGATCCTACTTCAGATATATTTTAGTCGCGTCGAATTGTAGAATTATTTAGCAGATTACACCGTTTCCGTGCCAAACACCAAGTATGATATTTTGATGTGTCCTTCCATTTTTAAGATATAAGGGTAGACATTGTCACATTGCAGTGCGAGACTGTTAATCAGTTAGCAGTCAAGTTGTAAAGTAGATATCTTTGATTATCTCACTTGTATTACTATATTCTTTGCAAGAGTTGATCAATAATATGTACTGTATTACTTTGATATGATATTCTTTTGTATCAATATCCCACACAGAAATCCGCCAATTCTAATGAAATTAGTTTTTTGTTTCTCTTCTGTTTGTTTTCTTTTGTCTCTTAATTTTCTCATTTTTGACCCATTTACAAAACTTATGCAATGTTTAACATGGAAATATGTCCTAGTTAATAAAGTCTAAACATTTTTCTTCTTTTTTAACACAACTACGAAAACCAAAATATAGAAAGTTTGAACATACATTTTGATACAGTACTAACTATCCGATAACTGTCATTTAAGGTTTTCCATTTATATATTTTGACAAACATATATGTTTGTTAGAATACATAAATGAAAAACCTTAAAGTATGATATATATCATACTTTATAAGCAACATTGTAGTTTATACCAATTAAAGCCATATTATACTACTTAAAAATTAATATAAACATATATAACAATAATTGATGGGTGTACAATGTATGATGAAACTGTGATGGTAATAGAACTGGATTTTTTTTTTTTTTTTTTTTTTTTTTTTGAGCAAATAGAACTTGATGAAAACGAATACTTTCCTTTACTTGATGATCCCTTCTTGGATGGTCCTTTCTTTGATGCACTTTTATACTGTCCTTTACTTGATGATCCCTTCTTGGATGGTCCTTTCTTTGATGCATTTTTATACTGGCTGTTCGTTGGGTTTAACTTACTCGACATTTCTTGTCACTCTACACATCGTACATGTCCACAGGTCGTCAAGTCCACAACCTGCCCACAGCGAATATATATAGTAAGCAATAGACCACCTAATGTGTTGCGAAGCTAGAGGTGTCAAAATGTGTGGGTCAACTGGATATGGTAACAAATCAGTATAGATTAGCTACAAAAAAGCAAATGGCATTACTTAGCACATTTTTTGTCCAATTGCTAAACATTTTTGCCTACTGTTTCATCCGTTCAACACACTTCCTTTCAGTCTTTTTCTATTTTATCCCTCTGACCCGTTAAAACATATAATGTGACCTGTATTTGAACCATTCAAATATAAATGGGTCAAAAAATTTAAAACACATGTTTCACAATGCACAGGCTATTCGAACATATCCAAAATAGGGAAAGTTTATTATACGTTTAACCCCAATTTAATCAAGGATCATATGTTTTATTTCAATTTATTTTAATATAGTTTTGGTCTCTGTATGTTTAAATTAGCTTTTGGTGTTTCGAACGGTCTTATCTTAAAAGGATTATTTGAAACAGTTGAGTCTTCATATTTGAAAAGTAGCCGTTGGATAAATTTCATAAATTTCATTCAATTATTTGAAAAGTAGCCGTTGAAAAGTAACGGTCGGATGTCCATCCAAGATCTTTATAAATTTCATTCTCTTCATGTCGTGTTTGTATCCTCTTACTATATATCTTTCATCATTCGATCCATTATTGTCATTGTTCTCCGGTTTGTTACTCTCACTCCATTTTTTCAATTCATTTATCGGTATTTGTTTACTTATATAATTGTTCCATGCAAATGGAATCATCATGTGCTAGATATTTCAGTCTCCACAATTTCACACCTCCAAATATAAGTTTCATCCAGGGTATTGTTAATGGAAATCTTCTGACGGCTCAGAAAGTCTCTAAAGAATTGATGAGAGTTCATCTTCTGCTTCCGCCCCAAAAACTCCCCCAAAGAGACATCTTATGCAGCTTCCCAGGCAGCCCCTTCGCAGGCCACTAGCGCCTTATCCATGCACCATTGCCGACACAGTCTCCCAACTGACACGTTAGCCCACACCAGAAGTGGGAAGATTGGGTTAAGACCATGAAAGTAGCACATAGTCCTGTATGGAAGAGGGCTGGATGCTATTATAAATTCCACACTCAAGATACCCCAAAATAAGAATCTTATTTTTTGGTTTGCTGAAAAGTGGTCCCTCAAAACTAATACATGTATACTTCCATTGGGGGGGGGGGGGGGGGGGGGGGGGGTGAGGGTACGATTACTCTCGAAGATATGATGGTTCTGGGAGGTCACCAGTCATGTCGAGATCTCCCAGGATGTGATGCTTTATGCCAGTTAAATAAAGCTTACAAAAAATTGATTGCAACTCCTTCAAAAAAGGCCCGCTTCAGTGCTTGGATGAACGAGTTTATGGTCAATCAAAATGTTCATGAACATGAAGCGTTCCTAGCACTCTGGTTGTCTAAGTATCTCTTTCCGTCTGTGAGAGACACAGTCCTGCCAGAGCTTTTAATTTGGCTATTCTTCTAGCAAGAGGCCAGAAAATGGCTCTGGCACCTGCTGTCCTTGCAACTCTCTATAGGGACTTGCATCTCTTACAAAACACTATTTTGGATCTCCAACAAGGAAAAAGCGAAAGAGTGTTGCAGCAAGTATTTTCCCCTGTGTACTACATGCAGGTGTGGGTATTGGAAAGGTTTCAGCATGTGAGGCCTTATGGTGTGGGCAACATTCGAGAGGATGAAACTAGATTGGCCAGATGGGCTAACCCGGCTAACAAAAGTACTGATTACTAGTTATTTCATAGCTCACACAATTTATAAAGAAGATGCTACGATTGAAAAAATAGATAATGATGAATTGGAATCATTTGCTCGGTGTGTCAGGGTTTCTAAGTTAGTTGGGTTGGATATTAGTCAACAATACTTTCCTCATCTGGTATCTAAGCAGTTTGGGTATAATCAAGATATCCCAGCTGACGATCTTAATCTCGAAAGCAATGAAGATGTTTGGGATGAATCTATATACCTCCCACAAAGACAGTTCGAAGGTCATGGGAGTGTTAGGTATAAGGAATGGTGGAAAAGTGAACCAGTTCTAATCAGGACCTGCGTGTCCCTCTTCGCCCAAAAATGAAGCATCGTAGAAGTATGAGAGATTAGCTTTTTATTTCTAGGAATTTATAGCTTGTAGTTCCGTAATGTTGTGGCTTTAAATCCCCCTCCTGTTTCGTAGTTTCGATCAAGTTTCATGTTTCGTTGATGTCACAATTTGTGATCATTGCAGGATACCTCTTAAGTTCCTGTTTTTTTATTATGTTTTGCAAAAACTACATCTACATGATTGTTTCAATGGAGGCTTGTTTGGAACAAATTACTTTTTATTCTCAGCACAAATTACTGTATGAGTTTGATAATGATGGAACGATGTGGATGAAATGTTGATGTGTTTCTTTCATATTATAAGGGGTCACAAAAGAAAGGGAGGTTTGGCGTTGGCCAAAACAGTGTACTGCCAACTTTTATGCCTTTTTAGATTTTCGGTCCTTAACAAGTGTTCCAACAGAACCTTTTTGGTTTTTGGTATTGCATTTTTTAATTTTCGGTATGATCCTACTTCAGATATTATGTCAGTCTCGTCGGATTTTAGAATTATTAATGTACTACACTGTCATGTGCCATATACCAGCTATCAAATGTTGATGTGCTCCTTTTACTTTTTGTAAGATAGCTTATTGAGGATTGTAAAACTATATGTTTGTTTCAGAGTTGAATTTGGGTTATAATCGTGTAGACTTTGCAATGTTACTTCATCAGTTAGCACTCAAATTGTAACGTAGATATCTTTGGTTATTTCACTTGCATTACTATGTACAATAGCATAGGTGTTCTTTTGTATAGCTATTCCATACAGCAGTCCGACAATTCTAATGAAATTCGTTTCTGGTTTTCTTCTGTTTCTTTTACTATGTTCAATATACTATTTCACTATGGATGAAATTTGAAGATTATTTTGTTATTGATGTTGCATATCTACAAATAGACATGAATAGAATCTGACTTTGAATTAGAAACCTACACTATAATTTCATTTTTAGAATTTAGACAACTTAGAAACAGGTTTTTAAATGTCATGAAAAAATATATGGGCGCCAAAACTAAGTTGTAATAAAAAGGGTGAAAACAGATGGTGCAACCGCGATACCTGCACACTGTCTGATATGGTTCATAACCTGTGTATAGGTGGATAAAAGTGAATGAAAACGTGAAAAGATAACTCATTTTCAAACAGAACAATAAATTATGGTTCACATCCTAAACGATATTGTATATGACAATAACCAGAATTCAGAAGTGTAGATGCACCATGGCAGCAGTTAACAACGAGAGATGATGGCAGTAGCGCAGTCTAAGGTCAGGATCTAGCAATGGATACAGCGTGATCTGGTTTCGATAGTTTGGGGGGAGCAAAAGTGTGGATGTTGATGATGTATAAGGATAAAAATATCGATAAACTAAGAATTTTCAAGATGGAGGATCGTGAATGCTTCCATTTATCTTAGAAGTATATGCAACCCACAACTTGAATATTTTATATATATTGCTAAATATCTGAGTTACATTTAACGCACACCGTCTAATTAGTAAGAAGCTAACATCACCACTTTGAGAATTATAATAATCAGATGCAATAATAAACTGATGGGGGGTTAGAATGTATGATGAAATTGTGATGATAGTAAAACAAGAACCGGATGGATACCAAAATTGTTGATGGTATTATAACAAAATTTGCTCGCTACAAGACAACATTATCTCAATCTTAGTGCCTAACAAAAAGATGATCCAAGATTACATTCACTTTGACTTTCCCTTACTTGATGGTCCCTTCTTTGATGGTCCTTTCTTCGATGCATTTTTATAAGGACTTTTCCTTGGGTTTAACTTACTCGAGGTTGATGAAGACTTGCCTTGTTGATTTCTTCGTTTCTTATCGCTCTTAACATTGTACATGTCCACAGTCTGCCCACAATGAATTTATACAGTAAGCAATAAACACCTACAAAGTTGTAGAACTCAAGATAGTTAAATGGGTGAGCTCAGCTGGTTAGCTAATACATTAAAATTAGGAAACCTTTAAAGTGATTTAGTAGGTTGTATGCATATGTATACATATACATCACTTAATTGCCCTATTCATATTTTACCGAGTCAAAAATGTTTAACATAAAACAACTATTCAACGAAGGATTACTGACGTCAAAAAGTTGTTTTAGAGAGAAGGCATTGCTAGATGTTAAGACTTAATGGTATAAACAGTACCTTTGAAACATTAAAGATTTCATGGGAATTCTTGGCCATTAACTTGTTTAGAATCTTGTCAGTTTGTTGCTTCTCTAATGAACCCATTCCAGATCCTTCAACCGCAGGTAAAAACTGAAAAAATATATAAGAAAAAAGTTGGCAACAAATTTATAATGATAAAGTTTCATGTCAACTTTTGGAGGGATAACACGTGTACAAACCTTTCTGTATTTCTTGTCATGTTTAGGTGGCTTTTCACCAGCCAACTTGTCAAATTTACCACCACTAGCAGTTGAAGTTGCAGCCATTCCTGCTACGTTTTGTAGTTCATCCTTACTAACCTTTTTTGGTGAAGTCTGAGTTCCTGTTATTGGTAATGCAGTAGCCGCAAGTTGAACATGACTGCCACAAAACGTTGAAGTTCTTTTAAGTTACAACCTTTGTTCAACTTAACTGACTTTATTTCTTTTTAATTAGTTTTAAGGGGGCAAAATGACAACAAACACGAAAATCTTTTTAAAAATTACATTACGTTGGAAAGTTGAGAGATGGTACCTGCCCGTGCCCCCTCCGTAACTCTGCCATGCAGGTACCTAGTATACAAGTATCTCAATATTTTCTGTTCTGTTATGAGAAAAAGGACTAAATTAACACAAAATAATGCATCCATAAGATTTAAATATGACTATAACTTATTCATGTAAAAGAAAATTTTGGGTGAAATACTATATAACTTTTTTGTTTCCTTATCGTGTTTGAGATGACAAGTTTAATAATACTTATTGTTTGCAAGAATTTACACGTAAAAAAAAGACTCGTGCACTAGCAAGTAAAAGTTTATTTTGCCAACAACCCCACAAAACCATCAAGCATTGATACGATTCTTCTAACCGAAGAAAAATTAACTTATAATAAATTTACACGTTATTTTTATTTAAACACAATACTTACGCTTCTATGTTTAAATGTTTACATTTATTGAAAAAATGTAACATATATGCATCATAAATTTACGTCCTATATTTTGTTTTTACGTTACATGCATGTTTAATAAGATCTTCATGTATAAATTAACATCAGACTCGTATGCATAAATCAAAAGTTGCAAGCAGCAAAGAAGGTTTTCTTTTACAAACAGATGCCTTGGTGCCACACATTGACGTCTAGGGCCATTGCCCCTTCTACGAGTTTACCACTTGCACCAAGTAAGCGGAAAGTAATATGTTCGATAGGCAGCCGTAACCTGTGACAAGAAAAGGCCATTAAGGCCATATTACGTTGCCGTTTGGGAGAACGGCAGAGGGCATTAAGTCAAGACATATTAAGTGGCTTTGCACTAAAGCTGTTAGAGTTTGACAATCAAAGTACACAAATATGCGGAAGCTAGGATCAAGTATAACACGTATAAAAATTAACTAAAATATAAATAGTAACGTACCCGATGCACTTCAATAAATCTTGAATCTTGTGTAAACTAGATCACTGATAAACCCCTTACCGTTTTTGTTTATCGATCTCTTGATAATTACTATAGTGAGTAATTACCTCATTCTTGTACACACAAACTAATACCGAATTAAAGTGATTGCAAGATTAAACACAAGGAAAATTTCTTTATAAAATTTTCGACCCAAAACCCTTAGGGTTTGTAGGTTCGATCGGCAGGAAGAAAACAAAGAGGAAAACAAAGCCTTAGGGTATTGTATATGCACAAAAGATGATAAACAAATGACCATTCGGTTTGTATATATAGTATAGGTGTTGAAATAAATAACTCAACCTGGAATTATGAAGTTGAGGGACTAATTTGTACTTTGTTGTATTTTCAGATAATAGCTCTTTTGTATCTTGAGGTTGAGTTGGCTAAAGCTGAGAAGAGCAAGGGCTAAAGTTGACAAGACTTGAAAGATGTTGAGGGAGCTATATATACTCTTGTTCCCTGCTAGGGTTTCACATCTTCAATACATCAAAATAACGCAGTCTTCTCTTTAGTTATTCAATCAAAGTTAGTAAAGATTTGTTGTTAGTATTCATTGTGAGAATTGAGTGTTTTGTATCAAACTATTGGCAAGTTAGTCAATAGACTTGCCCCTGAGTAGCAGTGGCAAGTTGTGTGATTCATTCTGGTTGTTGTACTGATTGAGATCAGTTACTTTTTGATCTTGTGATTGTTTTGATTGAATAATAAGATTGACTTGAATTGAGATTCAAGTCTTGTTTTCTGGTTTCATTATCAAATTTTACATGGTATCAAAGCCAGGTTCTTCATCTTGCTCTTTTTAAAACGATTTCGGAAAAATTAGGGTCTCTAAAATTTGGGGGTTTTTCAAAATTGCTTTGATTAAACCTAAGTAACCGTGGTTAATTAGTGATTTTTTGTTCTAATTGATCAATTAAAAAAGGTTTTTACAAAACGCCTAATTTTTGAGAAAATTAGGGTTTGGATAAGTTTGGGGGTTTTGATCTCTGGCTTCGATTGGTGGTTGATTTCTGGGTTCTTGATCTGGTTTGTTGGATCTTGGTGAATCTTGGTGATTCTGGGCTGATTTAGATTGTGTGGGTTGTGATTCTTGACTAAGTGAATCAAGATCATAACCTGGGTTGATTGTTCCGCTGCTGGGTGTTCTTGCGTGCACTGTAACACCTCTCACGCTCTCTTCTTTAATTCTGTTCTTTACTTTCTTGTTTAGATTGACGGGGAGTAGGATTTGGGTTGTTGAAGTTGAGATTATTGTGTTTTGTGTTTACTGTGCTTACTTGGTACCTGTTTTTTTTTCCATTAGATATTATGTGGTTGTTTGTGTGTTTAGCCCTTGACCTACCACTTTGAGTGGCAAGGAAGCCTGAGAACTACCTTCTTGACTCATTTGTGTGCTCGATTTCTTTGCATTATGTTTGTTCATGGTGATACCCCACCTCAGTCTGAGAATGGGACTGATGATGATGAGGTTCAAGCTACCTTAATTAGTAAACTTGGCATTGTAGACTTGGTCATCCCTCTGACAAGTCTTATCTGTGCTAAAAGGTGAAATCAATTTTTTAAATAATAATGAAACTGAGCCTTGTGACATTTGTCAAAAGGCTAAACAGACAAGGGAACCTTTTCCCTTGAGTGATCATAAAACTACTTTTCTTGGTGAACTTGTTCACTTGGATCTTTGGGGTCCTTATAGAGTTAAAAGTAAAGAAGGATATAGATATTTTTTAACTGTTGTTGATGATTTCACCAGGGTTGTTTGGGTTTACTTACTTAAGAGTAAGCATGAGGTGTTTGAATGTATTCAAGTGTTTTATAACCTGATTAATACACAATTTGAGAAAAGTGTTAAAATTTTTAGAAGTGATAATGGAACTGAGTTTGTTAATAATCAATTTGATAAGTTTTGTAAAGACAAAGGTATTATACATCAGACCTCTTGTGCTTATACCCCTCAACAGAATGGGGTTGTTAAGAGGAAACATAGGCATCTTTTAAATGTTGCTAGATTCCTTATGTTTCAGGGGGGATTGCCTTTATTTTTATGGTTTGAATGTGTGCTTACTGCTACTTATCTTATTAACAGATTGCCATCTTCAGTGCTGAGTGGAGACTCTCCTTACAATCTTGTTTTTAATAATAAACCTGTTTTAAGTCACTTAAGAACTTTTGGATGTCTTTGTTTTGCTACTATACTTACCAGCAATGATAAGTTTGGTAGTAGAGCAGAAAAATATGTTCTTGTTGGCTACTCTAATTCTCAAAAAGATTATAAATTGTATAGTCTTGAGAGGAAACAGTTTATCTTTTCTAGAGATGTTAGATTTTTTGAAAATGTTTTCCCTTTCAAGATAAAATACTCTTCTGCTAATCCTGACCCTCTCAGTCAGGGTCTGAATCATGTTAATTTCTTTAATGAAGTAACATGTGACAACTCTGACACACCCAATGATGATAACAATAGTCAAGATGATCATCATGAGGGTGAGGGTGGCAACTCCTTGCATCTTGGTAGCCCAACTATTGACCATGAACATGGTGATTTGTGGCACGCTGCTGGTTCCAATGGGGTTGCCAGTACAAGTGAGATGGCTGCAACAACTCTAGATGTTAGCACTTCTGAGGGTGTCAGTAGTCCCTTACCTAAACAAGCAGAAGAGGTGGTTTTTGATAATAATGATCAGTCTTTTTTAAGAAAGTCTGATAGAACCTCTGTTTTTCCAAATAAATATAAAGATTTTGTAGTTGAATCTAAAGTTAAGTATGGGCTTGAAAAATTTGTTAACTACTCAAAACTAAGTTCTGAAAACTTTTGTTTTGTTGTTGAACTAAATAAATCTGTTGAACCAAAAACTTTTAGAGAAACAGTTTATCTTTTCTAGAGATGTTAGATTTTTTGAAAATGTTTTCCCTTTCAAGATAAAATACTCTTCTGCTAATCCTGACCCTCTCAGTCAGGGTCTGAATCATGTTAATTTCTTTAATGAAGTAACATGTGACAACTCTGACACACCTAATGATGATAACAATAGTCAAGATGATCATCATGAGGGTGAGGGTGGCAACTCCTTGCATCTTGGTAGCCCAACTATTGACCATGAACAGGGTGATTTGTGGCACGCTGCTGGTTCCAATGGGGTTGCCAGTACAAGTGAGATGGCTGCAACAACTCTAGATGTTAGCACTTCTGAGGGTGTCAGTAGTCCCTTACCTAAACAAGCAGAAGAGGTGGTTTTTGATAATAATGATCAGTCTTTTTTAAGAAAGTCTGATAGAACCTCTGTTTTTCCAAATAAATATAAAGATTTTGTAGTTGAATCTAAAGTTAAGTATGGGCTTGAAAAATTTGTTAACTACTCAAAACTAAGTTCTGAAAACTTTTGTTTTGTTGTTGAACTAAATAAATCTGTTGAACCAAAAACTTTTAGAGAAACAGTTTATCTTTTCTAGAGATGTTAGATTTTTTGAAAATGTTTTCCCTTTCAAGATAAAATACTCTTCTGCTAATCCTGACCCTCTCAGTCAGGGTCTGAATCATGTTAATTTCTTTAATGAAGTAACATGTGACAACTCTGACACACCCAATGATGATAACAATAGTCAAGATGATCATCATGAGGGTGAGGGTGGCAACTCCTTGCATCTTGGTAGCCCAACTATTGACCATGAACAGGGTGATTTGTGGCACGCTGCTGGTTCCAATGGGGTTGCCAGTACAAGTGAGATGGCTGCAACAACTCTAGATGTTAGCACTTCTGAGGGTGTCAGTAGTCCCTTACCTAAACAAGCAGAAGAGGTGGTTTTTGATAATAATGATCAGTCTTTTTTAAGAAAGTCTGATAGAACCTCTGTTTTTCCAAATAAATATAAAGATTTTGTAGTTGAATCTAAAGTTAAGTATGGGCTTGAAAAATTTGTTAACTACTCAAAACTAAGTTCTGAAAACTTTTGTTTTGTTGTTGAACTAAATAAATCTGTTGAACCAAAAACTTTTAGAGAAACAGTTTATCTTTTCTAGAGATGTTAGATTTTTTGAAAATGTTTTCCCTTTCAAGATAAAATACTCTTCTGCTAATCCTGACCCTCTCAGTCAGGGTCTGAATCATGTTAATTTCTTTAATGAAGTAACATGTGACAACTCTGACACACCCAATGATGATAACAATAGTCAAGATGATCATCATGAGGGTGAGGGTGGCAACTCCTTGCATCTTGGTAGCCCAACTATTGACCATGAACAGGGTGATTTGTGGCACGCTGCTGGTTCCAATGGGGTTGCCAGTACAAGTGAGATGGCTGCAACAACTCTAGATGTTAGCACTTCTGAGGGTGTCCGTAGTCCCTTACCTAAACAAGCAGAAGAGGTGGTTTTTGATAATAATGATCAGTCTTTTTTAAGAAAGTCTGATAGAACCTCTGTTTTTCCAAATAAATATAAAGATTTTGTAGTTGAATCTAAAGTTAAGTATGGGCCTGAAAAATTTGTTAACTACTCAAAACTAAGTTCTGAAAACTTTTGTTTTGTTGTTGAACTAAATAAATCTGTTGAACCAAAAACTTTTAGAGAAGCTTACAAACAACAGCACTGGAGAGATGCAATGGATAAAGAAATGTATGCGCTTTATAGTAATGACACTTTTGAGATTTGTGAATTACCTGTTGGTAGAAAGGCCATAGGAAATCAGTGGGTTTATAAGATTAAGTATAAGTCCTCAGGAGAGGTTGAAAGATATAAGGGTAGATTAGTTGTTAAAGGTTATAGCCAAAAGGAAGGTGTTGACTTTGATGAAACCTTTTCTCCTGTGGTTAAGATTGTCACTATTAGATGTGTTGTGAATCTTGTTGTTCAAATGTGTTGGCCTATATTTCAACTTGATGTTAATAATGCTTTTCTTTATGGTGATCTTAATGAAACTGTTTATATGACTTTACCTGAGGGTTACTTTGATGTTAATGATAAAAGAGTTTGTAGACTCAAGAAATCTTTGTATGGGTTGAAACAAGCACCTAGACAATGGAATGCTAAATTGACTAGTGCTCTTATTGAGAATGGGTTCAAACAGAGCAAAAGTGATTATTCTTTGTTTACTAAGAATGACTCAGGTAACTTTGTTGCTTTACTTGTTTATGTGGATGATATAATAATCATTGGGAATAATTTGAAGGAAATTGAAAATTTTAAAGTTTTTCTGAATTCTAAATTTCAAATTAAAGATTTAGGAAAACTTAAATACTTTCTTGGCATTGAAGTGATTGAAACTGAACAAGGTGTTTGCTTAACTCAAAGAAAATATTGCTTAGATTTATTAACTGAGTTTGGGTTGCTTGCTTGTAAACCATCTGCTTTTCCTCTTGAGCAGAATTTATTCTTGACTAGTGAACCTACAATAAGTGATCCTGTGATAGATAATTTGATTGAATATCAAAAATTGATTGGAAAATTGATTTACTTAACTCATACTAGGCCTGATATTGCATACTCTGTTCATTGCTTGAGTCAGTTTATGCATAAGCCTCTAAGGTCTCACTTGAAAATTGCACTTAAAGTTTTAAGATATCTAAAAGGTTCTCCTGGAAAAGGTGTTCATATTATCAGATGTCCAAATGTATTCCTTGAGGCTTTTGTTGATGCAGATTTGGCTAAATGTGTTATTACTACTGTCTGTTCTTAAATGGTTCACTAGTTTCCTGGAAAAGCAAAAAACAAAATACCATTTCTAAGTCATCAGCAGAGGCTGAGTACAGAGCTATGGCCTCTGCTACTTCTGAAGTTGTTTGGGTTTTAAAAATCTTAAATGACTTGAACTGGGAACATTTCTTACCTGTTAAACTTTTTTGTGATAGTCAAGCTGCTATTAAAATAGCAGCCAATCCTGTTTTTCATGAAAGGACTAAGCATTTAGAAATTGACTTACATTTTGTGAGGGAAAAGATTTTGGCAGGAGTTATTAAAACTGAAAAGATTAATACTGCAGATCAAACTGCTGACATTTTAACTAAAGGATTAGGCAAGCTTCAACATGATAAGCTTTTTGGTGAACTGGGTATGATTGATGTGTTCCAGGTTGGAGTTAAGGGGGGATGTTGAAATAAATAACTCAACCTGGAATTATGAAGTTGAGGGACTAATTTGTACTTTGTTGTATTTTCAGATAATAGCTCTTTTGTATCTTGAGGTTGAGTTGGCTAAAGCTGAGAATAGCAAGGGCTAAAATTGACAAGACTTGAAAGATGCTGAGGGAGCTATATATACTCTTGTTCCCTGCTAGGGTTTCACATCTTCAATACATCAAAATTACGCAGTCTTCTCTTTAGTTATTCAATCAAAGTTAGTAAAGATCTGTTGTTAGTATTCATTGTGAGAATTGAGTGTTTTGTATCAAACTATTGGCAAATTAGTCAATAGACTTGCACCTGAGTAGCAGTGGCAAGTTGTGTGATTCATTCTAGTTGTTGTACTGATTGAGATCAGTTACTTTCTGATCTTGTGATTGTTTTGATTGAATAATAAGATTGACTTGAATTGAGATTTAAGTCTTGTTTTCTGGTTTCATTATCAAATTTTACAATAGGAAACTTGGAGACCAAGCAAGGCATGGGTCGACCCTCCTTGGGCCTTGATCGACCGGCCATACACCCACAAGGGTGTTCCGGATCCTTCTTGTCTTCCAAATTACATTCTAGTCCTTTTCCTTCTTATTTAGCGATAGTTAGTCCATACATTTAATCACTAACGATCATTAGTCCTTACTCTTGTGTTATTAATAAATATACATAACAATTAATATTTATTAATCTTTAATTCTCGTTTGTAATGTGTGCAATCCCGAGGTCTCGAGTTCGATACTAGACATTTACACATTAATATATATACGTATATTTAACAGCTCCCACTCGTATATATTATTAATATGTAATCCAAGAATGGCTTTTATACTTTGGATGGCTGTAAAAGGTAGGTTGCAGACTCAAGATAGAGTAATGAAGTGGAATAATGATCTTACTATGAAGTGTCCTTTGTGCAAAAAAGTGAATGATTCTCACAATCACTTATTCTTTGAATGTGACTATTCAAAGTCAATATGGGAAGAGATGAAAACTAAAATGGAGGACACTGGAATGTCTAGTTCTTTGGATAGTTTGATTGAGCAGTACTCAAATGGTCCTTGCAATAATACTATTGGTAGTGTTCTTAAGAGGATTTGTTTGGCAAATGTGGTTTATTATCTTTGGAGAGAAAGGAATGCAAGACTGTTTAAGAATGAAGGAATTGATAAGAATTGTCTCATGAAGATAATTGAAAGTAATATTAGACTGCAATTAAGGAGTTTAAAAGTGAAGAAATCTGCTCAAGTCATGAGAATTGGCCAGAATTGGAATGTTGAGATGAATTTTGGTAAACGAGTTTAAATGTGTTGTATCTTAGAAGTATGATATGTTGTATCAGCATATGAGCATGTTCATATGGCTGTTTTGAATTTGATGTAATTTGGTGATTCATATTTAATACAAGTTCACTATTTCAGGGAAAAAATATATTATTAATATGTAAAATGACATTGGTTGGCGTCTTGCAACACTCCAATGCCCCCAGTACGACTCGAGCTAGGTTTCCTGGAAAAACCAATAATGATTCATCATTATAATTATCCTTTCATTTCTAATACTACATTAATAAAGATGTGAGGTTCTTTATTAAATTATGTTTCTCGTCTCTTTATGATTGAACAAAATTACCAAAACATCTGAACGTATTCCAGATAGACTTTGGGCATGGCCACACAAACATTTTGTCAACCCTACGAGGGGCCCAGCAGTATTAAACTTCTGAACAAATCAGAAGGAACAAATTCTCTCTTGACTACAAGAATAACCCATGAACTTTGCAACACTTCTGAAAACAAACCTTATAACTTCCAATTACGGTAAGCGGTAGATTGCTTCACAAAAATGCACTACATCCATGACACTTATCTGGTATCTCAAGTCTGAGGATAACTTTGAATATGATTCTCACATTAAATATTAAATCATATTGTTGGGATAAGTCCAATACTCAATTCATTGAATATCATGTGAAATTGGTATGACTACGCATCAATATACTTTCAAGTATATCCTGAACCAATACTCAAAATTGTCTTAGTTTAATGATATTCACATACCATTAATCGACAACAGACAATTTAGAATAATAATTTATTCATGGATCTTAAATATGCAAATATAGGATATATTATTAAGACAATGAATAAATAAACATAAACAATATTTTATTTCATTAAAATAATAATTGTACATTACATCCTTTATCCAAATATTAATCACAAATGGGCATGAAACTTTCAGCTAACTTAAGTCCTATTCATCATAGGGCTTTGTGGTCCACTGGGTAAAGCTTATTAAGTTAAGCGAGCCTAGGTGAGAGTAGTACCGGGTTGGTTGACCAACCGGGAATTCCTCACATGGGGACCTCAAGCTCTAATGATATCAACCAGCTACCTTAGAAGTCTGGGCCCAACCATGTGATGTCTTGATCCAACTAAAGGACACGAGTTCGATTCCGTTCCGCAAGCATGGTTGGGTATTGGGTGGAGGTATTTCACAGGCATCAAACCTTTGCTGGGTAGGGTTGATGGGTACCATTATGGTACACAGGGTTGAGGTGTCCCTGCCAATCTACACTTTTGATCCAATTTAAGTCCTATTCCTTCAGCATGCTTGTAAAGCTTGGTGCTAGGTAAAGGCTTTGTAAACTGATCTGCTAAGTTTTCATCTGTGTGAACTTTGAGCATTTCGATTTCACCTATTTTGACTTGTTCTTGAACATAGTGATGCTTAATCGGGAATGTCTGGTGCCTTTCATGATTCAAGGTTCATTAGCAAATGTAATTGCAGCTAAATTGTCGCAATACATTTTTATAGGTCGTTGAATCGAAGGCATAACCCTAAGCCCTGAAACAAACTTCCTAATCCAAACAGCTTCCATTGCAGCTTCTGAAGCGGCTATATACTCACTTTCTGTAGCAGACATCGCTAGTACACACTGCTTTCTGCTCCTCCAATCCACAGCTCCTCCATTAATGACAAAGACATATCCCGTCTGAGACTTCGTATCATCTTTATCACCTTTCCAAGAAGCATCGCAGTAACCTGTAACATCAAGTTCTGCAGATGGAGTACCCCCATAAACTAAGAACATCTCTTTAGTAGCCCTAAGGTACTTAAGAATATTCTTAACAGATGTCCAGTGTTTTTCGCCTGGATTTTGATGATATCGACTGGTTAAGTTCTGAGCAAACGCCACATCAAGCCTTGTGCTTTTCACCACATACATAATAGATCCCACAGCCGAAGCATAAGGGACTCTCTTCATGCGTTGCACCTCTTCAGGTTTTGAAGCACAAACTTTCTCGCTCAAGCCATGTTGCTCTTGCATCGGCAAATATCCCTTCTTGGAATTTTGCATATTGAATCTCTTCAATATTTTATCAATGTAAGCACTTTGGCTTAATCCAATTAATCGCTGAGATCTATCTCTATATATCTTGATTCCCAGAATAAATGCAGCTTCCCCTAAATCTTTCATAGAAAACTTCCAAGATATGCATTAACCTTTTGCAAACTTGGAAAGTCGTTTCCCATGATCAATATGTCATCAACATATAAAATAAGGAAAATTACATTACTCCCACTAGCATTGTGATATACACATGGCTCATCAATATTTTGAGTGAATCCATACTTTTTAATCTCACTGTCAAATCTCTTATTCCATTGTCGTGATGCTTGCTTCAATCCATAAATGGATCTTTTAAGCTTGCATACACGATTTGGGATTTCTGGATTCACAAACCCCTCAGGCTGCGCCATATAGATGTCTTCATCTAGGCGACCATTTAAGAAGGCGGTTTTGACATCCATTTGCCAAATCTCATAGTCATAGTAAGCGGCTACGGCTATAAGAATCCTAATAGCCCTAATGTCAGCTACAGGAGAAAAGGTCTCCTCATAGTCAACACCAAAAGTTTGAGTATAGCCTTTAGCTACCAAACGGGCCTTATAGGTGTGTACAATGCCATCCATATTAGTCTTTTTCTTGTAGAGCCATTTACTCCCAACTAACTTGGCACCCGGAGGTAGGTCTACTTCTTCCCAGACTTCATTGTCTTCCATGGATTGCATTTCCCCATTCATAGGAACCTGCCATTTTTCCTTTTCAGGACTATTCATGGCAGCTTTATAACTTGTAGGTTCATCAAGATCCCCTGTCAAGTTATCATCACACTCCATGTTAAGACATAGACGTGTTGGAGCTTTCACAGGTCTAGTTGACCTACGAATGGGAACCACTTCAACTTCAGGTGGAGGACCTAAACTCTCAGGTTCCACAGGAAGTTGGCTAGTGTTTTCAGAAGGTTCTACATCTTCATGATCGTCTTCCAGATCATATACTCTCCCACTGAATTCTTGAGATATGAGCTCCTTTTCCAAGAAGTCTCCATACCTTTCAACAAAAACTTTGTTTTCAGTTGGGTAATAAAAGTAGTAACCCATAGTTTCCTTAGGGTATCCTACGAAGATGCACTTCACAGATCTTTGTTGGAGTTTGTCTACTGAGTCACGTTTAACATACGCCTTACAACCCCAGACCTTAAGATAAGACAAGTTAGGAGCTTTTCCAGTCCATAACTCATATGGAGTATTATCAACCTTCTTTATTGGAACCATATTAAGAATGTGAACCGCAGATTCTAAGGCATAATCCCAAAACGAGTAAGGAAGAGTTGTTAGATTAAACATAGATCGTATCATATCTTGCAATGTACGATTCCTTCTCTCAGATACACCATTTTGTTGTGGAGTATATGGAGAAGTAAGGTGCTGGAAAATTCCCTCCTTTGCTAAGTAATCTATGAACTCCTGACTCAGGTATTCACCACCTCTATCGGATCGAAGAGCTTTAACCTTCTTTCCATGTTGCAACTCTACTTCTGCTTTAAACACTTTGAATGTTTCAAACACCTCATGTTTATGTTTGAGTAAATAAACATAACCATAACGGCTGTAATCATCCGTAAATGTTAAGAAGTAGCTAGCACCCCTCCTTGACACATGTCTAAGTGGTCCACACACATCTGTGTGAATAAGAACAAGTAGATCATTCACCCTTTCAATCCTATTTTTAAAGGGTTTCTTTGTCATCTTCCCAGCAATGCAAGATTCACACTTATCAAATGATTCATCATTGATCTTTTCTAAAAGCCCATCATGTTGCAGCTTTTTCATGCGAGCCTTGCCAATGTGAGCAAGTCGACAATGCCAAAGATAAGACGAATACAGACCGTTCTTGATTCTCTTATTATTGATGCTATACTTGAATTATTTTTAACAAAAGCATTATCATTATCATTCATATCAATTTCAAAGACACCATTCACAGCAATAACATTAAAATAAAAAACACCATTTAAAGAAACTGAAATTCCATTGCTAGAAATAGTATGCTGAAAACCAAGGTTCAACAGACATGAAAATGAAATTACACCTCTAACAATTGACGGTGCATAATGACAATTATTTAAAGATAGTACTAGGCCCGAAGGCAACACTAAATTAAAAACTCCTATAGCTTCAACTCCTGCATGTGCTCCGTTACCCACGTGCAAGAATTGTTGTCCATAGGCCAGCTTTCTCTCAACTCTAAACCCCTGCAAGGTATTGCAAATATGAATGCCACATCCCGTATCATATACCCATAAATTCAATTTAGGAGTAAGAGTGAATAATTCAATCATAAAGAACGCACCTGATAAACTGGGGTTACCAGCTTCATTCCCCTGCTTCTTGAGTCGCAAGTCATGAATGTAGAGTGGACAATTGCGCTTCCAATGGCCCTTTTCATGACAATGGTGACAAGCCTGATCCTTCTTGTTTGGCGGATTCACCTTGTTCTGCTTAGGCTGATGCTGCTTCATCTTGGGTTGTGGTTGATAGGCCATGACCTGCTTGCCTTTATCATCTTTCCCCTTGCCTTTGTTCACATGCGATTTCTTCTGGATTCTCCCCCCATGAATCGCCAACACTTGCGGGGTAGGGGCCTTGACCTTGGCTGGTAGACTTTTCTCATAATCAACAAGCAGTGCGAGTAATTCTGAGATTGTCTTCCCCGAGCAGTGCATGTTGAAATTCTGCACAAAACCAGCAAAGTCCTTGTTAAGGGACCTGTTGATCAAGTGCACTTGCACATTGTCGGGGTAACCAAATCCAATTCTGTGAAGCTGATCAAAATATTCTTTCATCTCAGTCACATAATCTTCAACTGGTTTACCATCACCATGTTTGCAGTTGTGTAGCTTGTCAAGTTCATCATACAATTCAACTACAGGAGATTTCTCATAAGACTGCTTAAGTACATCAAGCATATCTTTAGGGAAAAAGTACTCAAACTTCTTTTGTAACTGAGCACTCATGCTAGTGAGCATTAAACAAGCAACCTCATTAAACTTAGCATGCTCCACCCTCCATGCCGCCTTAACTGCTTCTGGTTCAGTAGCAGCAGGCTCAGCAGGGCATTCTTCGGTCAAGTAATATAGCTTTCCGGACGCCCTCAAGTCAATTCTGAGCGAACGGTGCCAATCATTGAAATTCTTTCCAGTCAATTTTTCTCTTTCAAGATGACTCTTGAAAGCAGAAATCACAGTTGGGTTATCGGGTTGAGCCATATCTACAGATAAAAGTTCAAACATTAGTATTTTCGATAATAAATATCTTCAAGAAAATAAAATACCCATAGGCTATATTCATATAACCACCAAAATTTTCTTGAAAATCTAGGATCCAACTTTACATAGTTCCACCACATCAGTTGATCTACTAGTGGTGAAAGTACAAAAGATGGTAATCTGTCGAACAATAATTGGCAAACAAGATTTTCAATTCCTAGACCATTATGGGAATTACATTAAATTGATTCATCAATTTGCCTTGTAAGCATGTTTCATCCCATCTCATGCCTTAAGTTCTAGGACTCACGCACAACTTAATTAAGTCATCTACCTTAGAAACTGTAAAATTACTATCTATGGTCTCACGCATTAACAGAATTTTACCTTGTTATAATAATTTAGCCTAGGTCTCACGTTTACTAAATTAAAATTCCAAGTGTTCCTTATAGATAGATGGCATGTAACTTAAATTTTAAGGGTATTCAATTTTGATATGTTAATCAAAATATGTATAAAGACGCATGCACTTATCTTTATAGCATAAGTTTTCATAAAAACTTTTTATTACCAATTCGTGAAATTAATACACAAAGTTTTACTTGTAGTTTAAAAAACCCTAAGATGACTTTCTACAAGAATGATTTTAAAAGAAATTCGTTTAAGACGTTTTCAAGATTGTGATAACCAAGACAGACTCTAAGGCTCTTTTCTAAGCCTTCATGTGACGATTATGAATTTGTCTTAAAAGAGTTACTTTTAAAAGCATGTTGTACAAAACATCAATCAAGCAAAAGTTTATGGATTCAATCTCAAAATCATGTAATAAAGTATGAATCTTGCTAGTCTCGCCTTGGAGCGAATTACCGTGCGAAGCGAACCGTTGTTGGCACATAAGACTCCGCAAGATTCAATCTTTATCACTTAGGGTTTCACCATTATTAGTCCGTATTATTTTCTTTATGAAAAACACCCTTTTTATTGCTTACAACAAGTCAAACAATTAAGAAACAATAAAAACAAGTAATTCAAAGAAAAACAAACAACTAATAATAATAAAGTGAAATAATTAACCACATGCAAACCTTATTAAAAAGATCCTAATAAAATCAATTCTAGGTATAAATATGCATGTAATTAATTAGGGCCTTCTCCTCTTAATGGAAGAGAGCCACATGCATTGACGAATCAATTGTGTAGGCCAAAGCTAATATACACACCACATAGCATATAAATTGATTTTAATATATATTGGAGTCTTCCCCAATTTTAGATCTATCTAAAACATGTTACATAAAAAAAACAAAAAGATCCATGACTAACATGCATGTTTCGTCACGGATTAAACCTAACAATTAGCACATAGGTCACAAGATACGTTCACATAACCGGTTAAAGACCTAGGATTTCTAGTGATTACATATAATCCAAGAAAACCACAAAACCCTAACTAGGGTTTCATGGAAAATTGACCCCCCCCCCCTAAAATTAGGGTTAGGGTTTCGAATTTTAAAAAAAATTTAAAGAAAAACCCTAGATCAAAAAACATGTATCTAAAACAATTAAAGATTCGATTTTTATTACGTTTTAGTAATCAATTACATGTTATACATGGCTCGTGATGCCACTGTTAGAGTTTGACAATCAAAGTACACAAATATGCGGAAGCTAGGATCAAGTATAACACGTATAAAGATTAACTAAAACACAAATAGTAGCGTACCCGATGCACTTCAATAAATCTTGAATCTTGTGTAAACTAGATCACTGATAAACTCTTTACCGTTTTTGTTTATCGATCTCTTGATAATTACTATAGTGAGTAATTACCTCGTTCTTGTACACACAAACTAATACCGAATTAAAGTGATTACAAGATTAAACACAAGGAAAATTTCTTTATAAAATTTTCGACCCAAAACCCTTAGGGTTTGTAGGTTCGATCGGCAGGAAGAAAACAAGGAGGAAAACAAAGCCTTAGGGTATTGTGTGTGCACAAAAGATGAGAAACAAATGACCCTTGGGTTTGTATATATAGTATAGAAAACTTGGAGACCAAGCAAGGCATGGGTCGACCCCCCTTGGGCCTTGATCGACCGGCCATACACCCACAAGGGTGTTCCGGATCCTTCTTGTCTTCCAAATTACATTCTAGTCCTTTTCTTTCTTATTTAACGATAGTTAGTCCATACATTTAATCACTAACGATCATTAGTCCTTATTCTTGTGTTATTAATAAATATACATAACAATTAATATTTATTAATCTTTAATTCTCGTTTGTAATGTGTGCAATCCCGATGTCTCGGGTTCGATACTAAACATTTACACATTAATATATATACGTACTAGCTTCATAACCCGCCCGATGGGCGGGTTCGCTTCATAATAATATAGATAATATTAACACGAAGAAAATAAACATTGATAAGCACAAAAAAAAATACAAATAAAATATCAGACATTATAAAAACCTTGTCGGTTTTAGAATTTAAAATGAATATTTTGAATGTAAACAAAAAAATAGCTATTCAAATCCGACATAACACTTCTTCGTAAACGACATTTGAAGTGTAGTTACAATAGTTGTCTTCTTTATCTAAACTACTTTTGTTTCCCATTTGTTTACTCCATATTTTTGTACTTTAAATATCTAACAACTCTAAAATAACTTTACAGCTGTAAATACCATTCGACATTAATTTCCAATGTGTTGTTTTGTCTCGTCCCGTGTGAATCATTCATGCCATACGTTACACAAGTTGGTTCATGACACCTTTTGATAATAGTTATAATATACGCGCACGTGCGGGTTTTTTTTATAATTTTTTGGATAATGGATTTTTATTTATTAGAAAATAAATAATTTAATTTTTGTTTTTTATTGGGAAATTGGAATGCCCATTAGTATAATTACAATCATAGCTCTCTGCAAGTGTACGCCGAGCATTTTATACTGTTTTGCACCATAAGCTTGCCCACATAAAGTTTATAATGCACCTCCCATTCCCCATCTGATTAAGAAAAAGTAATCAACTATAGAAAACTGACCCGCAAAATGTATTTCATATAAAGACCAGCAAGAAAATTTTAAACATGAGCAATGCTAGTAGAAAACTATATTGAAGAAGGCTAATTAACCACAATGAAAGGTCCTGCTAACAACAGTTGATGCTTCAGCTCAGAAACAAACTCCTGTATGTGAAACTACAATCGGTATTTGGATTTTGGGATAGTAAGAGCAGCCCCAGAATGAGCAATCCAAACACTATTCAAAGAAAACTTACCAAAAACTGTGTTGATAGGATTCATGGACACTTGATTCATGCTAGCATCACCGACCAAACATTCAGTATGTGTAAACGCTACATAAGATGGTGTAGTTCTGTTCCCAAGATCATTAGCTATGATCTCGACCCGATTGTTTTGCTAGACTCCTACACTCGAGTATGTTGCACCTAAATCTATTATGATCGCTGGTCCGCCAGAGTTGCTCCACATATTCGTCAACAGTGAATACAAACATAGAAGAAGCTTCCGAGAATGAATTGAAAAGAGATTTTGTGAAAGAAAAAAAAAAGAACTTTTTTAGAGTACCAATCTGATTATTTTCAACTGCTTAGTTTAAATTAAAATAACATCCTTCTGCACTTTTTCAATATAGTCCGCCATTGGTCTTCTCTTAACCTCTTTATGTATTTCCAAACAAAATCACAAATATTCAAAGCATCCCCAAGTCTGCTTATTTGTAAGCATATCAACAGTTTAGAGTGTTTGGATGTGCCGAAACTACTTGTGATCATCTACTTACTTTATAGTAAAAAAAGGTGCATTGAAAAATAATCAATATTAGGTAATTTACCTTAATCGAATACCCCTTTTCATTGGTTTTCTTTATGTAGTTGTTTAGCACAGGGATTTTCATTAGATCATCACAGTCAAGAACCAACTGAAAGAATCAAAGTGACCATGAAGAGTGAGATTAGTTGGACATGGATCTTATGATAAGAAAAGGAGTGTCGCAAAGTCTTGCTATCATTATAACTTTACAGCATAGGTATATATTGGTGCATAGTTATCTCAGCGCCGTCATCTTCTCCAACAGCTCCAAATGGAACGATGCCAGTGCCAAACTTTGTTGCCATTCTTACAGATTCAGGTTGATCAGGCCAAAACAACTTGTAGTCTTTCACCCTGCGCATGCACCAAAGTAAAATTTTGAAAATGAAAACATACAATAAACAAAACTATCTGCATTAACCTATAAGTATAAACAGGCTGCTTTATTTTCTGACAATGCAATTTCACGGTTACTAACATTTTTGAATTTTTATTACTGAAAGGTAAAATTCATGTATACATCGGAGAAGGAGACTTTCTGCCTTCTGAATAACAAAGTTTTATCAACAAACAATTTCACATAAAACCATCTTTAACTATAGTAATTTTAAAAAAAAAAAAAAAAAAAAAAAAAAAAAAAGAAAAAAAAGGACAATATCCAAACGCCTTTAATAGCACAAGGACGAAAATACAATTTACAACTCTATTACCTTAGTATATGGAACCAATTAAGTCAAGATGCTTATAGTAAAAAAGACACGTGAGAGTGCTGCTATGCATCTAATTTAAAGCCTAGCGCAGGAGCAGGTGCGGGGAGATCTACAAGACATGGGTTTTTAACAGCTAAAACATCTAAATAAATATAATATAATATGCTAAATCATATATATGATATATTCAAATACAGTATATGATGACATTTGTTCCAGTTCAGTCGTTATATGGAGGAATTCCTTTTGTACTCACATTTAGCATAGATGAACTCCTTCAAATCAGCCAACCTGAGACCACATAAACGAAGTGTTTGGACGTGTTTATGCTGTTGGAAACCTGCGATTACCATATAAACATTGGTTAAAGTGTTTCGTGAATCCTGATTATTTAAGGAACAAAGAAATGATGTATATAACATGTGCAAGCATGAACCAAGCAACATAAACCAAGCCCACCCAAGAACCGTTCCAACTACAGCAATATCAATAGGATAAAGCGGCCAACAGTCTCAAGTGATGGCAATAAAAAACAAATCCAGTGTTATCACAAAGTTGCTTTAAAGTTTTCAAGTACAGTAAAGAAAGAAGATAATAACTGACCAACTTAAGAAACATGAGAAAACCTACCTCAAGGGTTTAGCGAAGGCATTTATAAATAGTTGAGAGTTTCTAGCTATATTGCGTGCATTTCTAACTACAAACAATTATCTATACACTTAATTCGGAGAACCCCATTTCCAAATCTCCTATGAATTCATGTACCTTGTGTTTACCTGACCCATTTGTGATGGTTTATGGCATGGCAAATGCCTCCAACATCCTTGAATTTACCTTGTACCGTGTAAGTGGCCACTGTTTCTGGGCAATAAGAGAAGCCTACAACCATTCAACCAATGACAGATTTTCCGCTGAGATAACATATGTGGCCTCACTTTCAAAGCGAAGAACCAACCATCAGTACATTACAGGAGGTGTTTGTTTAAGCTTATTTAGCTTATGGGCTTATGGAGTTTTTGAAAGTATAATAAGGTCACAATTTTGGGCTTATGAGCTTATCCCGGTTATAGCTTGTCGAAGTTCATAAGTATTCACTATTCTGACAAATTTCTCAGATGTGCCTGAATGAGTCTAAACTAACAAAGGCTCTTAAAGTTTCAATAACTAATGGGCATCACCCAATTTACTCGAACCCCAAAATATTATAATAAAACAAATCATACATCAGGTATTAGTCTCTTTTCACTTTCTCGTTTTCAATTGCATACATAATTTTTAAACTCACTCCGTCCTAAATAATTGCCATTTGACCCGTGTGATCCCTATAAGCTAAATTCATTTGCATACTCATTTGACCCATTAGGAATAAACCATAACCTAAAGTGACACATTACTAAGTAAGTACATCAACATTGCAACCTACAGGCAACATTACCCAAGTTATATACGCTAAATGCCCATCTTTTTTATCTTATCTCTTAAAAATAAAACACATGCCATATTTTTTATGATCATTTGTTAGCTGGTTATCAAAATTTATATCCAGTATAACAAAAAAAGTATTCACCAAAGCAAAAAAAAAAAAAAAAAAAAAAAAAAGTTGGTGTTGACAAAAAAAACCCACGTTTTCGTATTCCATTCCCATATAGTAATAAAAATGGCCGGTTACAATTTAATCATAAGATCTGAACATGAGTGTTTCCAAAAATCAATAATAAAATTATAAATCTAAACATAACACCTTAGAATAGTTAAGGCGAAAAAAAAATTCTACCTTGGTGACCGTTAGCTGCCATAGGTGTGTAAGCCGAGATGGCAAATCTTCCACCTGAACGAAAGACATCTAAAGGCATAAGTATGATAGTCCAAACACCCTTAAAGCCTCAACACTTCTAATGTAATTTACAAATTCAAAAAAATGGCTAATGAAAATGAAAGAATATCACTACCAGCCAAAGCAATAAAGTAGTCCTCGAATTCATTTACTTTTGTGGTTGTGACATCCGGTAAAGTAACGTTTCAAACCATAGAAATTAATAAGAATATAGTTGTTCCTATAGAAATATTTTACAACAATACCATCATAGATATTATTGTTATAACTTATGGTTAGCACTTGGGACCATCTATCATCACAAATTCATTGAAGCAGTGGTTTTGATCAGCGCGACCTTTAATCTAAAAATATAACTAATAAGCCCAAATCAAGTCAATATATGTAAAAAGTAACTAATAAGGCCAAATCAAGTCAATATATTATGGTTAGTACTTGCTGATTCTGTTATACTGTTTGATATTGGCCAGGTCAAGGTTTAGATAAGTTGGCTAAAACGGGAAGAGGTCAAACGGGTCGAAAGTAGCCCAAAGTCTAGTTTTCCCTCCCCATCAACTAAAGCAAGTAAGATTTTCTCAATATGAACTAAAGTAACAGCTACTTGATATATTCATCTCTAATGATTCTACTCCAAAGATTTGCTTGAGTATTCTTGCAGTCTACAGCTACATGATACTATCAATATTAAAACATGGACAAACCAAAGAAATACAACTTGATGTAAAAATGGATAATACAACTTGATTTGAAAGTGATAAATTGCAAAAACTTACCATGAATCATTAAAACCTAAATCAAGCATACCTTACAATGATATTTGATTGTGAATTCAGTTCGACCTTGAATCATCAACCCGAAAATTGTTATTTGAGATCACACGAATTCATCCCAATAAAATAAATCAATCAATTCAAAAATTAAATCAACGCTAAAATTCGAAATTCAAACTCATTGACTTATTCTGTTGCTTAAGGGATCACTGACGCGTGGTTTACAACAAAATAACCACGAGCATGGGTGCGCCATAGATGTGTTTATCTTCCTTGTGGTTTACCATGCCTACAATGCACATATTCCGAGATACAAAGATGTCAATAAAGACATAAGCATATACAATAAAACTGGTAAAGCTAAATTTGTGGATCTATACTATACCTGATAATTAAACGCAGAATCAGACCCAATCATCAATGCAAACACCTAATTTCACAATCACACAATAAAATCATCACTAATTAATATAAAAATTGAAATATCAAAATACCAAAAATCAAGCTGAGATCATGTACCGTTAATCATAATTTGAATTAAAAACCTAATTAGCCTCATGTTGTTGCGGTGTTTAATCAGAAGTCATCATCGCAAAACCAAGGAAGAAGATCATACATGATCGAAGCGTACCTTAAGTGTTTAACAAACGATTGAAAATCAATTAATAAGTGTAATAACAATCAAAATATGTACACAACTGTTACCTTTAATCTTGATAAATCAAAGATCTCGCTGAATATTGTAATGGATGGATGTTAGGAAGTGTTATTGATGAAGATTAGGGTTTTGAAATCAAGAATAAAGATTATTGATTGAATCGTAGGAATTGATTGTGTTTGTGAGATTGATTTGAAGATTAGGAGAAATTTTAGGGAAAAAAACACTTGATTTATGAAACGGTATTGAAAGTCAACTGATTGTGAGTTATAGAGAATAAATTCAATGCGTTATTGAATTTGTTTTTCAAGTAATATCACAAAAACCTCTTTGGTCTAGTGGCTGAGAACATGTTGAATGGGAGTATAGACCAGGGTTCGATTCCCACAAGTAGCAAATTTTTTAATTTCCGGATTCTAAAAATTGACAACTTGGAATGCCAAGTGGTGTTTACATGATTTATCCAGTCAGCATGTTAGTGCCAAGTGGCGTTTCTAAGTGCCAAGTGACATTTCCCTTTCATTGTACAGCTTTCAAAGCATCAAGTACAACCCAAATCTTGTCTCATATATATGTAAAGATATTTAACAAAAGCTTCCTCAATTTTCTCGCTCAATGCTCTCTATTGTTCTCCGAATGCCAACGTATATGGCCGCAAGGGCCGTTTCTCGTGTCATATGTTACGCCTGCATATTGGAGATAATGCCTTCCGCTTACTTGGAGTAAGTGGTCCACTCGTGGAGGGACCACTTGACCTAACGCTAACATGTGATTTAGAGACTGTGTTGGCACCAATGCTAGTAGTGGTGTCGTGGAGGAGGCGCGTGTGGCCTTTGAAAGTGATGCCTTAGTAGCCACAGAAGATGCCACCTTGGGTAGAGTTTTCTTGGGGGAGGGTGATGGGGTAGATGCCATTTGTTGAAATATAATCTTAGCCCGGATATATTACAGGGACTAATGTTGTCGCTCTCTTATTTTCAGTTATATTATTATTGAAGTTTAAGCCTTGTTTGGAGAAGATGGAAAGATGAAGGGCTGCTTGTGATATTCTGGATAGAGCCGTTATGAAGAAGAGTATATATACTCCGCTTATCACTAAGAGTTAATCAACTCTCCCAAGATGTAACTCCCTGCCTATCTCTCCTAACGGCTATTTTACATAGCCGTTACACCACCACCAAAGCTGCTATTCTTTCTTTTGTTAAGTTGTTATCAGCTTCTTTTGATTCTTGTTGTAATAGAACTAATATCAAGTTAGATATTAGGGGTACGACAGAGTAGCTGGAGTACCCGTTGTTTTTCTTTTGTTGGTTTACCTGATTGAGATCAGGCTGTGTTTTTCTTGGTTACCAATCTGCTTGAGATCAGATTGAGTTTTATTGTTGCTGATTGATGGTTCTCTTTATACTTGATTGATATCAAGTTATTGTATTGATACTCTTTGAGAACAGTTTGGTTGTAATCGTTCGGTTGTTTTTTAGTAATAAAATCATTTGGTTTATGTTTTTCAACATGGTATCAGAGCCAGGTTGCTCTGAAAAACTTTTTTTCAAAAATTAGGGTTTGGCACTAATTGGGGTTTTTTGATTCTTAAAGACTCCTGATGATAATTAAGTGTGGTTTGCCAATCCTTCTGGTGCTGATTTATCGATTGAAGGTGGTAATTTGGTTTTGCCCTAATTTCAAAATTAGGGATTGGTGATCTTAGATCCTAGTTCTGGGCTCGTGTTGTGTTTCTACTACATCCCTAGACTAAGTGTTTCTAGAGTGTAGTAGAGCTGTTATTCCGTTGCTTAATTTTTTGCTTGCTCTGTGTCGGCCGCCATCCCAAGTAGTAACACGATTTCGTTACATTGAAAGAAACTGTTGATTTGGAGAGCATACCTATTGAGGGAGTATTTGAGAATTTGAGATGTTGCAAAGAAGGGCTCACTTGCTCTACTGTTGAAGTAAGATTGGTTACTCTTGGTCATAATAAACCTGAAGGGAAAAAGAGGAAAGCAGATTCTTGAAGTCTCTCTACATATACTGGTTTTATACCTAGTGCTACTTCTCATGGACTATACTTGCTATTCCAATGCGGTGTAAGCCTAGCTTAGATGGCATTTGGTTTAGTTTGTATTTAGAGTTTTTGGGCAAACTGATTTTCCAACTTGGTGTATGCCTAGCACAGATGAAGTTTGGATAATGTGGCTTTGCTTTGAATCTCTTAAGTGTAGCATTTCAGGACCTGGTGATATGGTTCTTTGGTATATTTAGTGGTATCCCTTTTTTGGTTCCGTGGTATCGGTTTGTATGGAGTTACATAGAGGGTATCATGGTGGACTATTGGGGAGAGGTGTTGTCTCTTCCAGAATTGCTTGCAATGGTGTTTTCCTCATGATCTGTTTCTTGCTTCTCTTCATATATGGTGATACTCAGGTTTGTTTTATAACCATCACCTTCTGGTTGTTTCTTTTACATGCTTCCCCTAAGTGGTTTACGCCTATATTAGATGTCTGTGGAAAGTGCATGTTTTTCAATTCTGATGGTGTTGGATTTCTTGAGGGTTGTTGCACTTCTGATTGTCCATCATTGTGTGTGCCTAGCTCAGATAGTGTATGGACAGTTATGTTTGTGTTTGTTGGCCTCAAAAGAATAGGTATTTCTGGATTGTTCTTGTTGCTGGGAGTTTGTTTTTTTACTGTATCATGGATGTTGGAGATTGTTCTGTTGTTATGTGGGTTGCTTCTGGTATAAATGATGTGATAAGGAGTGGTTGCTTTCGGTAATTCTTATGGGTTGTTGTGCTTATGGTGAAAGACCTGTTTTCTTGTCTTCACCTTGGATATCATCTTCTGCTGATGATCTATATATATCAGCTCTCCCTCTCCTTTGTGTCTCACCACAAATTTATCCTTTTCACATCTTTGTACTTTCATTTGATATACTTGATTGAGATCAAGCTTTGTACTAACTGTGTGAGAACAGTTTGAGATTGGGATTGATGGTTTATTTGAATGATGGTGGTAATGGGTTCTGTTGCTCTTTTGCCATATGTTGGTTACTAGCAGCAGAATCCATCATCAGTAGAATCAAAATCCACCATCAGCAGAATTAGAATCTACCAGCAGCAGAGTCCATTATCAGCAGAATCCTACTAGCAGCAGAATCTACTGTCAGCAGAAACAGATTCTTGCTATCAGCAGATTCAATACACAACCACTATTGGACTTCATGGGAAATATGGCCTTCTTTATTCTGATATGTGTTATGGGATGTTAGTTCTGGGAAGGCAATGGTTACGGGTACTCACACATTGAGATTTGTCGATGCTCTTGGTTTGTTTGAAAAGATACAAGGAGAAAAGATTGTATTGAGTGTTGTAACATTTGTTGTTGTGCTCTATGCTTGTAGACTCCCTGGTTTGATTAACGAGGGGTTAGAGTATTTTGATCTCCATGTTGCAGATGATGAGGAGAAAGAGAACAATGCTGGTAATGCCGCTGCTGCTCTTATTGCTAGACTTGCCCCAAGAACTAAGTTTTTACGTGATGGACGATGGAATGAGGAAGATGCTTCATTGTTTGTTACTGGGGATATAATCAGTTTCATTCTTACCAGCTGTTCTTGTTGTCACTGCTGGTCATTATGGGCTATGATATATTGGTCTTGTTTTATGAGGTTTCAGATCATTGGTCTTCTAGTGTATTGTGATGGATTGAGGGATTCTGATTGGTTTCAGGGTCTCCCATGGATTCAGAAGTATGCTGGGAAGTCCAATGGTCTGCTCTCATCTCATTTAAGCCCACAAGAAGGAAAAATTCAGTTCAAGTTGAACTCTGGAAATCCCACCATTCAACTTGAGGGGGAGTGTTGAAAATATAAATGGGTGAGAACTGTCAAGAAGAGAAGTTCTTTTGGAATGTTGTTGGGTTCTCTCTTGAAGAACCTGATCTTGAATCAGTTAATGATTCTTTCAGGTGGTTTATACCTGGTGATGTTTTTCAGTCCTCTGTTTTATCTGAGGCTGGAGTGTTGATTGTTGCAACAGTTGTGTTGTGTGATCGGTTGAAAGAGAGTTTGTATTCTATGTTGCTATGGGAGCTGTTAAGTAAACAGTTCATGTTGTTTTAACCCTTTAGGCTATAAAAGCCTTATGTTGTGTGGTGACTCAAAAACCTTTGATGGATGATGTCACTCACTCTCTGAGAACATAACTTCTCAGTTGTTACCATCTTGTTAAACCAACCCAGCTCTCATAAGAGCTTGGGTTGTGTCTGGTATGGTTTATGGTTTGACTGATCTTTGTGGATCTAGTCTTTATGTGTGGTTGGTATTAACCCACACTATTATCTCACAGCCTGCATCTTAAAAGAGACGGCTTGTGTTCTTAGATGGTTCTTCCAAGTCTGATCATAGCATCAGCTTGGTGTATTATTGGTAACACCCTGAGTGCTCAGGTTTGTGCTTACCTTGTATTGATTGACTCTGGAGTTCAATCTTTTGCAGTCTCTTGTGTGAGCTGCTTTCTTTCACCACTCTCAGTATTGAAGGTGGTTGGTCTTCATTATGGTTACATTCTTCACTTGATTAAGATCAAGTGTGGTGCTGTTCTTGCTTACCTGCTTGAGATCAGGTTAAAGCTATCCTTTTTTTCTTCTTACCTGCTTGAGATCAGGTTTAAGATGTTTCTATGGTTAACCTGCTTTAGAGCAGATTGTGGTTACATTGCTGCTGATTAAGATCAGTTTGCATTTATTCTTAGTTTCTGCTGATGAAGATCAGTGTTGTTCTTGGGTTGATCCTTTTAACCTGCTTGAGAGCAGGTTGCTGTTTCACTGGCCTGCTTGAGATCAGGCTCAACATGTTCCCTTTAACCTGCTTAAGAGCAGGTTGATGTTACACTGGTTGCTGATTTTTTGTGAACATGGTTTGTGGTCCTATGGGTCTTGGGGATTGATGACCCCTTGCCTACTTTGTTGGCTGTGTCTTCTTGGCATGGATTTGGCTAAAGTTTCAGTTTCTTGTTGCCTCCTCATTTAAAATGGTTGGCTCATTAACTGTTTCAGATTTGAGATTGTGATGTTGGTTGTACACCTGCTTGAGATCAGGTTGTATGTGGTTATTTGTTGTTTTCTGATTGAGATCAGAATGCAGATGTGATTGTTGTTGGCTGCTTAAGATCAGCTTGGTACATTGGTTCAGTCTCTTTGACACCAATGCTGCTTTGTTTCTTGGTTACCTGTTTGAAAACAGGTTGAAGTGCTTCATTTTACTACCTGCTTGAGAGCAGGTTGCTGGTCCAGGTTTTGTCCCTTGGTTATAAAAGAGTTCTCTATATTAATCTTCTTTTGTGTGGTTTTTCAAGATGTCTTTGCCTTGTCTTTTGTAAGACCTAAAATTATTTCCAGAATTGTTGAAGCAAAGAAAACCTCTTATAAAAATCAAACTGCAATTTTTGACCAAAACCTTAAGAAGTTTCTCAGCATAACAAGCTGTTTTTCAAAATGGGTTATTTGGTGTTTTTCCGGGCTAAGATTAAGGGGGGATGTTGAAATATAATCTTAGCCCGGATATATTACAGGGACTAATGTTGTCACTCTCTTATTTTCAGTTATATTATTATTGAAGTTTAAGCCTTGTTTGGAGAAGATGGAAAGATGAAGGGCTGCTTGTGATATTCTGGATAGAGCCGTTATGAAGAAGAGTATATATACTCCGCTTATCACTAAGAGTTAATCAACTCTCCCAAGATGTAACTCCCTGCCTATCTCTCCTAACGGCTATTTTACATAGCCGTTACACCACCACCAAAGCTGCTATTCTTTCTTTTGTTAAGTTGTTATCAGCTTCTTTTGATTCTTGTTGTAATAGAACTAATATCAAGTTAGATATTAGGGGTACGACAGAGTAGCTGGAGTACCCGTTGTTTTTCTTTTGTTGGTTTACCTGATTGAGATCAGGCTGTGTTTTTCTTGGTTACCAATCTGCTTGAGATCAGATTGAGTTTTATTGTTGCTGATTGATGGTTCTCTTTATACTTGATTGATATCAAGTTATTGTATTGATACTCTTTGAGAACAATTTGGTTGTAATCGTTCGGTTGTAATCGTTCGGTTGTTTTTTAGTAATAAAATCATTTGGTTCATGTTTTTCAACACCATTGTTATGGGGAATGAACTTTACCTTTGTGAAAGAGCACCCATCAATGAAAGTGTCCATCTTGCAAGCACTATGGAAGAAGATAAGGAAGATGAACTCCACCCAAGGAGTCTTGAACTACTACTGTTTTAAGTGATTAGGTTCTAAAAAATGTTTGCAGCTTTATAGTTTACTTAGAAGGCAATTGCTGAAATTAATCTTGCTTCAGATTGTTGGTGTATCAAACTAATGTTTTTCCTAAAATGCTTGTTTAGTAAACATAATCTATTGCCTCATTGTTTGCTTACGCTGACCGTGTATGTACAAATTTTTATTAACAGTGACCTTTCCTTTCAGGTTGGAGCTATAACGATCCAAAGACAAAGAGCGAGACTGACACACCTTCGGCATATGATTGATGATGCCAACACCATGGAGCAGAATTAAGTTTCTGAAACTTATATTTGGAAGTGCAAGTGTGTAACAGTAAGTATTCAGCTCAATGATGCTATGTTAATTAGCTCTGAATTATGATGTTTACTGTGTGTTGCAACTTGCAATTCCATACATGATTTAGAGAAGCTATATTTTTAACCTCTATAACTGAATATGTCAATAGTCAATTTCTTTGTGCTACAGAGTACATAGTATGGATACTAGGACAAAGTAAGTAACCACACATTCTACTGACTTCCTTTAACTGCCATGCCCATGCACCTTCTCTTGTAAAAACTTGTGTATATATGAATCCACGTTAACATGTTCAAGTTCTTAATGATTCTCTACTACACCTTCAAGCTCTGCCACCTCTGTATGTTAAATGGTTGAAATTTCTCTAAGGTGAAAAACATGGGTAAATTGAGTAACGGGTGAAATAAGGTTTTGGTTAGGATGGGTAATATTAACATGGGTAAAAACCTTTGTGTTGGGCTGACTTCTTTTTATTAAACTTCACAATAGATCAATGTGTTGGATATTTTATAAACAAATACTCCGTTAAGAGGTCATAAGTATTTAAATGAATTTTGAGTCACTTTCGACCCATTTTAACCCATATCATGTTTTATCAAGTTTGAATTTTACCTGTATGACCCGTTTTTAAATTTTTTACCCGGTTTAATAATTAAATACGTTTATATAATCTGTACTTGTTTCAAACGTAAGTAAAAACTCTGTATGATGCTGAATTATAGTCAACAATCATATATTTTTTAATTTCATTCTTATAGTATATTTCGGTCTTTATATATTGAATCAGATTTTGGGTGTGAGCATAGGTTCATTCTTTTCTATTTGAAAGGCATAAAGTTTATTATTGTAAAGCCATAATCTTATGCAACGGTAAAAAAAATTGTAATTCTATTTTTGAAATAGCTATGGTCTGCAAATTCGAAAAGTAGCCGTTGGGTAACAGTTAAATCACCTAAAATCTTAATAAATTTCATTCTCTTTTGTGTTTTTATCCTCTTTCTTCATATCTTATGAACACCGTTCTTTTAATGCCATATTATTATACAACGGTAATATTAGTTTGTAATTTGAATTTTCGAAAAAGCTTTTGTCTTCATATTTGAAATGTAGTCGTTGGGTAACGGTCGAATCTTCAAAAATCATTATAAATATCATTCCTTCAATGCCGTGTTTTTATCATCTTGCTAAGTATCGTTGACATCCTGTTTGTTATTTTCACTTAATTTTCACAAAGCTTCATTCATTCATTCATTGGTCAATATGTTTCTTACTTACGTATGTTCCATGGGAATAGCATCATCATCATCTACCACATATTTCCTGCTCCACAATTTTACACCTCCGAATATAAATTTTATCAACAATATTGTTGATGGAAATCTTCCAATGGCCAAGAGAATCTCTAAAGAAATTAATGAGCAAATTATCCTTCGTAGTCCTTGCAATATCGATAATTTCATCGGTACGTGCTACTTCACCAAGCTAAAATTTATTCCCCATTTTGTGAAATGTTTAGATTCACATACTAAAGTGTTTACAATATTTGATTAAACCCAAATTTACTCACAATTTCTTCTTTTATATTCTTCAGGTTATTGAAGATGGTTACGAAATCTTTTGAGGACGTACAGCCACCTACTAACCTTATTCTCTGCGCCAAACTACTGTAAAGAGTTTGAAAATGATGGAGCGTTGGCTGTGGATGAAATGTTGATGTGTTCCTTTCATGTTATAATTAAAGGGTTCACAAGGGGGGGGGGGGGGGTTGATTGTCTTCCAAAGAACCTTTTTGGTTTTTGGCTTCACATTTTTGGTTTTTTGCCAGTTTTCTGTTTTTTGGTACGATCCTACTTCAGATATATTTTAGTCGCGTCGAATTGTAGAATTATTTAGCAGATTACACCGTTTCCGTGCCAAACACCAAGTATGATATGTTGATGTGTCCTTCCATTTTTAAGATATAAGGGTAGACATTGTCACATTGCAGTGCGAGACAGTTAATCAGTTAGCAGTCAAGTTGTAAAGTAGATATCTTTGATTATCTCACTTGTATTACTATATTCTTTGCAAGAGTTGATCAATAATATGTACTGTATTACTTTGATATGATATTCTTTTGTATCAATATCCCACACAGAAATCCGCCAATTCTAATGAAATTAGTTTTTTGTTTCTCTTCTGTTTGTTTTCTTTTCTCTCTTAATTTTCTCATTTTTGACCCATTTACAAAACTTATGCAAATGTTTAACATGGAAATATGTCCTAGTTAATAAAGTCTGAACATTTTTCTTCTTTTTTAACACAACTACGAAAACCAAAATAAAGAAAGTTTGAACATACATTTTGATACAGTACTACTATCCGATAACTGTCATTTAAGGTTTTTCATTTATATATTCTAACAAACATATATATGTTTGTTAGAATATATAAATGAAAAACCTTAAAGTATGATATATATCATACTTTATAAGCAAGATTGTAGTTTATACCAATTAAAGCCATATTATACTACTTAATAATTAATATAAACATATCTATACTACTATATAATGTATTTGGGACTATTCTATAATTAGAAAAGGGCTTAAAAATTCAGACTTTTACTTACTAATTATGGAAATAACCACCCCTAACAATCACCCCCAACAATTTATAACCACTTCAACAACCACCTCCAACAATTTATAACCACCTCAACAACCACCCCAACAACCACTTTCCACCACCCCACCTCCCTCCTATTCACCCCAACAATCCGCCCCCGCATCGCGCGGGCACTTTTCTAGTATAACAATAATTGATGGGTGTACAATGTATGATGAAACTGTAATGGTAATAGAACTGGATTTTTTTTTTTTTTTTTTTTTTTTTTTTTTTTTTTGAGCAAATAGAACTTGATGAAAACGAATACTTTCCTTTACTTGATGATCCCTTCTTGGATGGTCCTTTCTTTGATGCATTTTTATACTGGCTGTTCGTTGGGTTTAACTTACTCGACATTTCTTGTCACTCTACACATCGTACATGTCCACAGGTCGTCAAGTCCACAACCTGCCCACAGCGAATATATATAGTAAGCAATAGACCACCTAATGTGTTGCGAAGCTAGAGGTGTCAAAATGTGTGGGTCAACCGGATATGGTAACAAATCAGTATAGATTAGCTACAAAAAAGCAAATGGCATTACTCAGTACATTTTTTGTCCAATTGCTAAACATTTTCGCCTACTGTTTCATCCGTTCAACACACTTCCTTTCAGTTTTTTTCTATTTTATCCCTCTGACCCGTTAAAACATATAATGTGACCTGTATTTGAACCATTCAAATATAAATGGGTCAAAAAATTTAAAACACATGTTTCACAATGCACAGGCTATTCGAACATATCCAAAACAGGGAAAGTTTATTATACGTTTAACCCCAATTTAATCAAGGATCATATGTTTTATTTCAATTTATTTTAATATATTTTTGGTCTCTGTATGTTTAAATTAGCTTTTGGTGTTTTGAACGGTCTTATCTTAAAAGGATTATTTGAAACAGTTGAGTCTTCATATTTGAAAAGTAGCCGTTGGATAAATTTCATTCAATTATTTGAAAAGTAGCCGTTGAAAAGTAACGGTTGGATGTCCATCCAAGATCTTTATATATATTTCATTCTCTTCATGTCGTGTTTTTATCCTCTTACTATATATCTTTCATCATTCGATCCATTATTGTCATTGTTCTCCAGTTTGTTACTCTCACTCCATTTTTTCAATTCATTTATCGGTATTTGTTTACTTTTATAATTGTTCCATGCAAATGGAATCATCATGTGCTAGATATTTCAGTCTCCACAATTTCACACCTCCAAATATAAGTTTCATCCAGGATATTGTTAATGGAAATCTTCTGATGGCTCAGAAAGTCTCTAAAGAATTGATGAGAGTTCATCTTCTGCTTCCGCCCCAAAAACTCCCCCAAAGAGACATCTTATGCAGCTTCCCAGGCAGCCCCTTCGCAGGCCACTAGGGCCTTATCCATGCACCACTACAAGCACCACTGCCGACACAGTCTCCCAACTGACACGTTAGCCCACACCAGAAGTGGGAAGATTGGGTTAAGACCATGAAAGTAGCACATAGTTTATGGAAGAGGGCTGGAATTCATGATGCTATTATAAATTCCACACTCAAGATACCCCAAAATAAGAATCTTATTTTTTGGTTTGCTGAAAAGTGGCCCTCAAAACTAATACATGTATACTTCCATTTGGGGGGGGGGGGGGGGGGGGGGACGATTACTCTCGAAGATATGATGGTTCTGGGAGGTCACGAGTCATGTCGAGATCTCCCAGGATCGTGATGCTTTATGCCAGTTAAATAAAGATTACAAAAAATTGATTGCAACTCCTTCAAAAAAGGCCCGCTTCAGTGCTTGGATGAATGAGTTTATGGTCAATCAAAATGTTCATGAACATGAAGCGTTCCTAGCACTCTGGTTGTCTAAGTATCTCTTTCCGTCTGTGAGAGACACAGTCCTGCCAGAGCTTTTAATTTGGCTATTCTTCTAGCAAGAGGCCAGAAAATGGCTCTGGCACCTGCTGTCCTTGCAACTCTCTATAGGGACTTGCATCTCTTACAAAACACTATTTTGGATCTCCAACAAGGAAAAAGCGAAAGAGTGTTGCAGCAAGTATTTTCCCCTGTGTACTACATGCAGGTGTGGGTATTGGAAAGGTTTCAGCATGTGAGGCCTTATGGTGTGGGCAACATTCGAGAGGATGAAACTAGATTGGCCAGATGGGCTAACCCGGCTAACAAAAGTACTGATTACGAGTCAGGTACATGTGGAAAACAGTTTGTGTGGCGGCCTTATGTCAAGGAAACTAGTTATTTCATAGCTCACACAATTTATAAAGAAGATGCTACGATTGAAAAAATAGATAATGATGAATTGGAATCATTTGTTCGGTGTGTCGGGGTTTCTAAGTTAGTTGGGTTGGATATTAGTCAACAATACTTTCCTCATCTGGTATCTAAGCAGTTTGGGTATAATCAATATATCCCAGCTGACGATCTTAATCTCGAAAGCAATGAAGATGTTTGCGATGAATCTATATACCTCCCACAAAGACAGTTCGAAGGTCATGGGAGTGTTAGGTATAAGGAATGGTGATTGGTGGAAAAGTGAACCAGTTGCTAATCAGGATCTGCGTGTCCCTCTTCCCCCAAAAATGAAGCGTCGTAGAAGTATGAGAGATTAGCTTTTTATTTCTAGGAATTTATAGCTTGTAGTTTTGTAATGTTGTGGCTTTAAATCCCCCTCCTGTTTCGTAGTTTCGATCAAGTTTCATGTTTCGTTGATGTCACAATTTGTGATCATTGCAGGATACCTCTTAAGTTCCTTTTTTTTATTATGTTTTGCAAAAACTACATCTACATGATTGTTTCAATGGAGGCTTGTTTGGAACAAATTACTTTTTATTCTCAGCACAAATTACTGTATGAGTTTGATAATGATGGAACGATGTGGATGAAATGTTGATGTGTTTCTTTCATATTTTAAGGGGTCACAAAAGAAAGGGAGGTTTGGCGTTGGCCAAAACAGTGTACTGCCAACTTTTATGCCTTTTTAGATTTTCGGTCCTTAACAAGTGTTCCAACAGAACCTTTTTGGTTTTTGGTAAGGCATTTTTTAGTTTTCGGTATGATCCTACTTCAGATATTATGTCAGTCTCGTCGGATTTTAGAATTATTAATGTACTACACTGTCATGTGCCATATACCAACTATCAAATGTTGATGTGCTCCTTTTACTTTTTGTAAGATAGCTTATTGAGGATTGTAAAACTATATGTTTCAGAGTTGAATTTGGGTTATAATCGTGTAGACTTTGCAATGTTACTTTATCAGTTAGCACTCAAATTGTAACGTAGATATCTTTGGTTATTTCACTTGCATTACTATGTACAATAGCATAGGTGTTCTTTTGTATGGATATTCCATACAGCAGTCCGACAATTCTAATGAAATTCGTTTCTGGTTTTCTTCGTCTGTTTCTTTTACTATGTTCAATATACTATTTCACTACGGATGAAATTTGAAGATTATTTTGTTATTGATGTGGCATATCTACAAATAGACATGAATAGAAGCTGACTTTGAATTAGAAACCTACACTATAATTTCATTTTTAGAATTTAGACAACTTAGAAACAGGTTTCTCCAAAACTATGTGGTGGTAATAAAAAGGGTGAAAACAGAGGATAACCACGATACCTGCCACTGTCTGATATGGTTCATAAGCTATATATAGGTGGATAAAACAGTGAATGAAAACGTGAAAAGATAACTCCTTTTCAGACACAAAAATAAATTATGGTTCACAGCATAAATGTATTGTATATGACAATAACCAGAATTCAGAAGTGTAGATGCACCATGGCAGCAGTAACCAAAGATAGATGATAGCAGTAGCGCAGTGTAAGGTCAGAATCTGCAACGGATAGAGTGTGGTCTGGTTTCAATAGTTTGGGGGAGCAAACCGGGAAGTCATCACTTAGGAACCACAAGCTCTAATGATATCAGGCGAATCGGCGGGAATAGGAGTGGGGTATCCCCTAAGGAGAGGCTCGCTGTTGGTATCTCTGCCCGAGGATGCCCCTAACTCGAGCCAACAACTAACATCTAACCCGCCGTTCAAAAAAAAAAAAAAAGCGATAAACTAAGAATTTTCAAGATGAAGGCTCTTGAATGCTTCCATTTATCTTGGGAAGTATATGCTTCCATTTAACATCACCACTTTGAGAATTATACTAATCAGATGTAATATTTAATTGAGGAGTTAGAATGAATGATGAAATGTGATGATAGTAAAACAAGAACTGGATGGAAACCAAAATTGTTGATGGTATTATAACAAAATTTGCTCGCTACAAGACAACATTATCTCAATCTTAGCGCCTAACAAAAAGATGGTCCAAGATTACATTCACTTTGACTTCCCCTTGCTTGATGGTCCCTTCTTTGATGGTCCTTTCTTCGATGCATTTTTATAAGGGCTTTTCCTTGGGTTTAACTTACTCGAGGTTGATGAAGACTTGCCTTGTTGATTTCTTCGTTTCTTGTCGCTCTTTACATTATACATGTCCACAGCCTGTCCACAGTGAATTATACAGTAAGCAAGTGATTTAGTAGGTTGTATGCATATGTATACATATAGTATCACTTAATTGCCCTAATCATATATTACCGGGTCAAAAATGTTACACATAAAACAACTATTCAACGAAGGATTACTGACGTCAAAAAGTTGTTTTAGAGAGAAGGCATTGCTAGATGTTACTTAATGGTATAAACAGTACCTTTGAAACATTAAAGATTTCATGGGAATTCTTGGCCATTAACTTGTTTAGAATCTTGTCAGTTTGTTGCTTCTCTAATGAACCCATTCCAGATCCTTCAACCACAGGTAAAAACTGAAAATATATAAGAAAAAAGTTAGCAACAAATTTATTACGATAAAGTTTCATGTCAACTTTTGGAGGGATAACACGTGTACAAACCTTTCTGTATTTCTTGTCATATTTAGGTGGCTTTTCACCAGCCAACTTCTTGTCAAATTTACCACCACTAGCAGTTGAAGTTGCAGCCATTCCTGCTACGTTTTGTAGTTCATCCTTACTAACCTTTCTTGGTGCAGTCTGAGTTCCTGTTATTGGTAATGCAGTAGCCGCAAGTTGAACATGACTGCCACAAAACGTTGAAGTTCTTTTAAGTTACAACCTTTGTTCAACTTAACTGACTTTATTTCTTTTTAATTAGTTTTAAGGGGGCAAAATGACAACAAACACGAAAATCTTTTTAAAAATTACATTACGTTGGAAAGTTGAGAGATGGTACCTGCCCGTGCCCCCTCCGTAACTCCGCCATGCAGGTACCTAGTATACAAGTATCTCAATATTTTCTGTTCTGTTATGAGAAAAAGGACTAAATTAACACAAAATAATGCATCCATAAGATGTAAATATGACTATAACTTATTCATGTAAAAGAAAATTTTGGGTGAAATACTATATAACTTTTTTGTTTCCTTATCGTGTTTGAGATGACAAGTTTAATAATACTTATTGTTTGCAAGAATTTACACGTAAAAAAAAGACTCGTGCACTAGCAAGTAAAAGTTTATTTTGCCAACAACCCCACAAAACCATCAAGCATTGATACGATTCTTCTAACCGAAGAAAAATTAACTTATAATAAATTTACACGTTATTTTTATTTAAACACAATACTTACGCTTCTATGTTTAAATGTTTACATTTATTGAAAAAATGTAACATATATGCATCATAAATTTACGTCCTATATTTTGTTTTTACGTTACATGCATGTTTAATAAGATCTTCATGTATAAATTAACATCAGACTCGTATGCATAAATCAAAAGTTGCAAGCAGCAAAGAAATATAAAATAACGCATCAATAGTGATTTGAATAGTCCCAACCTTGGCAAAGCACCAACTTTTGCTGCTTCCTTCAGATTATGCAGCCGATGCTGTTCTTGTTTTTCAACCCTCTGCTTCTTTTCTGATCGTCTCTTGGCGAAAGGGTCTTCTCCTGGCTCTGTAAAAAGTAAAAAGCAAAAAGTCAGAGCTTCATTGTATATAGATAATGTTGCCTTATCCAAGAAATTGAGGTATTGATAACAATCAGCTGTATTTACCATCTGTCATCTTTGCCTCAATGATTGGAAGGTCATTGTCATCATTTACCCGATCATAACCATATCTGCGTTTCCAAGAACTAGTTTGTTCGTCAAAGACAAGCTTGTCTTTCTTGCGGTTCTGGATACCTGTGTGAGGAAATAATACATCAGCATGGAATTTAGTATGATGGCAAAATAAGTGGGTTATGTGGGTTAGGTCAGGTCAGCCCGGGTTAGCTAGTTACCCCGATATTCGAGTTTCAATATGTTTAGAATGAATTACAGCATTAAATACAGTTAAAATTCTATATCACTAAAATTTTAATATAGTGTAGAAGGTTGTATTCACAAATATACAATTCAGCAGGTTGAATGCAGTAAATTAAGATTAGAGCCACTCTCAACCCAAATGATCCATTCCCCTTCAAGCAGTGTTTCATTTAATCCATTTAAGATAAAACACAACCCATATCGACCCATTCAAAAAGTAAATGGGCGAAATTGCCTCATCTAGATTATGCCTTTACCGAAAGAAGTAGCAGAGATTGTTATTTACTGACCTTTCTTTTTGGCAAAAACTTCCCATTTTGTCGGAGGTGCAGGCTTTGGAAGCTGTAAGCATTGAAACAAAATGGATTTTACATAAGTTGCAAGGTAAACATTCACAGAAAGCATCAGAGCTATAACTGTAAAGTTAAACACAGCCAGGAACTACAGAGTTCTGTTAGGTTGAGATATTCTGAGAACATGGATCTGCTGTTTGGATACAGACAATTAAGAAAGACACGAGCAAAATGTCACTCTTAGTGCGAAACAAGTATATCTCAGTCGCAAGGTAATAACTTGAGCATCAAGGAAATACTAGTGCATATCCAATAATGTGGCAGAAATCCGATGGTTTTTTCCATTTTTCACTTTAATTTGGCATGCCTTTATGCGATAAAACATTTGTTTCAGAAAGTAAAAGTGAGATACAATTTTACTTTGATTTAGGACCGGCTGTAAGGAACTTTCATAAGTTAAGGAAGCTAACAGCAAATAAGGGATAATTCAGAAGCGGAAAAAAAAAAAAAAAAAAAAAAAAAAAAAAAGTGCTACATGTAAAAGGGTTAATTACAGAACAAGAGACACATTTCATCATTTGAGATATTGGTTTGAGTTTATGTTTAAGAAAATGACGAATGGGATTGAGAAACGTAGGAAGAGAACAGCTATCAAAAAGATGAAACAAGATAATTCATCAACTTGTTGCCAATAATATGTACTAACAGAAGCATAAATCAGATGCAACATAATTCCTGAGAAAAAGAGATGACATACAGGTTTTTCTCTAGGTAATTTAGTAGTCGGTTGGGGTAAAGATACAACGGGTCCTGATTGGTCCTCTGTTGAAGGCAAGCTAAAAAGAGAATCCGCAACTGACTGAATTAACTTGGTAGCATGCGTTATGCACTCCTTTACAAGATCCTCCCTAAATAGAGTCAAGAAAACAATATAGCACCAAAATAAGTAAAGATAAAATAATAATACAAAACCAAAACATATCAGCTGAAAAATTATTCAAAGTCTGATAAGAAGACAAATGATAACCAATAGCTTATACACACCAAAGCTAACAAATCTATTATAGTTGATAAGCATAACCTAACTCAAAAATCTAAGCATTTCTAGGACAGATTCCTTGTTATCAAACAGCGCAGTTATAAGCAGCCACCTGATACTCCTACTAAGCTTTTTCAGGTAAAACACGATACAGACTTAAGGCGTACTCAACTGACAAGTGACAACTGTCTCAGCACTACCACAAACTACCACATCTGTTGCTTTCCAAAAGCTACATGATACCATTTCAGAGGGTGTTTTGATAGCTTATTTTTACTGCTTATCTGCTAAAACTTGTAAGCAGTTTGAAGTGTTTGATCATCCAAACTGCTTCTGCATATTGGGCTAAAATAAGTAGTTTTCACTTTTCAATAAGCGGGTTAAGACCTACTAATTTCAGAGCAATAATTTGAGATAAAACTAAAAATATTTAATTACCAGCATATCCAACCTAAAACATTTGATTATCATTGGGTTCAATTGACAATTTGAACCAAAAATTATTATCATGTCTAGCATTTTTACAGCATAAAAAATTCAAAACACGATATGCTGAACTGCTCAACTCTAAGCTACTTACCTGCTTCTGCTTATACACAAAATCATAAGCCACAAAAATAAGCAATCCTAAACACCCTCCAACACAACAACACAATTTCATCCAACCTTTTTTCGTAAATTACAAACTTAAACTCGCAACACTACCAGAGGCGAAGCTTCATAGGGGCCGGGGGGGCGCCCGACCCCCCGAAATTTTTTTTGCGATGTAGGGGGTATATAGTTTTCGTGTAGAAAAATTTCGGTATATTCGGTTTCGACCCCCCAAAAATTTTGGTATACCTGAAATATAGCCTTAGGAAAAAAAAAATTTAGATCCCGACCCCCCACATACAAAATCCAAGCTTCGCCACTGAACACTACGACTAACTTCCACAGCTCCCAAAACTATCTCTCATTTCACTACGAACAAACTTTATCACAAACCTCACCTCAATCAAAAAAATTACAATTTCCAAATACCCGAATATCGAAACCGAGAAAAAAACCACATTCACTACTACAACAACCTTTTTAACAGCTAATTCACATAAAGCAACAAACTTTAATCCACACCAACATAAAAAATAACAAAAAGCAACACACTTTAACTAACTTTAATAACAAACAATGTAGAATAAGTGAATTAGAGTCTAAAAAAAGGAACCTTTTTTCAGGGATGGATTGGAAGTGATATTGAGGGTCATACGCCGTTAGATTACCTAAGTCAATCTGGTAACCTTGTACTTGTTCTTGTTGTTCCGACATGTTTGGTTTTGTGTTTTTTTGTTTGTTCAAGAAAATGTTTTTTTAGGGTTTGAGTGAGGTTTTAGGTTAAAAAGTTTTGCAAGTGATGATAGAACAGATATTTGGGGCCGTTTGTTTTATTGGTGTGGGCTATAGGGAGTGGGATTGGGCTTGATAGCAGTCAGTTATTTGGTTGAGGGTGTTGGGTTTTAAAATTAGGAATCACACCCTCATATTTTGGTGATTTACAATCATCGGGCCAGTACCGACCCAAAACCGACATAGCCCGAAACCGATTAACTGGAAAACCAAAATTGAGTTCTGACCCGACTAGTCCTGATAGTACCAAAAATCGTTCGGTCAGGGTCAGTTCGGTCGGTTTAGTCGGTATATTGGTTTGTTTTTTTTGGGTTTTTTGTCCCGTCCTGACAGTCCTGAAAACCGATTAGCTGAAAAACCAAAACCGAGTCCCAACCCGAGTAGCTCGGTTTCAGGACGGTTTAGCTCGGTTTTGAGACGATTTTTTGGGAATTTCGGGATTTGGTCGGGATTGCTCACCCCTAATTTACATACCCTCTCAAAAGGGTAGGATTTCATCCTAATCCCGCCCCTCACTTTCTTTTCTTCTTTCTCATACGACATTCATTATTTATGTTGTTTTTCTTCATCTTCTCATATAAAATTTTCATGATCACCTCTAATCTCTCAACACACCAACAAGTAATCACTTAAAACTCTATTTTCGTGTAGTTGATCTATTGGTTTAGATTATATAACTCAAGTGACAATCAATAGAAGAATGAAAACCAGGGCTTGAGTTTTGATTTTTATCAATCATACATATTCTTAATCTTTAAGTAGTTTGTTTATATCTTTTCTGTGCGAGTTAAATGCAAAGGAGGTACCAGTTTTGTTTCACCCATTCAGGTCTCATTTTGGTTTCTATTTTTTTAATACCTATTATTCTATTCAGGGGTGTTCATCGGTTTCGATCATCGGATTATTCGGTTTGGTTAGTTCGGTTAAAAAAATTATGGGTCAAATCGAAAACCCAACTGAACCTAATTCAAATTTGATTCAACCAAACCGAATAACCAAAAACCGAACTCCTATAACTGAAAACCGAACCGAATAACCAAAATTACATAATTTTAATTATTATTTCATTTAATTGTATATATTTTTAGCACAATTTTTTTTTCAAGCTTAAATAATGTTATATTTAATTATTTATACTAAGAAAGAGTTTTAGTAAAAAAAAAAAAAAAAAAAACATATAAATACATAGAAAAATATGTATTTATATGAATTTGGTTTTCGATTTTTATTGCCAAAACCATATCCAAATCGATAACCGAATATTTAGTTTGGTTTGGTTGGGTTTTGACCAATTCGATTCAATTACGTATTTGGTTTAGTTTTTTTTTTGTTCGGTTCGGTTTCGATTTCCGGTTACTGTTGATATTACCCGATCCGTGAACACCCCTAATTCTATTATTAATAGTGCAAATTTCTAATGAAACATGCCTGTTTGTGCAAAAATCATAATGTTAAACTATCTATTTGTATTGAGTGATTACTATTTCAAATGATTAGCAAATAAACGATGTTCATAACCCATTTGATAGAAATTAGTTTTAAAGCATATTAACAATATATATTAAACCACAAACCATACGCCGTCGTTTTGCCTCTCCAGGTTCCCGCCAAAACCAAGCGGGCTATTGGAGCCCAAGTTTCCAGGCCCAGTCTCGCCTGCCCAAAGTTTCCACACACAGGATGTCAGAAGATGATCGAAGATGCCAATTAGGGGTCGGTTAATTAAGGTATGTTTTTAGTGATAGTCTGTTAATTAAGAGATTCCAATTAAGGTATGCTTTTTAGTGATAGTCGGTTAATTAAGAGATGCCAATTAGGGTTCTTTGCAGCAGTTGCCATTTTGGATTTGGGGTCACAATTGCAGTGATAATAGTCTGAAGCTGCTCCTCTTGATACTTACACTGAGCCACGGAGGTATAACTTTTTTATTAATCACTTTAATTTCATGTTATGCATATAAAGTGCTTGATAAATTTGTCTATTTACAACCTAACTTAGGGGTACTAGATTTTGGTATTGCGGATTGTGTGGAATTGCAACCAAAGGTGTGAAACATTTTTTCTCTTATAAGTTAGGTTGTAAATATTTTGTAATTTGCAAAACCCCAAGCCTTTCTTTCAGATTTTTTGCCTTCACGTCACAAAGGCTAACAATATTATGCTTAAAGAAGTGAATTTTATAGTTTTTTAGATATTAGGTTTGAAAAATGTTGACAGATGGTAATCAAAGGAATTATTTGGTTGAAGCTTTTTGGGTTTTGATTGACACACCTAAAACAGGTGAGAAGATTTTTTGGCATACACATTCAAAAAAATGATTTTGATTGAAAAATTTATTGGTTATGATTTACCAGCGGATGTTAGTGAAGTGACGGTTGCGGCTTTGTAGTCTGCTATTGATGCCGTGCGTAATTTTATGGGGTGTAATTGGTAAAGACATTTGTTAAAGGTTATGACTTTTGTAATTTTTTTGCTGGATTTTGATGTGTTTGGTTTAATTACCTTTGTTTTGTTGTAGGTTTAGGAATGATTGCACAAGTTTTTTTGGTGAATGAACTTTAAATCGTTGAGGCAAACGACGCGTTGCTACTGACATTGTTGTCGTTTTTGTGGAAAATTCCAGGTTATCTAAATCCTAATTTCTACGACGTTTGTAAATAGTCTTTCATCATCTATTTAATAGCGTTCTTTTCTTTTTTTACCTGTGCAGGACTTTTGGTGGACAGAAATAGGTTGGTGCAGAATGCAACCGTAGCTCTGTGTGGTCATGATAATGGCGCACGATGATTAGTCGCAGGTAAGTGGTTACATACCTTGCGCTGCTCTTAAGTTAATGTTGCTTTAACTGTAATTTTTTTCCCTTTTAAACAAAGATTGTGTTTTTATAGATCTTCAATATCAGCTTTTTCTATGTGGCGGCATTAAGGTGGTTCATGGTTATTTTGGTCTTACTATATGTTATGAATTGAATTTAGGTTTTGAGAACTTGATTTTTATTGGTTATAAGCTTGATTTTGTTGCATTATTTCAGGGAACTGTGGTTTTCAACCATGATCTCATGGTGACTCTTGGAACGGGGATTGTGAGAGATAAAGTTGGGGAAATTCTGTGTCGCATAGGAGCAGCCAACAACAACATTCAACTTTTCAGGATATGTAAGGTTATTAGTTTCTATGTCTATAGATACACTGAGTAAGTGTACGGCTAATAGCTTTAGTTGTACTAATTATTAACAATTGTTGTCCTCACGGTCGGTAATAGAGATCTACAAAAGGAGCATGCTAATAGCTTTGAATAATATGCAAGGTTAGTAGTAGCACAATTTTGCAACTTAATTGTTTAGATCTCAATTCTAAAGTCTACTAACTTCCTGCAACCCGCTGTCATTACAGGTATACATTCTTATTTGTGGTTTGAATTTTTTTCTACCCGTAGTGTATGATTTTTTCTTTAAGTTTCATTTGCTGAATGGCACTTTAGGAAACATTTAGTATAGCAAATACAACCATGGTTCTAAATTGCGCTTTTTTTTACATTCTTCAGGGAGATGAAAACCAACAACGAACAAAGGGAGAAAAAAAGTAACCTTACAAAGTTACGCGTCCACTGAATTAGAGGAAGAAGATGGGATTGAGTCAAAGCAACAAGATGGTGAGTTTGGTATTTTTAAAATTGAGCTTATGCTCAATTGGGTATGAATCTAATTTAGGATCAGCATTGGCTTGCCTTTTTTCACTTACGAGGTTGCTTACTTGAACTTATGCTTTATTCATGTGTTTGAAGCCATGGTGGAGACACGCTGTCATTTGCATCACATATGTATAGAAGGTAAATAAAAGGCCACCAATGTTAATATAATGGGTATCATTATTTGTGGAAATTTATGTTAATGATTAATGATTGTTCTGTTGTGGTCAGGTCTTGGAGGCTGTGATCATGAAGAATCACATCACCGGACGGGATTCAAGTTCGCCCAAAATACATGTGTAGTGGCTCACAACAGGTCAAACAGAATGGATACGTGCGTTGCCTATACGTGTCCAGCTCAAATCCTCACAACGGGTCAAATACATGTGCATTGCCTATACTTCTAACTGTTGCCGCTGATGCGGTAGGTTGCTCCTGCCTTAAACTGTTGTTACGATCTCTCATTCACTTGCCTTTATGGCTACATGTTGCTGACGTTTTTTTAATAATAGCATATGATCACACTGAGCCCGGTGTTCGCAAAAAATAAAGGTCATCAAGCCGGAGTTGGTGGTAAGTAGTCTAAACACGCATCTACTTCACAACCATAATACGTTTTTTATTACACCCTTATTAAATAGCTCATGGTAGTGTCACTATAGGTGCACCTGATTTCACTATAGGTTTGGTCACGTTGCTGACTTTTCCTTTAATCACTTTAGGAAATGGTGTTTTGATTGTTTATTATGATGTACTTCCAAAACCAATAATAGGCTGCACAAGTCTAACTGAACTATTTATATATCTTTTAGGTTTCTAACAAATAAATAATGACGGATGAATGTATTGATTAATGTGTCGAGTATGGGTTTGAAGATGATTCCACTCCGCCACATGTGGCCAAATTTTAGGAACTGATTGAAGACAAAAGAGATGGGTGGCATCAAGAAACTTATAACAATTTTAATGATTGGAGAGATGGGATTCCAGAAGATGTTGGAAGGAATTAGCAGAAAACTCAGATAACAGCTAGAGAAGATGTGCATGGAACTGACGAGGTTTGGCACAAAGCTATCTCAAGGGAAGCCATTGGAAAGTGGTTTGAAGGGCCTACTGATCCACCGAGAATGCGGCAGACGGTTATTAGGTTACACAAATCTCAGGTCAGAGATGTTATGCTCTATAATTGATCATGAAATTAACGAAATTGTTTCATAGCATATAAATAATTGTTTTTGGTGTTAGAAATTCTGATATGGCATTAATCCAAGCCATTTTTTTTTAAGTGAACCAGATTCACATGTCTTAATCTAAGATATAAATTTGCAGTACATGGTGCAATAGTGAAAGACATATTTTGTTTTTGATATTGATTTATTGACCATTAATTGAACTTTTATTTACAACAATAATCCATAATTAATTCAAACCATTTTTTTCGAAGTGTACCAGATTCGTATTCTCTTAATCCAAGATATAAAGAACTACACTTCTGCCAAAGACCCTAAATGGAACCTTAAATTACTTTCGACACTTCGTCCTATTTTCTTATATTTATTTGTTGCTTATATATGCAGATGGCCGCAACGACTGTGTTTGTTGATCGTTGGCTTGGTAGTTTAATTTCTTTGTAATGGTTCTATTATAGATTTGGATATGAGTTTCAGAAGCACCCACTGAGCCAGTTGCTAGCGAAGCATCTGTAAAGAAAAGCTAAAAATAAGAGAGATCCAAGAAAGCTGAAAAGGCTACCTACCGCCTTCTTTTTGTTCAGGTAAGCATAGATTTTCATTTGTTCACGGTTGTCGCTAATATTGCAGCCTTTGGGTTCTCAGGTAGGTAGGTGTGTTTGGGATTGCTTATATACATTTGAGGGCCAAGGTTTGTGAGCGTTATCTAGGCTGGCCGACCATGATGTCGTTGATAGGTTATCCAAATGATTGCTACGTTTTTTTTATGCTTTATTGCTTTGATATATACTTTACTTGCTTTACTGTTTATGAGTGCTTTTGTGAAGACTGTTAAAAGTTGGTTCAATTTGATACCTAAGCCATTGTTTCTTTAGGAAATTTCGGCCTCATCATGTAATTTGACTTGCCCTATATTTCATGAGTTCAATTTTTGTATAAAAAGGCATTAGGTGGTTAGGGGGTGTTTGGAATAGTTTAGTTTTTTGGGCTTATCATTATTATGTGGCCTTTTAAATTTTTACAAGTCCTTCTACATAATCTCATTTTCAACTTGCTTACCTAAAACTGTTTATATTTTGTCCTAAAGAAAATGCAGGTGATGAGAATTAGTCTGGATGATCAATACCCTCCAAAACGGGTTTATTTTTTCCTTTAAATAATCATATAGGTAGCAGAAAAAATAACTATCCCAAACACCCTTTAAGAATTAGCTAACAAACCTGCTTATATGTCGACCACATTAGGCTACGCTTGAATTTCCAGATTCCAGTGACATATTATCAATATATATGGAGATTCCACAACTTTTGAGGTATGCGCCGATCACATTATGCTATGCCTACAAAAAATGAAGTTCCCTACTGCTTATGAAAACTTCAATAGTGTCTATTTGTGTTATGCTTAATACATGCCCTTTAGGTAACTAATAGCATACATTTATGTTCTTGAGACTCCGGAAGGTTATGTCTTTGAGACTAATGCAATAGCTTGCTACGGTAAGTGACAAAAAAGCTTTGAATTGAATATTCTTATGATGTTTTGGCACTGGTGCTAATATTCTTATAGTGTTATGGCATTGTCACTAATATTTTCATTATGTTTGGTGCTAATGCATGCTTTTCATAAATTTAACCTTAGACAAAATCAAATCACATTTGTTATTTTTTATCTTTTGTTTACTTTAACCGGTTAACATCTCAAAATATCAATTCAGATGGAAAAGGGTGAATCACTCATCCTTGGGACCGCTAGCTGATTTTTTGAAGCCCAGAAACTGTTGGAAAGATTGAAGCCATAATTTAAGTTTGCATCACAAGCAAGATATTCACAGGTCCTCCACCTGCTAATTAGTTATACAAATTATCTTATCTATTTATTGTACATTCAAATGCCTCCTGTGAAAGGATCATTGCCATAGACCATAGTACAGATGTATATTATATAAATTATTTGAATGCTTTATATTATATAAATTATTTGAATGCTTCAACAAACTGTAATGTTTCAAGTTATTTCACATGAGCTTATGGCTTATTCTTAAGCCATAGGTAACTATAAGCATAATATAAAAACATCATAAACAAACCATTTAATGTGGGTTAGATTTTAGACTTTGCTTTAGTCATGAATTGTCTTTTTTAGTTGTCACCATACAAACAGTTGTAAAATACCTTTGAAAATACAAATACAACGACAAAAAAAACCGCTAGGCCGCAACGCGGCCGACCGATGCCAGTCTTGTTATTATGAATTTATGATAATCATAATGTCATACGAAATTGTACCCCCAATACATATATCCTCTATTCATTTTTCATCTTTGTGGGTGATTTTAAGCATACAACTTCGAAATCACAATACCATATGTTTTATCATTTTGAAAAGTGTTAATTGCATAAATGGTCCCTGAACTTTGGCTAAAATGAACGTTTCGTCCCAACCATTTTGAAAGTGCATAAATCATCCATGTGGGAAACCTTTGAGCAAATTTTTGTCACTAGTTGGGACGAAAGGTGCAATTTGGCACTTTTAAAATATGCAATTTTCGTCCCAACCAAAGATGAAAATTTGCTCAAAGGTTTCCCACAGGGATGATTTATGCACTTTCGAAATGATTGGGACGAAACATGAAATTTGGCCAAAGTTCAGTGACGATTTATGCAATTTACTCTTTTGAAAATTTTCAAATGTTTAGTAGTTAAAGGATGTTCATAACCCCATTGATATAATTGATTTTAGAGCATTCTATTATGATATTTCTATTATTTTACTAGCATTGCAATGTTTTCACTATTTGATATGTGTGTAATAAAAGCTTGAAAATGACCAAATATGGTATGTTGAAAAGAAAATAAGTGTTTATTACCTTGTCGATTTAGTGCAGGAAAAAACAGCACGTACTCCAGTTATTAGCAGGCGATGCAAAGTACTCTATATTGTCAAGATTTTGAATTCACTTGTTAGTGTTTTTAATGTAATATTCATGACTTGGTTTCGCCTATCATTGCTACGTATGCAAATCACTAGGCCTTTGTCGAAAAGTAAAAAAGCAAAAAAGGCTTCAGAGAATGATTTGGCTAAATAGGCTAACAAGACATCGTTTGTATTAGCCAACTCCGAATGGATAGAAGTACCTTTGGTGGTAGATTGTGTGAGATGGTAATATATATTTCTGGTTTAAAAGGCACAAGGAACATGACATTAGAAGAAATAGTTGATTTGTTTTTATATGCACCGGTTAACCACAAAAAGAATAGAACTATTAGCTTACTTTTCTTACGAAGTGGGGAAACTATTAGTCGACAATTTAACCGTTGCCTCCTAGCCATCTTGAAATTGCACGACGTGTTGCTTCAAAAGCCACAACCTATTATCGTAGATTGTGAAGACAACTATTGGAAGTCTTTCAAGGTAGTATCTAATTCATTTTTTCAAAACTGTGTTGTCATTCTATGAAAAATATCAAATACATGTTTACTATTTATTGATGATTATGAAAATTAAAGGATTGCTTAGGTGTTTTAGACGGGACTTCAATTAGAGTCACACCTCCATTGATCATAAACCAAGGTATATGTAACAAATACATTACATGTTAGCCCGGAATATAATCATACCACGTACATGTAACAAATACATTACATCACATGTATTAATAGCCGACAATTCAGAATACCGTACAAATGTAACTGCTAAAAATGGTATTTTGACCCAAGCCTTTTGACATGTTGTCAATCTTGTCCCACTCACCAGTTGTGCCTGCTCGCCTCAATGAAACTTGGGCTTGGACCCATCGCTCCGTTGGGGTTCGCGCACAAGCTAATTAATCGCTAGTCAATTCACTCAATTGGAAACTTGGAATAGTTTACCGAACTATTTTGTAGGCCTAAATTTAATTGAGCCGAACACTTGGGCTACCTCTATCGATAGTTGTTTCTATGACGTCTGAGATATAATTTATAACGAGTTGGGCGTCGGTACGCCGCGTTGCGGCGGGGCTACGAAGTTGGCCGTATTTTGGTACTGTATGTAAAACCGGTGCTTCCTTGGCCGTGTGAAACATGACTTTTCGTTGTGTTTAAATAATCTAGTGATTGCAGCTTTAATTTTTTTTTTTTCTTTTTCATATTATTATTATTATTATTATTATTATTATTATTATTATTATTATTATTATTATTATTATTATTATTATTATTATTATTATTATTATTATTATTATTATTATTATTATTATGTTTTAGATTTTTGCCAAGTTGCTCTTGTATATGTTTTATATATTTTTTTGGTTAAAAGACCTTTTTTTTTTTAAAAGATTGTGATAAACACTAACAACAGCCCAAAGCTGCCATTGGATGGGGAGTTAGCAAGCCAAATTTTTTTTCATGTAGTCCACTAAAAAAAAGGCGTCTTTTTATCCGGAAAATCTAGTATATACGAACTGCAATGGGCTGAATGGCAACATTGGGCTCAACTGAGGCATCCAAACAAGAATAGAGGGAACCAATAAAGGGCAGCGATTCAAGGCTATATATATATATATATATATATATATATATATATATATATATATATATATATATATATATATATACTAAAGATGAGAATTTGGCCCGCATCAAATTGTTGTACAACACTGTTGAATAAACAGTGGTTCGCACAGTAACTGGCTTCAGGATTGTACTTCACTGTTGAATACATACACATTTTGTTTTTACAAAACTACTGTATCTCAACGTGATCCAACTACAACAAACAAAGGTCCAACATTTTTTGGATTGCATAAATAAATAAATCACCACACAATCTTCCTTTTTCTTATAAAACCAGAAACTTTATATTTTCCTTTTGTCCATCTACATCTATCCCCATCTGCTACAACAAAGAAGACAAAATCACAATAAAAAAAATAATAAAAAAATAGTTTTATAGAAAACCAAAATATCATATTTTTACCAAACAAACAAAAACATCATATTCGTAAAAAAAATACTTTAAAAAAATTCATATTTGTTAAAAAAAAACTTATATAAGAAAACTTAGATTAATCAAAAAAAAAAAAAAAAAAAAAAAAAAAAAAAAAAAAAAAATCCACAAGATTTCCAACATGACTCGCGAGTTGACTCGGTGAGTCACGCAACTTGGACCGAGTCCGAACGAATCGATGGTAAAACTTTTAGATCCACAAGGTTTCATATCAAAACAAAAGGTTTTAAAACAAGTTTTAATATAAAAATCAGTTTTACAATAAAATAGGGTTAGTGTTTCATATTTAAAAAAAAAAATGAAGGAGGTAGGGAGCGCGTGATTTACCAAAAGAGAAAGTAGTGGTTGTGAAACGGTGTGATGGTGGCGTACGCTGGTGCAGCGGTGGTGCGCCGAACGGGTACTAAACGTGCTCCAATAACTCCTAAATGCTCCAGAAATAACCACGGGACCGAGATCTACGAGTAGGTGAAATTTCGGTGGTAATCGGAATTTGGCCGGACGGCGGTGTAGCGGCCGGTAGGGTGTTCCGGCAAGGTAGACAGAGAAATGTTAATAGTGTGTTTGTGTTATTATGAGGTGAGAGAGAGAAAGTGGGGTTTATATATTATTTATAGGGAGGGGTCAAACTTGGACAAAACAAAGTGAAGGGGTGTACTGTAAATGAGGGGTGGAGGGGTGAGGTGTAAATAAGTGAAATTTTTTAAATAATAACCGCAGGGCCCATTTGACGTACAAAATAGACACGAAAAATTACGAAACTTGCGCCATTATTTTCGAAATAATTTTTTTAATAGAAACGAGTATACGCTTAACTTTCTCTAAGTTAATTTATTTGGCAAATTGATTTGTTTCGTGCTTTCTAGATTATGCCTACTTTTGAAACATGCACTTTTGAAACGCAAAACCTCCTGCAGCAACGCGTAGATAAAGGAATATTGCACACGTTTACTTTTATTGAAGTTAATTAGAAACCAGCTCATGCATACCGAATCAAACAGTATGTCAATATGTGTTAGTATTTTGTGTGAAAACGCATAAAAAAAATGTTGCAAAACATTCCCGTAGCAACGCGCGGGTTACCCCGCTCGTTTAGTATATATAGTAATAGTAATTCTTACTCTGTTCATAGTAAGTTATTTGTCTTCTTCTGAAAAATATAACATAATATTAAGGCTTTGTTTATTGGTACCTCCAAATTTACAAGTAATACTCCTTTTATATATTTTTATTTTTCTTTAGGGTAAATTGCAAATATGGTCCCTAAAGTAACACGAGTGCGCTAGGATCACATCGAGATGATTTTTTTAAGTGATGCATGAGTGAACTAAAACTTGATTCAACCTATACGACTCAGATAATTGTGAACTAAATCTTTGTGAAGCATGTAGTGACTCAAACAATAGTGTCAATCTACAAATCTCTAGCGACTCACAAGTTTGAGTTAATCAAAAACAATATTTTACGATGCTTTTTCCAACCTTTTTGCTACTCATACTAGTATACTCACGATCTTTTCGATCCTATGGTCATAGTAAGTGATGCATGAGTGAACTAGAACTAAATCTGTTTGATTCTATGGCGATGTTGCACGATTTTAGCCTGTGAGATTGTACGATCTTATGAGTTTATTTGTGATCTTGACAACCATGTACTAAACCAACTGATTATTGATCTTTGCCGTGATGTTTTTTATCCATTTTTTCCTTTTAGGCGTCTTTCGTTTCATTGTCAAATTTCTGTTCATTCTTATGTCATCTCAATAATAGATTAACCGGAAGCAGTCTCTCTATCTTAGGTAGGGGTAAAGTTGTCTACGTAGAAGACGGTATTGAGAGTTACTTTACTTTTTTTTCTTTTACTCTTTGAGGCATATAAGTATATAACCATTCATTAGGAATTTGTATACTGCATTTATAAACACGAAATACTCATAACATGATTTATTCATTAAATATGTAAACTTAGAAAATCTGTTTTCACTCATTAATTTGATTTCATCAGTAATGCGACAAGTCAAGGACTAGTCGCTCCAAGTCTTTCCAAGAGCTTCCACCTTCTTCTACTGCGACCTTAGCAGCTATAGAAAACTCAGCTGCTCTGCTCCTTTCGGCTAGTGTCTCCTCACTCACTGATTTCCTAAACAACTGAGCCAAGTCACTCGAGTCTGGAATAGTCTTGCCTCCTTCACATGCTTTGATGCCTATTTTCTGCTCATGCAACAACCTCGCATTTGAGAAGTTATCAGCACCCATCGGCCATGTGAGCATCAAAACATCAGCCATTAACGCTTCCATGATCGAGTTCCAACCACAATGAGTCAACAAAGCCACCACTGATCCATGATTCAGTATCGCCACCTGTGGAGCCCAGCCTCGAACAACTAAACCTCTTCCAGCCACCCGATCTTCAAATCCAGCCGGGATCTCCCCGTACTCTCCTGCCGTATGTCCTCCAGTAGGTTCCTTCACAGCCCATACGAACTTCACCCCACTTGTTTCTAATCCTAAAGCTAACTCCTCCATCTGTTTGTTGGTTAACACAAACTGACTCCCGAAACTGACAAACAATACACTCTTAGCTGCACAAATGTCCAGCCAGGATAATACATCACTGGAACTAGAACCGCCTCTTTGGATAATATTGTTTCCCATGGGAAGCATAGGTCCAACCGCAAATACACGATCGTGGCCATATTCCGTCTTTATATGATCAAAATAAATCCTATCCAGCTCGGTAAACGAGTTGATAACCACTCCCCAACTCACCAAATTGGCACACATCGCATCTCTAGCAAATTCCATTGTAGGGTTTCCTTCTACGTGGCTCCGGCAGATCGGTGATAGCTGCCACCAAGGAAACGTCGGAGAATTCGGGATGTCTGGAAACAAAATCGGAGTATTGTCATTTGCTGGATCAGGGAGCACCCGGAACATGGAATTAATTACGGACAAACCCAAAGAACCGCTGGGAGAGAATACATAACGTCGTATGCCAAGTTTGCTTGCTAGATACTGGGTCCAGCCAAGAAACATGTCCGAGATGATGGCTACAGGTGGAGAAGGGTGGTTTCGGAACCAATTTTCAATGGGGTTGTAGAGTTCACTGAGAGCGACTAACATGTCACCGACTCTCACATGAGAAAATTCGGACCTATTCTCAACCCCTGGAGGAATCGAAGGGTTAAACGGGAAGGGGAGTACGAGGGTCTTTACCGTGGTTGGATGGATGGAGAGTAAATGGGTCAAAATGGGGAGGTTTTTGGGAGTCACTATTATAGTGATAGATAAGCCTCTAATGGCTAGTTGGTGCACGAGATCTAGGAGAGCTAGCATATGCCCTTGAGCAGGGAATGGGAAAACAAGGATGTGGTCGCAGGTCCCAGAAACTACCTTAGTCGGAGATGGTTGGGCTGATCCTTGACTCATGTCTTCCTTGTTTATTTAAGAAATTAACTTATGTCAAATGTACAAGCTATCAGATCAAACATTAATTTATCACTTTATATAACCTGTTTATCTGACCATACTAAGAAATTAAGATAACTGCATGTTGCCATCAATCCTTACATGGGTAGGGCCATGACATCTGACATTTACGCCAAACAACCAAATTTAATATAGTAGATTTTGGATGCGTGAATTTTGAGGTGACGATACCTTTTACTTTAAAATAAAAAATCATTCACTTATTAATTTAGCATATAATTAATTAAAGTAATCGTCGAATAAAACACACATGTTGATAATTCCATTTGTGAATCACACAGATTACCTTAAGAGTGGTGGACTGTGCCGTTGATCAATAACACATGGACAGTATTAATACAAAGCCGATATACTAGCATGCATACGTTCTACTAGAACAACGGGCTTACATCCCAGTGTGTGTAAATGTACGCGCGTATGTGTCAAGTAGTTTATTTAGTTATAATCTCTCGACAGTCATGCAAATATACATATACACTTTAAACACCTCTCAGTTGACACCAATGGTGCACATTCAAGTTTTCTAAATTAACTTGCTACATAATTTGTAGCTAATATAGTAATCTATAGTTAATAACAAGTAGAGGTGGCAAATGGGCGTGGGCTAAACGGGCTAAACGGGATTGGGCCAAATGGGCGTGGGCCAAACGGGCACATGTTATACGAATGGCTTTATAAAAGACCTAAAAACAACAACAAAAATCCACAAACGTAACACCTCATTTATATTTAAGTAATTAAATATACTATATCCGTAAGTTTTTCATTAAAAACAATTTCATGTTCTCCAATTGAAAGAAAAACATGTGTCCATTATGCTCATTTAACTTTGGGGTTTTTGCATATATATCCTTCCGAAAATGAATAATTGCATATATATCCAAAGCATGCATAAAAACCATTGTACTATATGCATCAAAAACTTGTACAAAGGATATATATGCAATTATTCACTTTGTGAATGATATATATGCAATTTTGTCTTTAACTTTTGAATATGCAATATATGCCTATATAAAAAAAGAGGGCTCAAATATACTAAAATCTTTTAAAAATTTGCTCATTTAGCCAATTTTTTTAATTTTGAGCACAAATTGCCACCTTTAATAACAAGTGTTCAGCTTTAAACTATATCATTGTGCATACAATACGCAGGACAGCGCGCCTAGCGATTTAATGTCTTAGCACTCGGATAAAAGGCTAAACAATTTGCAGAATATGTTATTGGTTATGTTTCATTACTTGTTTATTTTTTCTTTTTCTGATTAAGTAGCTTGTATCAAGCCTTTTGGCCGGTATGCTATTGAAAATTACGTGTGCATTGTTTGTGTATTAACGTCAGCAACGAGAAACCTTAAGCTTCAATGGTCACCGTTAGTTTAAAGGGTGCGATGAAGCAAAAGAAGCACGAAAAGGAGATTTCTGGGAAAACCAAAAAAACCACACATTTCATTTCGGGAAAAGTATAATTTATATCCGAGCGGGACTTGAGTCCCGAATGCATTTGAAGAGAGGCATTGGTTTTTAAGTGAGAGTATTTATTGTTTGTATTCTGAGTGAGTTTGTGTTTTTGGAGTATTTTTAAATGATAAAAATAGAAAAAAAAAATAATGAAAGAAAGAGAAGGAAACCCCTCACCACACCCTCCACCCTTAGAAAATTGGGTTAGGTTGTCATGATAATCTTTGATATCTTGTTTGAATGATGTATGGTTACTTTTTGAATAAAGTATTTTGACCCTATTGATGTCTTGATATCACGAAATCTTTATTGGGATAATTAAAAAAGAACACTTTGTTTCTAAGCACAAGAGAACAAAGCAAAAACATATAATAATTGTATGTTTTCTTATTATATTCTAACTTGGATCTAACGTGAGAAAAAAATATTCGTATCGTTAGTCCTCATTGATGAATAATGTCTAACATTAGACATTATATCCATGAAAATTAACGATGCAAATATTTTCCCTCACGTTAGATCGACGTTAGAAGATAACGGAGAAACAATTACATCGTTCGTCCTCAAAGATATATGATGGCTGACTTTTACTAACAGAAGAATGTAAATATGCTAACTTATCGGTACGAGATGTATGCTATTCAAATTGACAAACCACGTGGATATTTAGGTACACTATTTTTTACTTTAATAATAACTAATGCATCACCAACACATGTTAAAATACTAAACAAAATCTCAACAAAAGATTTAGCAGGAAGGCAACGATAGCTACTTTTTTTTCCCTTTACATTTAAAATAAGAACAAATCTTTGGATTATCGTAAGTTATTGTCTTCTTCTGAAAAATATAACATAATATTAAGGCTTTGTTTATTGGTACCTCCAAATTTACAAGTAATACTCCTTTTATATATTTTTATTTTTCTTTAGGGTAAATTGCAAATATGGTCCTTAAAGTAACACGAGTGCGCTAGGATCACATCGAGATGATTTTTTTTGCAAAACAAACATTAATGTTTCAGTTTTTAGCTAAAAAGCCACCGAGACGTACTGTTAAGTAACTTTCATTATTTTTCCACGTTAAGTGTCATGTCACTGAGGGTAGTATTGTTATTTCACTCCTTTTCCCTACAACCAGCTCACTTGCCAGTGTATTATTTTACAAATTTAGTCCTTTAAAGCAATCATTTATATTTGTGTTTCAATTTCTTCCATGAACATTAATTTCACAAGTAAAGATCTTGAGAATAGTTAAACTTTGGCAAAATTGCGCACATAGTACCCCGATTCCTGATTTAGGAATCCTTTATGGTAAGCATACTATGTTCCATTTGGTTTCTTCCTAGTTCCTACTATTGTTCCATTTGGTTTCATGAAGTAGAAGACACAACTAGATTATTTCATATAGTAAAACAAAAGTTTCATTAATAAAGATTTTCGTGTTTCATTTAGACGTGTTACTGTTTTTGATTCAGAAATTGTAAACTCTAAAATCCTGATGTTTGAGTTGTATCTGATAATGTATAATGCGGAAAATTTGGGGGTATTTATGTTTTATAATGAAACTTATTACTGTGTTCATACACACCTTAGATAACCAAAAGCCATAAAATTGAAGTTATTGATGTTTTAAGTGTTGCACATATTTGAATGAAACCATGTTTGGTTTTCAAATCCATCACAATGGTGAATTTACCTCACCACCAGGAAGAAGATATTTTTTTGGAGATATAGATTGGTTTGACAGAGTTCACTGTGAAACTTTCTCCATGAACTTATTGTACGAAATGTTACAGGATTTAGGTTACATGGATCGTACCCCTATGTTTACTCATTTTATGATACATGGGGAGTCATTGGATGATGGTTTGGTACCATTAATGTCTGAAAAAGATGCGAGCAGACTTGCGGAGTATGTTTCTAGATTTAGAGAATAGGAGTTGTATATTGAAATCGGTGTTTCATTGGTAGAGTGTCAGATGATGGAATGAATGATAAATAAGGGCAAGGGTGTGGTGATAGAAGAAATTGTGGATCATGATGTAAATGATGTTGTTGGAAAGGATCTTGATGATGAGTCTGGAAACAGTCAGAAATTACCATTGTTAGAGTGGGATAAGACAAGCCAACATGGGAAGGCCAGAGCTGTTGATGATACTGATTCTGACAATGAATTCCGACCAACATTGTGTGTAGAAAAAATGCTTGCAAATCATACAAAAATGCAGATTGATGAGTTTGAATTCAGAAGGTTATTGGAAGAGATTGACCAAGAGTTTGGGTGGAGAATTCAAGTGAGGATTCCCTAGAGTATACAGATGTGTTAGATTTTGATGATGCGGATTATGAATAGTGATTCCGGACTGCAAATCAAACGCGCCCTTAATGCAACAATTTCATTAAGAAAATGTTATTTGAGTTTTTATCAGGAATTTAAATTTGAATGAGTATTATAGGGATTAAACATTACTCACTTTTAAGTTTTAAGAAAACGCAAGCATGTTTTTTATGTAGTATAGATTACAAACCTCATTCCTCTTAAACTTGATGTGGACAAAACTAATTTTGCCGCATAGTGTTACTTTTTCAAAAATCACTATGAAAATTTTGTTATCTTAAAGCACATCAATAGTGAATCTACAAGTTTTTCTACTAACAGTTTGTGGATATATTTACCGAAGGTCTTTCTTCTGCTTTGTTTGTTGAGTTTCAAGATTAACATTCATTCTCCTCTTGCTCTAACTACTGTGTTAATTAGTGGATTTGTTTGTATTACATTTGAATTAATATTTGTATCAAATTACTATTAGCATAGTTTAAGCCTAAGTCCAAATTTTTTGAGTATATATTTTGAGACATATATAATTTCTGATTAATCAACTTAATCATTCTTGTCCTACAAATATATGTTTATAGATTTTAGACTGATTGATTGCACGTATTTTTTTGTGATAATGCACAAACATGACTTTGAAAGATAAACATTATTAAAATTTATATCCAACAAATGCTTAAGAATTAGAAACAAAATCATGAATAACATAATGTCATAATGCATATCGCAGTTTTTTTTAATTACTATTAGACATGTATTAAAGGCACACGTAATACAATATTTTCTAACAATGGTACTATTACACGTGTATTAAAGGCACACGTAATACAATAGTTTCTAACAATGGTACACTTTCAACATGTATCAAGAAGCTTGGTTGCTAGTTTATGTCGTCTTTTGAGAGCTTGAAAATCGAACAATCCATCAAAATTTAGTTATACATATGATCGGGCAATCGTGGTGTGGAGATGGTGACTGGAACTTTCTCTGGGTTGTTAATCCATACATTTCATCCAAGTTCAGGTCTTCAGTCTTAGTATATGCAGGCAACTTCCAATTAAAACCATGCAACATGTTTGCCAATAAAGACATCATTATCTTTAATCCAAGACTATAACCCGGGCACATCCTCCAACCTGACCCAAAGGGTAACAACTCAAAATGTTTCCCTTTCACATCTAGATTTTTACCTAAAAACCTCTTGGGTCGGAAATTATCAGGGTCATCCCAAAGTTGTGGGTCCCGGCCGATACTTCATGAGTTTATAATTATTTTTGTGCCTTTTGCGATATCATACCCAGCTACTTTGCAGTCTTCAAGGGCTAAATGTGGTGGTAGTAAAACGACCACGGGGTGCAACCTCATGGTCTCTTTTAGAATTGAATCTATGAATGGGAGGTTAGGGAAATCGCTCTCTTCAACCTAACGGTTTTTGCCAATAATGCTATCAAGCTCTTCTATTGCCTTCCTGATTAGATGAGGTTGTTTGATGAGCTCGGACATCGCCCATTCTATGGTCGTTGCAGATGTATCCCTTCCACCAGCTATTAGATCCTGCAATACACAAGTGATTTAATATTTGAGATGGTATTAGATACGAAAGATAAAAAATAAAATAATAATAATAAAAAATTAAAAAAAAAAAAAAGGTATAGAATGGTGCAACACTAATAAAATGTATCTATAACAGTAAAATTTGTACATTCATGTAAGTTTATGTACATATACCCCTTATATGTTGACATTAATAATTTTTTTCTTTTACTTTTTTATCATGTAAAGTAAATACTATAATTTTCTAAAATATGTCTTGAAGACACACATTTAAGTTTATATAAGAGTAAAATAAAAAATTATTAAATTCAAAACTATATTTAGGCTACTTGCCTGCTTCTGCTTATACTCAAAATGATAAGCCACAACAATAAGCAATCCTAAACACCCTCCAACACAACAACACAATTTCATCCAACCTCTTTTAGTAAATAGCAATCACGAACTTAAATTCGCAACACTACGATACAACTAACTTCCACAACTCCCAAAACTATCTCATTTCAAACAAACAAATCATATCACAAATTTCACCTTATCCAAAGTTTTCACTTTTCAAATAGCTGGATATTGAAACCGAATATATATATATATATATATATATATATATATATATATAATAAAATAAATTAAAATAAAATAAAATAAAATAAAATAAACATTCACTACTACAACAACCTTTTTAATATCTAATTCACATAAAGCAACAAACTTTAATCCATACCAACATTAAAAAAAAAAAAAAAAAAAAAAAAAAAAAAAAAAAAAAAAAAAAAAAGATGACACTTTTACTAATTTTAATAACAAATTATGTAAAATAGGTGAATTAAAGTTTAAAAAAAAGAACCTTTTTTAGGGATGGATTAGAAGTGATATTGAGGGTCATACGCCGTTAGATAAGTCAATCTGGTAACCTTGTACATGTTTTTGTTGTTCCGACATGTTTGGTTTTATGCTTTTTTGTTTGTTCAAGAAAATGTTTTTTTAGGGTTTGATTGAAGTTTTAGGTTAAATGTTTTGTAAGTGATGAATTGTTATTTAAATTTGCAAAGATGTCCTTTTATTAAAGTATAATTACATTTAAACCCTTGTCACATAATGTATAAATTATATGCTACTAGACGAGTACTTGTGCATAGTAACAGAATTTTATAACGGCAGATAGTTTTAGTGATAAAAATATTATGGGTTATAAATGAAAAATAATAAAAATTTGAGGATTTGAGGATTAAACATAATGTTTTGAAACCAAGTAAAAATTGTGTGAACTTTAATTTTCCACTAACCAAATACAATAAACATAGCAACTATTTGAAATTGTGTAAGTTTGACATAACAATTAGTGAAGGGATATGTTCAACTATTCGGAAAGTTTACTTTAACTCGGAATTTAGTTTAAGTTGCGGTTAGTATAGTTGCGGTTAGTAGTTTAAGTTAGCTTAAAGTTTTGGAATAATTAAGTAATAGGGAAAGTTTGTTTTTAAATTAGCATGAAATATATCTGGTCATCAGTAGTTTAAGTTAGCTTAAAGTTGCGGTTATGCGGATATTGTTAGTGACAAGCAAACACGAAAGGTGGAATAGGAAAATGCAGGAGATTTATATGTTACGTTAATTTAGAAGTTATGCAACTTAATTCAATGTTAATTTAATTGAATTAGATCTTGACGTTTGATTGAATTGAAAGTGTTCGGATTTTAAGATTAGGACTTTATTTATTTACAGATTATGCGTGTGAGATTAGGACTTTATTTATTTACTGATTTTGCTAGTGAATTTGATCTTGACGTTTGATTGAATTGAAAGTGTTCGGATTTTATGAGATTGGGACTTTGTTTATTTACTGATTATGTGTGTGAGTATAAAATTATTGTTTTCTTTATGATGATGAACCTGTAAATTTTTGTTTAAGTGTTTCATTTAAGTGTTTGATTCAAAGTGTAGGGAAGAGACCTCGGTATTGATCAGTAATAGTTGAGAAAGATGAAGCTAACAAATTTTTGAAGTTGTTTATAGTTCAAATAAAAAGTTTATGGATCAAATGATAAAATAGTAGGTTAAATGTATAATGGTCATTTGGTTAGTTAACGTTTTCTTAAATCTGCATGTTAGACAGTCAGACTTACTTATACACTTGTTTTCGCTGTACATTGCTTCTTATAAAATGGATTTAATATTTCGCTAAGTGTAGTTAATAGTTTACTTAAGGTCTTTTATTTCAATGTCTGAACATGTTGGCAGTAGTTGAGACCTTACTGTTGATCAATAATAGTTGAGAAAGATCAAGCACACCAATTTTATTGAAAATTTTTTAAACTTAACTTTTCAAATAATTGTTTTTTGAAATTGTTTATACTTCAAATAAAATTTTTAGAGGATAATGTTGTTGAGGATAATAAGGATACGGTGGTTGAGACATGATTGTATGATTGTTGTTAATGACTGATTTGGATCTTTAAAGATAATGAAGGTTGGTGTTATTTAAGGATAGGTAGATTAGATATTTGGTAAAATTCCTAAGTTGGAGAACTGGAATTCCTTACTCGGAGAATTGTAAAGTCCTTACTCGGAGAATCATGAAATCCTTAGTCAGAAAATTAAGAAATCCTTACTCGGAGAGACAGAAATCCTTACTCGGAGAATTAAACTTAAGGATGCATATATCCCCTTAGTTGGAAGGATTATATATGAGAAGTTCTGATTTTTTCACTTGGAAAGTGCGCTCAAAACTTAAGTTATCGCTTACTCGGAGGACAGTTCTTACTCGGAGAATTGTAGAGCTAAGTAGGAGATCTTCAAAGCTAAGTAGGAGAAATTAATCCTTACTCGGAGAAATGCAAATGCTTACTCATAGAATAATGAAACTTAACTTTTAAAATCACTAAAAACACTATGAAACACGTTTTTTTAATCCAAGTTTTTACCAAATCTAACCTATAACAATCTAAAAAAATATAAAGTAACAAACTTTAACAGTTTTAAAACGTATTTTGATTTTTTTAAATTTCTAGTTTGGTGAACGTTTGAAACCTAAAAAAAATATATATATATTATAAAAAAAAAAAAAAAAAAAAAAAAAAAAAAAAAAAAAACGATTTGGAATTTTATGAAAAACGCAACATTCTATAACAAACACACATAAATCTGAGAGAGAGAGAGAGAGAGAGAGAGAGAGAGAGAGAGAGAGAGAGAGAGAGAGAGAGAGAGAGAGAGAGAGAGAGAGAGGGATCTTATGATAATGATAAGTAAAATGATATTCAAAGAACCAACCTCCTCTCCCTTCAACAAAGGGGGTATTTATAGTTTCTACATGACATTGGGCATTGCCCTAATTCTAGATACTTCCAACACGGCCAATGGGCTTACTAAATGAGTTGGATAATTAATAACTAACAATTATAAACCAATTATACTAACGACCTATACAATAGTTAATGACCGACACTTTATAATAATAACGTGTTCCTAACACTTATAGCATCTTGTATCTAGCATGATCATCATCAAAAACCTCCAAAATTACTATTTGGAAGGATTACCTCATGGTTAAGTTTTCTACCAAAATACATAGACACGTGTGTTTATGAGAAGATTTTTGAGTTTATAAGCCTATTACACCAAAATGATATTTTTGTTATTTCAGTCCCCAAAGTATAATTTGCACCGTTGGTCTCAGCAGTTAAATATTTTGTGCATCGTTACCTTTTCTATTAATTTTTTGTACTGGAAATCCTTATTTCTAATAAAACTTAATGAAAATACTTTTCTTATATTCTAAAGTCAATAAAATATTATTTTGTGAAATTTTGGGTGTTACAACCTCAATGTCACGACAGCTTTTCAGCACACTACCTTACCACCACTAATAGAGGCGCAGTGACCACCACCTAACAAAGCACATAAAAATACCACAATTGATGCAAACATACCCCATAATATGACGCACACTCTCATACAAAATAATAATAATAATAATAATAATAATAATAATAATAATAATAATAATAATAATAATAATAATAATAATAATAATAATAATAATAATAATAATAATAATAATAATAATAATAATGGTGCATTTCGTTAGGTGTGCAAACCACCTAACTGAGTCCATTTTCTCTCCTTTGCGCGCCAAGGAATTTGGCCGCCATGGACTTCACGTGTGGTGATATACCACCATAACACCTTGTCTTAGAGTCAAGCTTCATTTGATACCTTCTTGGTTGGTTTGTATGAATTGGATTGGTTAAGTTTAGTTTAGAGCATGGTTAAAATAATTATCTGATCCAATAAACAAACCCATAGTAATCTTTTTCCTAATAAAACAAAACCCCTAGTGGGGACTTTTTCATTTCAAAAAAAATCAAATAATACTTTTTTTTGGTAATATTTTTTTAATTTCAATTTTTTTATTAATTTTGATAAATAATTAAACCTAATTATTACCTAATTTGCCTAAAAAAGTTTAAAAAATCGTTTTTATGCTCATATGTACAAAAACCATGAAAATACACATGGGCTTCAATGGTATTTTTCATAATTGTGAGTGAAAAATGTAATTTATAAAAAAAAGCCGCAGTAAATCCACCCCCAACTCAAATAGCGACTCCCATAAAAATCATTCCTCCTATAAGATAAAAAAAACCTTCGTGCCTATATTCCAATCCTAAGGAGTTCATGGGGGATTGGGGGTTGTTATGCTTATTGTGTCTATATAATTTTAGGAATGGAGCATATAAAATCTCCATTCATAGGAATTGCAAATTCCAAGCTATTAAGCAACAAACCAGTTCATTATTTGAATTAATTCATCACCGAGTCCAAGCATACAAGGTAGTTTTCTTTTTTCCCATATTAATTTTGTGTTTGCTTTTGATATATATTTATATCGAATATTGTATATTAATAACCACAACCTCCACTCGCTTAATATTGGCAATCGTTTTCCTTTTACCAAAAAATATTATGAATCGTTTGTACAAATCTTTAGGTTTTGATTTTATCAACACCTAAATGCAGTATTTTGTGTTTTGAGTTAGTTTGAATATTGTACTTTTTGTTGTTGATTTATATTGCATCTGGTGGTTACTTTTTAACTATGCCTTTTGCCTAAAGGATGCTCAAAATGGTTACGGATTTGAGAAGGTAGATAGTGTATACGGTTCGAATTTTCCAATGGTAAGCTTATTAGGTATTAGTACCTTTTTATATTGTCCTCACAATTAGTGTATAAATACATTGTGTTTATTTTTTAGGGAAACCTGTAAAGTTGGATGACCTTCGCAGAATTGAATTCATTGTAAATCGGCTGCGAGTTGTTTTGGTGAAGTAGGTGCTCTTAAATCGCAACAGGCTTTACCTCTCGAGGGATCTCGAGAAGCTTACAACCCCCACCAGGCAGTGTACCTGATCGTTGTAGTATAGTATAGTGACAAGTACCGGGGGATTGATCGTTCAGCTTAGGAATAGTGTCGCTAGGATTAGAAAGCCTAAATACTAGTTCTAAAGGTGAGGGATGATTCTTTTTTTGTGTTTTTATATTTTTTAGAAAGCAATTAAAATTCTCGAGTTTGAAGGATTTGGGCGGAATTAGTTGCTAATCAACTAACCCAATACTAAGATGCAATCAAAATAAAATACAAGAAATGAAAATAAACTAATTTAAACTAAGGTTGTGAGGAATAAGTGGAGAAAATGTGTTTACTTAGATTTCACTACTCCCTAGACATCTTTTACACGTTAATTACTTGTTATAAATGCATGGATGACGGATCGTATTCCTTAATACCATTCATGGGGTGGCACACTTAACTCCCCAATTCTATGAGCTCTTATCTCCTCCTACACCATGCCCAACACAACTATAGGGATTGTAAACAGTGGCTCATGCATTAAATACAACCAATAAAGACCTAGTGCGCTTCGGTTCATGTTTCTTAAGACGTTCAAGCATGTTACCAATTGGAGATCTGCTAGTTTTCTTAAGCCTAACATATAAATCATTCATCCAAAACAAGTATAAACAAGTAATCAACACATAATTAACATCCAGGTTTCATTAGATCCAAGCAAACACAAGATAGATCTAGCCTAGCATGATGGAATTAAGACAAGAACAAGATATAGACAACCAACACATAGACATATTGATTGAATTGAAAGAACACTTATCTTAATTACACATGACAGGTATCAAGGGCTTGGAACCCTTGAAAAACCTGTAAAATTCGCACCAAGTTCGTGCTTAGGGTTTCTCCAAAACTTCTCCTTTTAAATGTGAAAAATTAGAAAACTATATATAGGAAAAGAGGTCTGACGGCGTCAAGATCAACATTGTGACGCCGTCACCTCGCCGCCAAAACCATTCTCGGACTGCCTTGATCTACATTTGACGCCGTCAAGACTTAATCATTTCCAGGCCGTCATGACTTTTACTCTTGACGCCCTACCTTCATGACGCCGTCAAATCTCTTCTGGATCGTCATGGAATTTTGCTCTTGACGCCGTCAGGGAGTTACTCTTGACGCCGTCACCTACTGTTCCCAGCATGAAAAATTAAGACTTTGGCGTTTTCTTCACTTTTATGCTCCAAAAACGTCCGAATTGCTTTCTTTTCCAGATTTCTCTCCCAAAGTACCTAAAATCACAAAAGGAACGATTTAGGGCAATATTTGATCAAATAAATTCGAATTCGGGCTTAAATGACCCCCTAAAAACGGATCATTTTTCGCCTCATCATATACCCTTACACTTGAGATTTGCTTGTCCTCAAGCAAATGCGCTTTTATTCTACTCAAAAGACAAGTTAGGGGTCATTTAACACTAATATAAAAGTAATTACAACAAATAATCGTTCCACTAAAGACCAATAGACAAGCACGGAGGTCATACACAAGCACCTCACAAATAGTGTTTAGATACTCACATCTCTCGGGTGTAATAAAGTGTAAATTACAATATCGAAACGGAAGATATCTCTCACTACCTGTCATAGCAAAATAGATTACCATAGGCTTGGGAAGGATCAAACCTCCACCACATGGCGTAAGCACCTAGGATAAACTATCAAAGAGGTCTTTTAAAGGGTTGTAACGTTAGGTGTAGGGATATGAAATACACGGTTTTGTTGGATAAAGGAAGTTTTACTGGTGGCTAGTTAACACTCTTGGTTAATTACATGTACAATGTGGCGTTGCTAAACCAAGACTAGACTCAACTTAAGCTAATAAATGAGAAATAACAAAAACATAAAATGAACATAGAATAAAAACGGGATGGTAGTCCGTATGTTTTTTCTCTGTTTCTTCTCTATATTTTTTTTCTTGATTTTTTCGATTTTTTTTTTTTTTTTTTTTTTTTTTTTTTTTTTTTTTGCATACACTCTTACCCTACCATCCAAAATAATACATCATAGGGGATTGAGCATTCCCCTTACACTTGAATTTTTACATACTTTACAATTAACTAATCTAATTACTCGAATTAAAAAAATCAAAACACTTGAAGCACTTTTAAGATTAACGTACATATGGGGGTAATATATGATGTTCTTCCCCATTACTCCATAAAATAAGTACTTACCCATGAGTCCCAATCGTCCCAAAACAATATGTACAAGGATATGACTCGACTTAGCAACCATGTAATCAATTAGATAGTTAACTTAGGGTTTAACAAATAACAATAATGCACTAAAAATGAGCGCATACACGGAAGGCTAAGGCGATTTGGTTGTACATTTAAGTGGGGGGTGTACTAGGGGTATCGTGTACTAAAAATGAGTACAACGCTAAGGGTGTGAGAAAAAATAGTTGACTTAACTAGCCAAGTAATATGACTTAAATGGTCAAGTAATTATGATACGGGTTTATCACAAGGGTAATCCTAATGCCTCTTATCATGTAGTAAATCCTACCACACGAATTTAGTCTCACTAGCGGTCTCGGGATGCATCACTAACGCAAGTTCTAGAATCTAAATACTACCGGTACACTCATAAGCACTAATAGTAAATGCTTTTCCTATCAAATCTAAAGGCGAACCTCACATATTTGGGTGGAAATTTTTTTTTTGAATATTCGGTTATGTGCTAGTCATACAATCTCCTATCCATGAGACGCTTGCTATGGCTAAAGTTTCACTCCTAAATGTTGTAAAAAATTTTAAATTTGGCGCTAAAATTGCACTAACAAGTATTTCTCATAGTTTTATTACACATCTACCATTAAACAAAACAAACTCAAGCGAAAGTGCATATGTAAGGTATCATCTTTTTACCCTCCCTTTACACTTAAGATGAACATTGTCCCCAATGTTCAAGTAAAGAATGTAAAAGTGAAATAAGTAAAACAAATGAAATCAAATACTCCCCTGATTCGCTCGGTATGGATAATAAGGTGGCCGGGTTAAATCTTCCTCCAAGAAAATGAACAATCAAAGCTTCCCTTCCAGAACATAAATCATCTCCTTGTCAAACATAACCTGTAAATCCTGAGAAAACAAACAAAAACCCAAAGCATCAACCCGAACAAAGATAACTCACAACTAGATGTAATTCCAGACTTAGGAATAGAAACAAAACAATTAAAGATATAATGCTTGTGGAATGAATGTTTGCAGATTTCCTGGAGTTTATAAAACTAAAGAATCAACAAAAACTTTAAGAGTCCGGTATAAACAAAAATGGCAAAATTTCCAGAATTTTACACGTGACGCCGTCAAGAGTAAACTCGTGACGCCGTCAGAAGTGACCTGCAAAAATTCTTATGTTAAGTTTCCGGAAAATTTCTGGAAAAATTTCGTCCTACTTCCTGGAAAATCCTGCAAAACATCATTATGACTCGATACAAGCAATTGACTCTAACAAGTACTAATACACATGTCCATTTATTATTGTTGTGGTTCATGCTCAATTTCGTTCTTATAAACAAATTTGGATCTCCCTTACACTTATCTTTTGCAAAATACCTTTATATGCAATTAAGGCGAAGTTAAAAACAAAATAAAGCATTTTCACAATTTACTTTGAAACATGAGCCACAAACAATAAAAATAAAAAATGCATACGGAAACAAATAAAATCAAACAAACAAACAAACAAACAAATAAAAACACACAAAACATGGGTTGCCTCCCAAGAAGCGCTTGTTTTTGTTTGAGTCACGAGCCTGACTCTACCCTTATTTAACGGAAATAGGGGAGGTTTTCCCTACACTTAGGATCAAGTGTGGGTAAAAGTAGCGGTACACACCCTTAGGGTGTGAATATGCCACGTGAGGTGAAGGGGGTGAGTGAATGGCTTCCTTCATCCTAAAACTACCCGGATAATATTGGTTGATGGGTGGGTTGGTTCCTCTTTTGTCTCCTAGAAATATATCTAAGGATGGAAAGGTGTGTAAAGATTGAGGTTCCGGTTCATCAACACTAGGAAATTCCCTAGAACTAGGAGTAAGGTTATCACTACAAGTGTTCAAACCTATATCCTCAAGTGGTGCCTGGTCCAAGGGTTCTACCTCCATCGGAATTCCTAAAGTTTCTTCTACTTCTTCCGGGTAAGTCACGGGCAGTGTGTATGCCTCAAATGATGGTAGGACTTGTGGGGTACTTAGTGGGCTTGGGTTTTCTACTATCTCTTCCATCACATCACTATCACCTATGTGTTCATCTTGTATTATGGTAGTGTCTAACCATGACATGCAACTAGGTGGCTCAACTCTAACCTCATGTGTGTCGTATGTTTTGGTGAAATTTATCCCGCTCATGCAACTAGGTAGTTCAACACTAACCATATCATAATCTTGGTTTGATTCTAAGTTCATGTTCTTAGAAACTAGGTCATCTCGCTCATACGAATCCACCAATTCGTTAAACTTATAGGTTATGGTTAGGAAGCTTTTCTCAAAATTCATCCAAAGGGTCTCACTAAAAGGAATTGATCCTGATAATGATCGTCTAATAGAAAACACACATTTATAAAATTCATCAAACCCATCTAAATTTACACCCATCTCCTCTTGTATATATCTAAGATCACTTAAAAATTCATTGGAACAACAGGAGGCAAATTGATCCGAGTAAACTAATTGTTCCTCTATAGTTAATGATCTAAATGGAATTTCATTCGCCATGGAGACAAATGAAAATGGTTTTACAAACAAAGGGCACAAAGAAAAAGATAGACTACAAGAAAGCTAATAAAAAGAAAATAAAAATCTCACTAAAAAGGAATCTAATGAGTAGACCTAATAAAAATCAAATTCAACCTAAACAATAACTATTCCCCGGGTTGCGGCGCCAAAAACATGATGTGTGGGAATCGCAACAGGCTTTACCTCTCGAGGGATCTCGAGAAGCTTACAACCCCCACCAGGCAGTGCACCTGATCGTTGTAGTATAGTATAGTGACAAGTACCGGGGGATTGATCGTTCAGCTTAGGAATAGTGTCGCTAGGATTAGAAAGCCTAAATACTAGTTCTAAAGGTGAGGGATGATTCTTTTTTGTGTTTTTATATTTTTTAGAAAGCAATTAAAATTCTCGGGTTTGAAGGATTTGGGCGGAATTAGTTGCTAATCAACTAACCCAATACTAAGATGCAATCAAAATAAAATACAAGAAATGAAAATAAACTAATTTATACTAAGGTTGTGAGCAATAAGTGGAGAAAATGCGTTTACTTAGATTTCACTACTCCCTAGACATCTTTTACACGTTAATTACTTGTTATAAATGCATGGATGATGGATCGTATTCCTTAATACCATTCATGGGGTGGCACACTTAACTCCCCAATTCTATGAGCTCTTATCTCCTCCTATACCATGCCCAGCACAACTATAGGGATTGTAAGCAGTGGCTCATGCATTAAATACAACCAATAAAGACCTAGTGCGCTTCGGTTCATGTTTCTTAAGACGTTCAAGCATGTTACCAATTGGAGATCTGCCAGTTTTCTTAAGCCTAACATATAAATCATTCATCCAAAACAAGTATAAACAAGTAATCAACACATAATTAACATCCAGGTTTCATTAGATCCAAGCAAACACAAGATAGATCTAGCCTAGCATGATGGAATTAAGACAAGAACAAGATATAGACAACCAACACATAGACATATTGATTGAATTGAAAGAACACTTATCTTAATTACACATGACAGGTATCAAGGGCTTGGAACCCTTGAAAAACCTGTAAAATTCGCACCAAGTTCGTACTTAGGGTTTCTCCAAAACTTCTCCTTTTAAATGTGAAAAATTAGAAAACTATATATAGGAAAAGAGGTCTGACGGCGTCAAGACCAACATTGTGACGTCGTCACCTCGCCGCCAAAACCATTCTCAGACTGCCTTGATCTACATTTGACGCCGTCAAGACTTAATCATTTCCAGGCCGTCATGACTTTTACTCTTGACGCCCTACCTTCTTGACGCCGTCAAATCTCTTCTGGATCGTCATGGAATTTTGCTCTTGACGCCGTCAGGGAGTTACTCTTGACGCCGTCACCTACTGTTCCCAGCATGAAAAATTAAAACTTTGGCGTTTTCTTCACTTTTATGCTCCAAAAACGTCCGAATTGCTTCCTTTTCCAGAGTTCTCTCCCAAAGTACCTAAAATCACAAAAGGAACGATTTAGGGCAATATTTGATTAAATAAATTCGAATTCGGGCTTAAATGACCCCCTAAAAACGGATCATTTTTTGCCTCATCACTTTTTAACAAATTAATGATATAAATTATGCAAAAGAAACCATCCAGGATAAGTATTTACATCTTTGACTTGCTCCAACAAATGGGGTGGAATTGCCACCTCTTTAAATGTTGTTTTAAAATCTTAGAATATAATGATGTTAATATTTCTTTTGGGTACAGGTGTATCCTGATCCAGTTAGAATTGTGACACTTGGTCGAAAAGTGGAAAATCTCTTGGATGATCCTGAAAATAAAGAATGGTTGTCTATATCTGCAGAGCTCTGTAAAGGTATTTATATTTTTAATATTATGACTTACATAGTTCTTGTTGATACAAAAGTTGGGCGTTCCTGATTACGGGCTCTTGCTCTCGTACCAATTCGCTTCTTAATGCTTGAAACCTGCGCACTAAGAAAATAAACAACACCGTTAGGCTTATCGTGGGATTGTCTCCCACGATTAGACTCCGGCGTGAGAGTAAGTAATCGATTTAGGGTTCTCGTAAAGAGTTTAAGGGTTTGTGAATCGTACCTTGAATGAGAATTATGTCATTCCTTATATAGGCGCAGAATCCTTGTAGGGTTCGTGCTCCTTACGTTTCGCACACATGGTGCTTATCCGGGTTAAGGATATCTATTCCATAGATAGAGGATCCTTATCTAAACCGTATATGTAGTTTAGTTGGGCTTGGGCTTATGTGAGCCCATTCCCTTTATTGGTGTGGCCCAAGTTATTATAGCCCACGCATGGTGGCTTTGGGCCTTAGTAATGTTTATTATTTGGGCTCGTGGCCCATATATAGACTATACGTCATCATGTCCCCCCAGTCTAGTGTGTGCGGCTCGTAGCCGCGGATGCTAGACTAGTCACAACAGCGGTAAGCGTGGCGGGAGAACTTTGAAAAATTGCCGCCCAATATTGAGTACAATGTACCTAGTCATAGATATTTCAAAGAAATGCCTCGAAAATCGGGGGTTGTATCCACGTGTCCCTTGGAAAATGGGAAAAAGTGCATGTACCGTTTCGGTTTTTAGCTACACGTTTTGTGAGTGGGATCTACATGGGCGTTATCTAGGGTTTTCGGACTCCTTATATAAGAGTCACCGCCCCCATTTTACCCAAAACACACAGTAAAAACACATACTCTCCCTTGCACACTTCTTCAAAGCGTTTTTTTTAAAGAAAGTAACTGTTTTATTAGGTAAATTTGTGTGCGTATTTTAGTAAATTTATGAAAATGGTTGCCCAATTAGAGGATTTTCGCTCTGCGATGAGTGAGAATGATGTGCGTCAGTTTTCGTCTGACTACTTCATTTCTCTGGATGTGCATCCAGAGGCTCCAGACGTGGATGCGTGTATAGCCGATTTCCCCGAAGGGAAAATAGGACTATACACGCGTTTTTTCGAGTACGCGAATTACCGCGTACCGATATCTATTTTTCTGAGCAATTTGCTCAATCACTATCATCTTCACATCTCACAGCTGCACTGTATAGGTGCGGCTAAGGTGTCGAATTTTGAGATAAACTGCCGTTTACTTGCGATAGAGCCGACCATTGCCTTGTTCCGCGCCTTCTACCACACAACGTGGTCGCATGGATGGGTGTCCTTTGCGAAGCGCGCGGGGCGCTTCAGTGCTATACTGAGAAGGTAGACTCCCTGAGGCATTGGAGGGAGCACTTTTTCTGGGTTGATGACGTGGTGTTTCCATCACCCTTTGAGTTTTATACTCAAGACACGTTGCCAAGGGATGGGTGCCCCGCACCCGGTTCCTATAGTTTGATCGATGCGCAGACCCTTGATGCCAACCGCATTCCCATTAACCCTTATCCGGAGGAGTTTTTGGTGCATGTGGGTTTGAGTCGCAATTACTTCGGTGGTGTTGACGAGGTGCCAACCTTCATTGATGAGGAAGGCCGGGGTGGGTGTTCGTCCCTTCTGCTTCTAATCATGTATATGCACACGTTTAGTAACTAATCCCTTCTTTTGCTGTTTGTTTATGTGTGCGCAGAGATGGATCTGTTTGCTGTGGTAAAACTGGAAAAGCCAAAGCAGGTGACTGTGGGAGTGCGCCCTCTGAGGGAGAACGAGCAGCCACTTCTGGACGCGACCCAGGGTCATCTGACTGTGCTGGGGGGTGTTGGCCACGAAGATTTGCCACCTCTCCAAGTAACGCCCGTTCAGAGCGTGGCGCCAACTGTGGAGACAACGCATGTGGAGGAGGTGCACTCCGAATCTTCGAATAGTGTAGAAATCCTGAAACCTGAGGAGGTGTTGAAGGAGGAGGTAGCGCAGAATCTAAAGCGCAAAGGAGAGGCTGGGAGCAGTGGCACTTCTAAGAGACGACGCCACCTTATTGGAGATGCGGAGGAAGAGACATCCGCTCCTGGCGCGGATAAGAAGGCTGCCGAGGCCTCACCATTTATGTAAGTATTTTGTCGCATATTATGTATATTACTTGTTGTAATATTTTTCTAACAGTTTGCTTTTTTGTTTATTGTAGCGATGATGCCACGAAGGATGATGGAGCCTTCGTGGAGACAGTGGCCCCTTCGCAGAATGAAAACAGGGAGGAGGAGGCAAAGGTTGATGAGGGCGTATCTGCGCAGCGACTAATGGATGAGTTGGCTGCTACTGCTGTGCGTCAAACTGAGCTGGTGGCTCAGTTGAAGACGAGGTACGTCGGGGAGAGTAGCACTCTCGCCCAAAAAGATGAGGAGATAACTATGCTCCGTGCGCAGCTGGCTGAAGCGCAGGAGGAAGTGGGGTCCTTCAGGGTGTACAATGAGAAGGTCACCAATGAGAAGTTGACCGCGATGGCTGAGCTGGAGCAGGTGCGCGGACAACTTCATCAGTTCAAGGCCAACCTTACTTGGGCAGTAAGGTATCTGGAGGAAAAGAAGGAGGAGCACTTCGCGAACATTGCTAAGTTCAAGGAGCGCATGCAGGAGATTGTCCAGGTGCAGGAGAATAAGCTGCGTGGCCTGAACATAGAGTATGATGAGGAGTTATACCCTCATCTGATGTCGACCATTGCTGAGCGCAGGTACTTCCTTTTAAGCTTTTTATGCTTTATTATATTTTGTTGCTATGTTTATCTTTAACACAAGTTGTCCTTGTTGATGTAGGTGGTTGATCAGTCATGGACTGCGCCTGGCCGCTATGGGCACTTTGGAGTCCCAAGAGGTGTTGGGTGCCTTTGGGAAGGTGATGCAGTGTGCTGTGGAGCGTGGGAGGTCGCAGGCTATGGAGGATCTCCATGAGGCTAAGTTATTGAGCAAGGCCATGACTGAGGTACCTGGCTATAACGCGGGTGCGTATGACGAGCTGGTGCAGGCTATGGAGGGGATGAAACTTCTCGAGCTGCCCCATATTGCACGGTTGGAGCGCGACCAAGACAACCCCATAAAGGTAATTATGGAGGGGTTGACCTTGGAGCGCTATATTTTGGAGGATGCAGAGGCGTAACCGGACTACTTCCTCAAGCCCGATGAGTCGCAGCTGCAGGTTCCAGTGTTTGTGCAGCCTCGCCATATGCTGAACCCTTTTGCCCTTGAGAGGGAAATTCCTCTGAAGGAGGTACTGGAGCGCCACGCGCAAAGAGCTGCCCAAAAGAAAGGTATTAAGGGCAAGGCAGTATTATGCGGTGTGGGCGCTGCACATATTCCCAGGTCTGATGGGGTTCCTGTGAGTGTGCCAAGCGTATCTCCCAAGGATGCATTGCTCTTGAGAAAGCTTCAAGAGGCGGGGAGTTCTGCTGCACCGGAAGATAGCCCTGAGCATCGCCATAGCGTGTAGGGTGTTTTTTGTATATGTATTGTGTAAATGACAAAGTGTATCTTTTGCTTGTAATTTTGTGTAAAAATGTTGAATAAGATACTCTTTTATGCATAAATTAAGTGCGTGACTTAAAAATATACTTGCATTAATGTTTGCTAAGTTTTATTATTTGACCAAGTGTCTTGGCTCGTTATTTGCTAAGCTTTGTACGGTGTACTTAATATTTGTGCGCCCTTCGTGGGATGCGCACAGAAAACTTACCTCAACGTCTCAAAAGTAAGGTGCTTAGCAAGGATGCGTGATCCAATGTTGATGGGTTTGCAACCCTCTTACTCAACGAGTGAATTAGTACGTTTACTCATCCTTTACGCCTTCGTGAGTCTTAATTAGTGCATGCACGCCATGTAGGCAAAAATATAAGATAACAATATTGACATATATAAGTATGTACGCAATAAAGTGAAATACGTTATGGAGTTAGCTAGAAACTATAACATTTTATTGATACTTGCAAGTTTTTTTAAAAAAAGTAAAAATACAATTCCTAAGAAAGAAAAGAAAAAACAAACACTTATTGGGCACATCCTATAGTGCAAAGGTGTCTGTGTATTGGCCGTAGCCTCGCCTAAAGATAGCATCTTTTAAGATTGCAGATGTTCCAAGTGCGCGCTAGGTCGTGACCTTCCATATCGCGCAGCCTGTATGCGCCGTTGCCGAGCGCATCAGTGACCTCGTAGGGTCCTTCCCATTTAGGTCCGAGTTTTCCTGTGTCTTCTGCGTGGCTTGCATCATTGGCGCGGTATACAAAGTCTCCTGGCCTGAAGGAGGTGTGTTTGACCTTTGCATCATAATATTTCTTCATTTTTGCTTTAGCCTTTGCTTCGCATATAGCTGCGCGTTCACGTCTTTCTTCCAGTAAGTCCAAGTCTATGCGCCGCTCCTCGTCATTTGTTGTGACGTTGACCTCTGCTGTTCGTATAGATGGCATTCCTATCTCAGCTGGTATGATGGCTTCTGTTCCATAGACAAGGGAGAATGGCGTGTCGCCCGTACTGGTTTTGATTGTGGTGCGATGCGCCCATAAGACGTGTGAGAGCTCGTCCACCCACCTTCCTTTGTGTCTGTCAAGGCGCGCTTTTATTCCTTCACCTAGACTACGATTTATGCGCTCAACTAAACCATTTGTTTGTGGGTGTTTTACTGAAGCGAAGTGTTGCGTGATGTTCAATTGCGCGCACCAATCTTTCAATGGGTTGTCGCAGAACTGTTTCCCATTGTTTAATATAATCTCTCCAGGTAGTCTGAAGCGACAGACAATGTTGTCCCAGATAAAGCGTTTGACTTGGTTCCCCGTGATGCTCACCACCGCCTTTGCTTCAATCCACTTTATGAAGTAATCTATGGCTACGATGAGGAACTTCAGCCCTCCTGCTGCAACTGGGAAGGGTCCTGCGATGTCAATGCCCCACTTGTAAAATGGCCATGGTGAGGTAATGGGTGTTAGCTCTTGTTGTGGTCGGCGCGGAATTGGCCTGTGTACTTGACAATTGCTGCATTTCTTTATCAGATCGTGTGCGTCGCGGTGCATAGTTGGCTAATAATACCCTGACCGTAGAGCGCTTGCTACCACAGATCGCGGCCCTGAGTGCATACTACATGATCAAGCATGGATTTCTCGGAGTACATAGTCTGCTTGAAGAGGTCCAACACATCTGAGCCATGGTTGCAAGAAACAGCGTCGATAGAGTACGTTGTCTCGTAGATCAAATCACTGCGCTGTGCGCCGCACTCTTCGAGCGTCCTTATGGTCTTGTGATAAGACTCCCTTGTTAATGAATTCAATGATAGGTGTCAGCCATGTAGGATCTTGTTCTTCTATCACTGTGGATACTTCCATCTCCAAGATTGACTTGTTTTGTAAGGTTTCTACCAATACCTGTTTTGATAGGTGCGCAAAGCTTGTGGATGCGATCTTGCTAAGCGCATCAGCCTTCCTGTTGTCCCCTCTAGGCACTTGTTTTATTATGAACCTGTCAAAGTTTTTAATTAAGGACTTGGTCTTATCCAGGTATTGGATCATGTGTTCATCATTGGCTTCATATTCACCTAACACATGGTTAGCGACTAGCCGAGAATCTACGTTTGCCTCCAGGTTGCGTACACCCATTTGGATTGCGATGCGCAGTCCAGCTAGTAGGGCTTCGTATTCTACCTCATTTTTTGTGGCTGTGAATTCGAAGCGCAGTGCATAGGTGAATTCCATACCTTCTGGATTTGTGAGAATGAGGCCTGCGCCTGATCCATCAACACATGAAGACCCATCTGTGAACAGAATCCAGGGTTCCTGCAGATCTGTTTTGGTTGTAGAGGTTGGATTATCGCTATCTGGCTTCTCAACGATGAAATCAGCTAATATCTGTCCTTTGATCGCAGTGCACGGTCTATATGAGATGTTATATTCACTCAACAGTACACTCCACTTTTGTAGCCGTCCTGATGCGTCAGGTTTAGAGATAACTTGTTTGATTGGCTGATCTGTGATTACAGCTATTGGGTGCGCTTGAAAGTATCTGCGCAGTCTTTTAGCTGCGAATACTAGAGCTAAGACCAGCTTTTCCATGGCGTTGTAGTTAGTCTCCGTCTTCTTCAGTGTTTTGCTTACAAAGTATATGGGTGTCTAGATGGAGTTTCTATCTGTTAATAGTATTGCGCTAACTGCTCCATGGGTTGCAGATAAGTACATGATTAGCTCTTCCCCTGGACGGGGTGCGACAAGTTTTAGGAGTGATGCTAAGTGTTGTTTTAGCTGTTGGAAAGCTTCTTCTGCTTCTTCAGTCCAGCGAAAATCTCCCTTTTTAGTACACTTCGTGAGTGTTTTGAAGAGAGGGAGTGATTTGTCTGCTGGCTTAGATAGGAAATGGTTTAGCCCTGCTAGTTTTCCATTTAGTGACTGGACTTCCTTGAGTGTGCGCGGTGAGGGAAGATCAATATCAGCTTTTGCTTTTTCTGGGCAAGGCTTGATTCCATCAGGTTCTATTAAGTATCCGAGGAACATGCCTTCAGTTGCGCCAAAGGTGCACTTCTTGGGATTTAACTTCATGTTTATTTGTCCCAATGTTTTGAACGTTTCCTTGATGTCGCGCACCAATTCATCCTCTGTGTGGCTTTTGATGACAAGGTCGTCAACGTAGACCTCCAAGTTTCGACCTACTTGTTTCTCAAAAGCTGTGTCCACCAATCGTTGGTATGTTGCGCCTGCGTTTTTAAGCCAAAAGGCATTTTCGTGTAGTAGTAAACTCCTTGACTGGTGTGGAAAGCTGTTTTTTCTTCATCCTCGACTGCCATCTGTATTTGATGATACCCTTTGTATGTGTCTAGAAAGCATTTAAAAGGATATCCGCACAGGGATTCTACCTTCCAGTCTATCTCTGGCAGTGGGTAGCAGTCCTTTGGACATGCTTTGTTAAGGTCGGTGAAGTCCACACACATTCTCCAGCTGCCATCGCTCTCTTTACCATTACTGGGTTAGAGAGCCAGTCGTGATAATACACTTCGCGCATGATGCCTGCGTCTACGAGTTTGTGTACTTCTTCCAGAATAGCTTTTGCACGATCTGGGGCCTGGCCGCGCTTCTTCTGTCGTATTGGGGGATATCCTTGTCGGATTTGTAGCTTATGCTCTGTGATGGAGCGTGGCACTCCTGTCATGTGTTTTGGTTCCCATGCAAAGATATCCAGATTCTTTTGCAGGAGTGCGCACACGGCTGCTTTACCCTTGTCAGATAAAGATCCTCCAATCGAAACTAGTTGGTCCGGGTAATCGAGGTGAATAACGACTTTTAGGTTTGGTGCTTTTTCTGTGCGCTGTTCTGGGATATTCTCCACCTCAGTGTTTACTGCGTTGCATTCCTTTGGTGGTACTGTTGTGTTATAGAGGGTAACAACTCCTCCTTCAACTGGAAATTTGAGCATCCCATGCGCTGTGGATGGCACAGCGCGCATGGATGATATTCCAGGTCTCCCAATGATGCCGTTGTATGGTGAGGGAGACTTTATTACCATGAAATTTATCCATGTCGCTGTTGAGTGTTGTTCATCTCCTACGACCACCAGCAAGCGTAATTGCCCCATGGGCCAAATCTTTTCTCCTGTGAATCCCGTCAGCGACGTTGTTGCTGGTATCAATTGACTTTGGATTTCTGGTCGCAGTCTTTTGAAACAATGATCGCATAGGATATCATCGGATGCTCCTCCATCAATGTACATGCGGTGGATATCATGTCCCCCCGTATGTATTTCAATAGTTAGAGGTTCTACCACTGCGTTGTCCGCAGCTAGAGTAGGGAAGGATATCTCTTTTTCTGGAGAGAATTTTTGGCTGACTTTTTGTTTTATCTTACGTTGCCATGACTGTATCATGTATATGGTGTCAGCTTTTTCTTTGGGAGGTTCTTTCTTGCCCCCGTTCCTTTGTTTGTCCTTTCCCTCTTTGATGTTTTTTACAAGGTGGTCCATTCTGCCTTCCCTTACTAACTTTTCAATTAGTTGTCATAGCTGGACGCACTCGTTAGTTGTATGGCCTTTTTGACCATGGTATTCGCAGTATCCATTCCCTACGCGCTTTTCCTCTGCGGTGCGCATTGGTGGAGGTTTTGGGAAATTTGCACCTTCTGTTACAAATATTTCCCTCAGCGTTTTTGTGAGAGGGGTATATTTGCCATTGTCACTTCCACTACGGTAATTCCTGCTGCGGTTGTTATTCTAATCATTGGATTATCTCCTAGGTTGTTCTTGTTGCCTATAATTCGAGTAACCCTTTTTGCTGTCCGCAGCGGCTGCTTCTCCTTGTATGAAGGATCTTGTGCGCTTTGTTAGCTCATCGAAAGTTTGGGGAACTTTGTCATTTAGCTTCCGTATAAGTTTTGGGTTGTTAATTGATGACGTATAGTCTATATATGGGCCACGAGCCCAAATGATAAACATTACTAAGGCCCAAAGCCACCATGTGTGGGCTATTATGACTTGGGCCGCACCAATAAAGGGAATGGGCTCACATACGCCCAAGCCCAAGTAAACCACATATACTATGGAATAGATATCCTTACCCAGATAAGCACCATGTGTATGAAACGTAAGGAGCACGAACCCCACAAGGATTCTGCGCCTATATAAGGAATGACATAACTCTCATTCAAGGTACGATTCACAAACCTTCAACTCTTTACGAGAACCCTAAATCGATTACTTACTCTCACGCCGGAGTCAAATCGTGAGAGATAATCCCACGATAAGCCTAACGGTGTTGTTTATTTTCTTAGTGCGCGGGTTACAAGCATTAAGAAGCGAATTGGTACGAGAGCAAGAGCCCATAATTAGGAACGCCCAACTTTTGTATCAACAAGTGGCGCCATCCATGGGACCCGACTAAGAACTAAGAACTAGAATGACGAAAAATAAGAATTCGAGCCAGCGGACTCCGCAGCCAGAAAAACGTGACCCACAGAGGAAGAATCAACAAGATTCGACCCCTAGGCAGGTTGCTGGGACAACCAACGCACCTGGTCACCAAGAGGCAGGGATAACCCAACCTCTTCCAGTGGTAGAACTGCCTGTAAGGACTACCCAAACCACCACAGTGGTCCCAAGCGCTGAGGAACTCCAGCGCACTCTCTTCACTACTCCTCATCAAGCTGTACCCACAGTGAACAACACTGTACCACCAGGCGCACCTAACCGAGATAGGGTGCCTAATACTGAGGCAGAAATTCTTGCAGCAACTGAGGACACACCCAACCTAACCTTGGGAAATTTTGTATCCCAAAATTATGAAACCCTAACTGCCCTCATGCAAGAAGAGGCAAGGAGAAGGTCAAGTACGAGCCTGCAAGCTCGACTCAATATTGGTCCTGAACACGAACCATCACCGCCGCGCCACCCACGAGGAAGACGCGCAGAACGTACTACCATCCACAATAGGCTGGGTACGACATCTGATTCACAGTACTCAGAAGACAGCGAGAGGCGCACTAATGTTCACTCCAGACTTGGCAGTCGAGGGATACAAGACCGATTAGGACCTCAGCATTCACCAAGCCAAGGGTCCTCCAAATCTGGGAGTAAGAGGATTCACGACAGATTGGGGAAAAGAATGTCCCCAAGTGAAAGTCCCTCAAGCTCTTCTTCTGAAAGAAGCCGGCGCAAGCGCCAAAAAAGAGACTACTCTTCCTCTAGTGACTCCTCGGACAACGAGGATAAAGAAACAGGACACTGGAAGTCAAGAGGAAGACGTCGCGAAGAAGAAAATGAAGATATGTCTCTTCCATGGCGTCGCCAGAAAGTTGATGCGTTTACATGACGCATCAGCGATTACTCCGACCGCAAACGCAGGCGCATGCCCACTAATGTGAAAACATATGATGGAACAGGTGATCCGGGTGATCACCTAAAAGTTTTCGAACCAGCCGCCACTATCGAGAACTGGCCACAGCCTGTGTGGTGCCATATGTTTAATTCTACGTTGGTAGGGAACGCGCGCACACGGTTTAGCAAACTCCCACGAAGGAGCATCGGTGGGTTTGAAGAATTACGGAAAGCATTTCGTCTCAACTTTACCCAGAGGAAGAAGTGCGCTAAAAACCCTGTTGAGCTAGCAAGAGTGAAACAGCGCCAAGGGGAATCAACCAGTGCTTTTATGGAACGTTTCAAGGATGAGTGCATACAGGTCAAAGCATGTCCCGAAATTTTAAAAATTTCAGGGTTCATGAATGGAATTAACAACCCAGAACTTATCCGGAACCTAAATGACAAAGTTCCTCAAACTTTCGATGAGCTAACAAAGCGCACCAGATCCTTCATACAAGGAGAAGCAGCAGCTGCGGACAGCAAAAAGGGTTACTCGAATTATAGGCAACAAGAACAGCCTAGGAGACAATCCAACGATCAGAATAACAATCGCAGCAGGAATTACCGCAGCGGAAGAGACAATGACAAATATACCCCACTCACAAAAACTCCAAGGGAAATATTTGTAACAAAAGGCGCAAATTTTCCAAAACCCCCACCAATGCGCACCGCAGAGGAAAAGCGCGTAGGGAATGGATACTGTGAGTATCACGGTCAAAAAGGCCATACAACTAATGAGTGCGTCCAGCTAAAACAACTAATTGAAAAGTTAGTAAGGGAAGGCAGAATGGACCACCTTGTAAAAAACATCAAAGAGGGAAAAGACAAACAAAGGAACGGGGGTAAGAAAGAACGTCCCAAAGAAAAAGCTGATACCATATACATGATACAGTCATGGCATCGCAAGATAAAGCAAAAAGTCAGCCAGAAATTCTCTCCAGAGAAAGAGATATCTTTCCGTACTCTATCTACGGACAACGCAGTGGTAGAACCTCTAACTATTGAAATACCATCCCGTTTCATTCTATGTTTATTTTATGTTTTTGTTATTTTTCATTTATTAGCTTAAGTCGAATCTAGTCTTGGCTTAGCAGCGCCACATTGTACATGTAATTAACCAAGATTGTTAACTCGCCACTAGTAAAGACTGCCTATATCCAACAAAACCGTGTATTTCATATCCCTACACCTAACGTTACAACCCTTTAAAAGACCTCTTTGATAGTTTATCCTAGGTGCTTACGCCATGTGGTGGAGGTTTGATCCTTTCCCAAGCCTATGGTAATCTATTTTGCTATGACAGGTAGTGAGAGATATCTTCCGTTTCCATATTGTAATTTATACTTTATTACACCCGAGAGATGTGAGTATCTAAACACTATTTGTGAGGTGCTAGTATATGACTTCCGTGCTTGTCTATTGGTCTTTAGTGGAACGATTATTTGTTGTAATTACTTTTATATTAGTGTTAAATGACCCCTAACTTGTATTTTGATTAGAATAAAAGCGCATTTGCTTGAGGACAAGCAAATCTCAAGTGTAAGGGTATATGACGAGGCAAAAAATGAACCACTTTTAGGGGTTCATTTAAGCCCGGAATTGAATTTATTTGATCAAATATTGCCCTAAATCGTTCCTTTTGTGATTTTAGGTACTTTGGGAGTGAAATCTGGAAAAGGAAGCAATTCGGATGTTTTTGGAGCATAAAAGTGAAGAAAACGCCAAAGTCTTAATTTTCCTTGCTGGGAACAGTAGGTGACGGCGTCAAGAGCAACATCCTGACGGCGTCAAGAGTAATTTGCATGACGGCCCAGTACAAACATGAAGGCGTCACAAGTAAAGCGTCAAGAGTAAAAGACGTGACGACCTGGAAGACCATAACACATGACGGCGTCAGATGTAGATCAAGGCAGTCCGAGAAGTATTTTGGCGGCGAGATGACGGCATCACCTATTTGGTCTTGACGCCGTCAGCCTCAATTTCCTATATATAGTTTTTTAATTTTCATTCATAAAAAGAGAGAAGTTTGGAGAAACCTTAAAGGCTGAACCTATTACGAATTTTACAGGTTTTTCAAGGGTTTTCAGCCCTTGAACCCTTTCATGTGTAATTGAGATAAGTGTTCTTCTAATTCAAATATGTCTATGTGTTGGTTGTCTATATCTTGTTCTTGTCTTAATTCCATCATGCTAGGCTAGATCTATCTTGTGTTTACTTAGATCTAATGAAACCTAGATGTTGATTATGTGTTGATTACTTGTTTATGGTTGTATTGGATGAATGATTTCGATGTTAGGCTTAAGAAAACTGGCAGATCTCCAAATGGTAACATGCATGAACGTCTTAGGAAACATGAACTGATGTGCACTAGGTTTTATTGGTTGTATTTAATGCATCAGTAAATTCTAATGATCCCATGTTAGGAGCTTCTTAGCCGGCTCGACATAGGAGTGAAGTAGGCACTCATAGGATTGGGGAATTAAGTGCGCCACCCCATGAATGGTATTAAGGAATACAATCCATCATCCACGCAACTATAACAAGTAATTAACGTGTAAAAGATATCTAGGGAGTAGTGAAATCTAAGTAAACACAATTTCTCCACTTATTGCTCACAACGTTAGTTAATTTAGTTTTATTTTCATTTCTAGTATTTTATTTTGATTGCATCTTTAGTATTGGGTTAGTTGACTAGCAACAAATTCCGCCCAAATCCTTCAAACCCAAGATTTTTACTTGCTTTCTAGAAAATATAAAAATACAAAAAATAATCAACCTTCATCTCTAGAACTAGTATTTAGGTTTTCTAATCCTAGCGACACTATTTCTAGCTGAACGATCAATCCCCCGGTACTTGTCACTATACTATACTACAACGATCAAGTACACTGCCTGGTGGGGGTTGTAAGCTTCTCAAGATCCCTTGAGAGGTAAAGCCTGGTGCAATTCCCACGCATCAAGTTTTGGCGCCGTAGCCCGGGGAATAGTTATTGTCTAGGTTAGAATCTCTTTTTATTAGGTCTACTTGCTAGATTCCTTTCTAGTAAGATTTTATTTTTATTTTTAGGTTTTCTTTAGTCTATCTTTTTCTTTGTGCCTTTGTTAGTAAATTAAAATTCATTGACTATTCCGTTGACCATTATGGAAAACGCGAATCCACCCCTTTCCCCTAGAGAAGTAGCTGTGTTACGTGAACAAATTGAGAGTGAGATTAGGGAACTTAGGGAGCTTAATAGGTTGATTAAGTTGAGCTCGAACATGCATTTAGTGACCTAGCGACCGCCTTGTATTCAAATGAGGACCTAGGGCCTAATGACTTTGTGAATGTTGTTGAGGGACTAGAAGAGGGGGAAATAGATCCGAATCTTAATGATTACTTTAATCTATACCCCACTAAGGAGGTGATTGCATATTATAATAATCTTATTGATAACCCGCGATCTCCTTTCACTATAATCGAACCTAAGATGAAGAGAGGCGATCCTAAGAATGCTAAAATACCATGTATGATTGGGTACAGACACATTGAGAATGCTTACATTGACTTTAAATCCCCAATCAACATCATGTCCTCAAATGTTTATAATGATATAGTGAAAACAAGACTTGAACCTAGAAAAGATCCCAAATACCCCGGTGGAGTTTGTAACTTTGTCGGGAGAGTTAAAGGTTTACATGTCTTTGTTGGGAATTTCACTTTTATCACCGACTTTATGATTGTGGAAGATCTTGCTAATGTTATTGATTGTCGATTGTCAAATGTCGTGTTTGGTAAACCGTTTGTTGAGGAGTCTAAGTTAGAATATGATGAGATAGAAGGGACAATCCGATTTGCAAGTAACACCGATAGGATCACTTATAGGATGCCTAATAGAATGAAAGAGTTCCGCTTTATATCCCGATTTGATAAGGATAACGTTGGTGCTTTTAAGGACATCAATGAAGAGGATAAGAAAAAGGGCATGGATTATGTATGGGAAAAGAGGAGTCTTTTCTACAAAGATTGCTTAGCTCTAGGACCAAGGTATAAAGTCGATAAGGAATTTGCCCAAAGGATTATGGGGGCGATTGAGAAAAAGATGATTGGTTTCTACAAAGAATATTTACAATCGGAGGGTGAAACCAACGATGAAGTCACATAGTAACCCATGACCTTGAGTCTAGCTACAAGACTCGTAAATAAAGAAAAGCGCTTCTTGGGAGGCAACCCATGCTCTGTGTGATTTTATTTTGTTTGTTTGTTTGTTATTTGCTTCCGTATGCATGCTTTATTTTTATTGTTGGTAGATCATGTTTCTAAATTAAATAGTGGAAATACTTTACTTTGTTGTTTTGGCCTTGTCTTAACTCCACCTAGAGGTATTTTTGCAAAAGATAAGTGTAAGGGGAAACCCCAAATATGTTTTTAAGAAACAAACCGATCATGATTCTCCACAATATTAAGTGAACATGTATATTCGTATTTGTTAGAGTCAAATGCTTGTATCGAGTCATAATGAAGTTTTGCAGGATTTTCCAGGAAGTAGAACCAAGTTTTTCCAGAAATTTTCCGGAAACTTTACACAAGAATTTCTGCAGATCACTTCTGACGGCGTCACGAGATTACTCTTGACGGCGTCACGTGTAAAAATCTGGAAATTTTATTTTGTTTTTCTAACGGAGTCTTAAAGTTTTTGTGAATTATTAAGTTTTATAATCTCCAGGAAATCTGCAAACTTCATTCCACAAGCATTATATCTTATCTTGTTTTCTAGGATTTAGTAACTTATATAGATTGCCGCCGATTTTATGCGAGGTTGCCTTGTTTGTTTTCTCAGGATTTACAGGTTATGTTTGACAAGGAGATGATTTATGTTCTGGAAAGGAAGCTTTGATTGTTCATTTTCTTTGAGGAAGATTTAACCTGGCCACCTTATAATCCATACCGAGCGAATCAGGGGAGTATTTGATTTCATTTGTTTTACTTATTTCACTTTTACATTCTTTACTTGAACATTGGGGACAATGTTCATCTTAAGTGTAAGGGGAGGGTAAAAAGATGATACCTTACATATGCACTTTCGCTTGAGTTTGTTTGTTTAATGGTAGATGTGTAATAAAACTATGAGAAATACTTGTTAGTGCAATTTTAGCGCCAAATTTAAATTTTTTTACAACATTTAGGAGTGAAACTTTAGCCATAGCAAGCGTCTCATGGATAGGAGATTGTATGACTAGCACATAACCGAATATTCAGAAAAAATTTTCCACCCAAATATGTGAGGTTCGCCTTTAGATTTGATAGGAAAAGCATTTATTATTAGTGCTTTTGAGTGTACCGGTAGTATTTAGATTCTAGAACTTGCGTTAGTGATGCATCCCGAGACCGCTAGTGAGACTACATTCGTGTAGTCGGATTTACTACATGATAAGAGGCATTAGGATCACTCTTGTGTTAAACCCGTATCATAATTACTTGACCATTTAAGTCATATTACTTGGCTAGTTAAGTCAACTAATTTTTCCTACACCTTAGCGTTGTACTCATTTTTAGTACACGAAACCCCTAGTACACCCCTCCGAGCCTATCTTTTCGGTTCTAACTTTAAGCATCGTACTTAAAGGAAGAATTTTTTACACCCCACTAAAATGTACACCCAAATCGCCTTAGCCTTCCGTGTATGCACTCATCTTTAGTGCATTATTGTTATTTGTTAAACCCTTAGTTAATTATATAATTGATTACATGGTTGCTAAGTCGAGTCATATCCTTGTACATATTGTTTTGGGACGATTGGGACTCATGGGTAAAGTACTTATTTTATGGAGTAATGGGGAAGAACATCATTTATTACCCCATATGTGCGTTAATCCTAAAAGTACTCCAAGTGTTTTGATTTTCTTAATTCGAGTCATTAAATTAGTTTATTGTAAAGTATGTAAAAATTCAAGTGTAAGGGGAATGTTCATTCCTATGATGTATTAATTTGGATGGTAGGGTTAGAGTGTATGCAAAAAAAAAAAAAAAAAAAAAAAAAAAAAAAAAAAAAAGAAAAAAAAAGGTAAAAAAATCGTAAAAAAAACAAGAAAAAGAAAAAAAAAATAGAAAAAGAAAAAGAGAAAAAAAATATACGGACTACCATCCCGTTTCATTCTATGTTTATTTTATGTTTTTGTTATTTTTCATTTATTAGCTTAAGTCGAATCTAGTCTTGGCTTAGCAACGCCACATTGTACATGTAATTAACCAAGATTGTTAACTCGCCACCAGTAAAGACTGCCTATATCCAACAAAACCGTGTATTTCATATCCCTACACCTAACGTTACAACCCTTTAAAAGACCTCTTTGATAGTTTATCCTAGGTGCTTACGCCATGTGGTGGAGGTTTGATCCTTTCCCAAGCCTATGGTAATCTATTTTGCTATGACAGGTAGTGAGAGATATCTTCCGTTTCCATATTGTAATTTATACTTTATTACACCCGAGAGATGTGAGTATCTAAACACTATTTGTGAGGTGCTAGTATATGACCTCCGTTCTTGTCTATTGGTCTTTAGTGGAACGATTATTTGTTGTAATTACTTTTATATTAGTGTTAAATGACCCCTAACTTGTATTTTGATTAGAATAAAAGCGCATTTGCTTGAGGACAAGCAAATCTCAAGTGTAAGGGTATATGATGAGGCGAAAAATGAACCACTTTTAGGGGGTCATTTAAGCCCGGAATTAAATTTATTTGATCAAATATTGCCCTAAATCGTTCCTTTTGTGATTTTAGGTACTTTAGGAGTGAAATCTAGAAAACGAAGCAATTCGGACGTTTTTGGAGCATAAAAGTGAAGAAAATGCCAAAGTCTTAATTTTTCTTGCTGGGAACAGTAGGTGACGGCGTCAAGAGCAACATCCTGACGGCGTAAAGAGTAATTTGTATGACGGCCCAGTACAAACATGAAAGCGTCACAAGTAGAGCGTCAAGAGTAAAAGACGTGACGGCCTGGAAGACCATAACACATGACGGCGTTAGATGTAGATCAAGGCAGTCCGAGAAGTATTTTGGCGGCGAGATGACGGCGTCACCTATTTGGTCTTGACGCCGTCAGCCTCAATTTCCTATATATAGTTTTCTAATTTTCATTCATAAAAAGAGAGAAGTTTGGAGAAACCCTAAAGGCCGAACCTATTACGAATTTTACAGGTTTTTCAAGGGTTTTCAGCCCTTGAACCCTTTCATGTGTAATTGAGATAAGTGTTCTTCTAATTCAATCAATATGTCTATGTGTTGGTTGTCTATATCTTATTCTTGTCTTAATTCCATCATGCTAGGCTAGATCTATCTTGTGTTTGCTTAGATCTAATGAAACCTAGATGTTGATTATGTGTTGATTACTTGTTTATGGTTGTATTGGATGAATGATTTCGATGTTAGGCTTAAGAAAACTGGCAGATCTCCAAATGGTAACATACTTGAACGTCTTAGGAAACATGAACTGACGTGCACTAGGTTTTATTGGTTGTATTTAATGCATGAGTAAATTCTAATGATCCCATGTTAGGAGCTTCTTAGCCGACTCGACATAGGAGTGAAGTAGGCACTCATAGGATTGGGGAATTAAGTGCACCACCCCATGAATGGTATTAAGGAATACAATCCGTCGTCCACGCAATTATAACAAGTAACTAACGTGTAAAAGATATCTAGGGAGTAGTGAAATCTAAGTAAACACAATTTCTCCACTTATTGCTCACAACCTTAGTTAATTTAGTTTTATTTTCATTTCTAGTATTTTATTTTGATTGCATCTTTAGTATTGAGTTAGTTGACTAGCAACTAATTCTGCCCAAATCCTTCAAACCCGAGATTTTTACTTGCTTTCTAAAAAATATAAAAATACAAAAAATAATCATCCTTCATCTTTAGAACTAGTATTTGGGTTTTCTAATCCTAGCGACACTATTCCTAGCTGAACGATCAATCCCCCGGTACTTGTCACTATACTATACTACAACGATTAGGTACACTGCCTGGTGGGGGTTGTAAGCTTCTCAAGCTCCCTTGAGAGGTAAAGCCTGGTACAATTCCCACGCATAAAATCCTTGTGCGGATACCCTTTCAAATGCTTCCTAGACGCATACAAAGGGTATCATCAAATTCAGATGGCAGTCGAAGATGAAGAAAAAATAGCTTTCCACACCAGTCAAGGAGTCTACTGCTACACAAAAATTCCTTTCGGCTTAAAAAACGCAGGCGCAACATACCAACGATTGGTGGACACAGCTTTCGAGAAACAAGTAGGCCGCAACTTGGAGGTCTACGTTGACGACCTTGTCATCAAAAGCCACACAGAGGATGAATTGGTGCGCGACATCGAGGAAACGTTCAGAACATTGGAACGAATAAACATGAAGTTAAACCCCAAGAAGTGCACCTTTGGCGCAACCGAAGGCATGTTCCTTGGATACTTAATAGAGCCTGATGGAATCAAGCCTTGTCCAGAAAAAACAAAGGCTGTTATTGATCTCCCCTCACCGCGCACACTCAAAGAAGTCCAGTCATTGAATGGAAAGTTAGCAGGGCTAAACCGTTTCTTATCTAAGTCAGCAGACAAATCACTTCCTCTCTTTAAAACACTCACGAAGTGTACTAAAAAGGAAGACTTTCGTTGGACTGAAGAAGCTTTCCAACAACTTAAACACCACCTGGCATCTCTTCCCAAACTTGTCGCACCGCGACCGGGGGAAGAGCTAATCACGTACTTATCGGCAACTCATGGAGCAGTTAGCACAGTACTATTGACAGATAGGAACTCTGTCCAGACACCCATATACTTTGTAAGCAAAGCCCTGAAGAAAACAGAGACTAACTACAGCGCTATGGAAAAGCTGGTCTTAGCTCTAGTATTCGCAGCCAAAAGGTTGCGCAGATACTTTCAAGCGCACCCAATCACTGTAATCACCGATCTGCCAATCAAACAAGTTATTTCTAAACCTGATGCATCAGGACGGTAAAAAAAGTGGAGTGTACTGTTAAATGAATATAACATCTCATATAGACCGCGCACTGCAATCAAAGGACAAATATTAGCCAATTTCATCGTTGAGAAGCCAGATAGCGATAGTCCAACATCTGCAACCAAAACAGATCTGCAGGAACCCTGGATTCTGTTCACAGATGGGTCTTCATGTGTAGATAGATCAGGCGCAAGCCTTATTCTCACAAATCCAGAAGGTGTGGAATTCACCTATGCGTTGCGCTTTGAATTCACAGCCACAAACAATGAGGCAGAATACGAAGCCCTACTAGCCGGACTACGCATCGCAATCCAAATGGGTGTACGCAACTTGGAAGCAAATGTAGATTCTCGGCTAGTTGCTAACCATGTGCTAGGCGAATATGAAGCCAAGGATGAACACATGATCCAATACCTAGAAAAGACCAAGTCCTTAATTAAAAACTTTGACAGGTTCACAATAAAACAGGTGCCCAGAGGAGACAACAGGAAGGCTGATGCGCTTAGTAAGATCGCATCCACAAGCTTTGCACACCTCTCAAAACAGGTATTGGTAGAAACCCTACAAAACAAGTCGATCTTGGAGATGGAGATATCCACAGTGATAGAATAACAAGATCCTACATGGATGACGCCTATCATTGAATTCATTAGCAAGGGAATCTTACCACAAGACCATAAGGATGCTCGAAGAGTGCGGCGCACAGCGCAACGATTTGAACTACGAGACAACATACTCTATCGACGCTCTTTCTTGCAACCTTGGCTTAGATGTGTCGGACCTCTTCAAGCAGACTATGTACTCCGAGAAATCCACGCTGGATCATGTAGCATGCACTCAGGATCGCGATCTGTGGTAGCAAGCGCTCTACGGTCAGGGTATTATTGGCCAACCATGCACTGCAACGCACACGATCTGATAAAGAAATGCAGCAATTGTCAAGTACATAGGCCAATTCCGCGCCGACCACAACAAGAGTTAACACCCATTACCTCACCATGGCCATTTTACAAATGGGGCATTGACATCGCAGGACCCTTTCCAGTTGCAGCAGGAGGACTAAAATTCCTCATCGTAGCTATAGATTACTTCACGAAGTGGATTGAAGCAAAAGCGGTAGCGAGCATCACGGGAAACCAAGTCAAATGCTTTGTCTAGGACAACATTGTCTGTCGCTTCGGACTACCCAGAGAGATTATATCAGACAATGGAAAACAGTCTGCGACAACCCATTCAAAGACTGGTGCGCGCAATTAAACATCACACAACACTTCGCTTCAGTTAAACACCCACAAACCAATGGCTTAGTTGAGTGCACAAATCGCAGTCTAGGTGAAGGAATAAAAGCGCGCCTTGACAGACACAAAGGAAGGTGGGTGGACGAGCTCTCACATGTCTTATGGGCGCATCGCACCACACTCAAAACCAGTACTGGCGACACGCCATTCTCCCTTGTCTATGGAATAGAGGCCGTCATACCAGCTGAGATAGGAATGCCAACTATACGCACAGCAGAGGTCAACGTCACAACAAATGACGAGGAGCGGCGCATAGACTTGGACTTACTGAAAGAAAGATGTGAACGCACAGCAATACGCGAAGCAAAGGCTAAAGCAAAAATGAAGAAGTATTATGATGAAAAGGTCAAACACACTTCCTTCAGGCCAGGAGACTTTGTATACCGCGCCAATGATGCGAGCCACGCAGAAGACACAGGCAAGCTCGGACCTAAATGGGAGGGACCCTACGAGGTCTCTGATGCGCTCGGCAATGGTGCATAAAGGCTGCGCGATATGGAAGGTCACGACCTAGCGCGCACTTGAAACATCTGCAATCTTAAAAGATGTTATTTTTAAGCAAGGCTACGGCCATCACACAGACACCTTTGCACTTTAGGATGTGCCCAATAAAGTGTTTGTTTTTTTCTTTCTTTCTTAGGAATTGTATTTTTACTTTTTTCAAAAAACTTGCAAGTATCAATAAAATGTTATGGTTTCTAGCTAACTCCATAACGTATTTCACTTTATTGCGTACATACTTATATATGTCAATATTGTTATCTTATATCTTTGCCTACATGGCGTGCATGCACTAATTAAGACCCACGAAGGCATAAAAGATAAGTAAACCTACTAATTCACTCGTTGAGTAAGAGGGTTGCAAACCCATCAACATTGGATCACGCATCCTTGCTAAGCACCTTACTTTTGAGACTTTGAGGTAAGTTTTACATACTCATCTCACGAAGGGTGCGCAAACATTAAGTACACCGTACAAAGCTTAGCAAATAACGAGCCAAGACACTTGGTCAAATAATAAAAACTTAGCAAAACATTAATGCAAGTATATCTCTAAGTCATACACTTAATTTATACAAAACGAGTTATCTTGTTCCATCTTTTTACATAAAAGAAAAAGACAACTACAACATCACAAAAAATATATACACCTCGTTATTTACACGGTAAATATACAAGCTACAACAAGAAAGCCTATATGCTATGGCGGTGCTCAGGGCTATCTTCTGGTGCAGCAGAACTCCCCGCCTCTTGAAGCTTTCTCAAAATCAAGGCATCCTTGGGAGATACGGTGGGGACACTCACTGGAACCCCATCAGACCTGGGGATGTGTGCAGCACCCACACCGCACAATACTGCCTTACCCTGAATGCCTCTCTTCTGGGCAGCCCTCTGCGCATGACGCTCCAGCACCTCTTTCAGTGGAATTTCCCTCTCAAGGGCAAAAGGGTTGAGCATGTGGCGAGGCTGCGCAAACACGGGAACCTGCAGATGCGACTCATCTGGCCTAAGGAAGTAATCCGGCTGCGCCTCTGCATCCTCCAAAAGGTGGCACTCCAAGGTCAACCCCGCCATAATTACCTTTATGGAATTGTCTTGGTCGCGCTCCAACCGGACAATATGAGGCAACTCAAGAACTTTCAACCCCTCCAAAGCCTGCATCAGCTCATCATACACAACCGCGTTGTAGCCAGGAACCTCAGCCAAGTCCTTGCTCAACAGCTTAGACTCATGGAGATCCTCCATAGCTTGCGACCTCCCACGCGCCACCGCACAATGAACCACCTTCCCAAAGGCACCCAACACCTCTTGGGACTCCAAAGTGCCCATAGCTGCCAGGCGCAGCCCGTGACTGATCAACCACCTACATCAACAAAGACAACTTGTGTTAAGGAAAGGCATAGCAACAAGATATAATAAAAAAAAGAAGGCTAAAAAGGAAGTACATGCGCTCAACAATGGTCGACATCAAATGAGGGTATAACTCCTCATCGTACTCGATGCTCAGGCCGCGCAGCTTGTTCTCCTGCACCTGAACAATCTCCTCCATGCACTCCTTGAACTTGGCAATACTCGCGAAGTGCTCCTCCTTCTTCTCCTCCAAATATCTTACCGCCCAAGTCATGTTGGCCTTGTACTGATGAAGTTGCCCGCGCGCCTGCTCCAGCTCAGCTATTGCGGTCAACTTCTCATGGGTAACCTTCTTAGTGTGCACCCTGGAGGATCCCACTTCCGCTTGCGCTTCAGCCAGCTGCACGTGGAGCATAGCTATCTCCTCATCCTTTTGGGCGAGAGTACTGCTCTCCCCGACATACCTAGTCTTCAACTGAGCCACTAGCTCAGTCTGACGTACAACAGTCGCAACCAACTCATCCATCAGTTGTTGCGCCGATACGCCCTCATCAACCTTCACTTCCCCCTCCTTGCTTTCATTCTGCGGAGGGGACGCGGTCTCCACGAAGGCTCCATCATCCTTCGTGGCATCATCCCTACAAGACATAAAGAAAACAATTAGAACATATTACGACAAGTAATATAACAAAAAAAAATAAATAAATAAATAATAATAATATTTGGGATGCAGATACTTACAGAAAGGGAGAGGCCTCTGCAGCCTTCTTATTCGCGCCAGGAGCGGATGTCTCTTCCTCCGCGGACGACTCCGCATCCCCAATAAGGTAGCGTCGTCTCTTCGTAGTGCCACTGCTCCCAGCCTCCCCCTTGCGCTTAAGATTCTGCGCCACCTCTTCCTTCAGCACCTCCTCAGGCTTTAGAATTTCCACGCTATCAGATGATTCAGCGTGCGCCTCCTCTTCCTACGCCATCTCCACATCCGGCGCCACGCTCTGAACGGGCGTTACTTGGAGCGGCGGCGTATCTTCATGGCCAACATCCGGCAGCACAGTCACCCGACCTTGGGTCGCTTCCAGAAGTGGCTGCTCACCCTCCCTGAGAGGGCGCACTCCCACAGTCACCTGCTTTGGCTTTTCCAGCTTAACAACAACGAATAGATCCATCTCTACACACATAAACAAACAGCAAACAGAAAGCATTAGTTACTAAATGTGCGCATTTGAAAGAACTTACATATTTGAAGTAGAAGGGACGAACACCCACCCCGGCCTTCCTCATCTATGAAGGTTGGCACCTCGTCAACACCGCCAAAGTAATTGTGACTCAACCCCATGTGCACCAAAAACTCCTCCGGATAAGGGTTAATGGGTATGCGGTTGGCATCAAGGGTCTGCGCATCAGTCAACCTATAGGAACCGGGTGCGGGGCGCCCATCCCTTGGCAACGTATCTTGAGTATAAAACACAAAGGGTGATGGAAAAACCACGTCATCAACCCAGAAAAAATGCTCCCTCCAATGCCTCAGGGAGTCTACCTTCTCAGTATAGCACTGAAGCGCCCCCGGGCACTTCGCAAAGGACACCCATCCATTTGACCACGTTGTGTGGTAGAAGACGCGGAACAAGGCGATGGTCGGCTCTATCGCAAGTAAACGGCAGTTTACTTCAAAATTCGACACCTTAGCCGCACCTATACAGTGCAGCTGAGAGATGTGGAGGCGATACTGATTGAGCAAATCGCTCAAAAAAATAGAAATTGGTATGCGGTAGTTCGCGTACTCGAAAAAACGCGTGTATAATCCTATTTTCCCTTCGGGGAAATCAGCTATACGCGCGTCAACATCCCGGGCCTCTGGATGCACACCCAGAGAAATGAAGTAGTCAGATGTAAACTGATACACATCATTCTCAGTCATCGCAGAGCGAAAATCTTCTAATTGGGCAACCATTTTCATAAATTTACTGGGAAACGCACACAAATTTACCTAATAAAAATAGTTACTTTCTTTGCAAAATGACGCTTTCAAGAAAGTGGGCAAAGATGAGTATGTGTTTTATTGTGTGTTTTTGTAAAAATGGGGGTGGTGACTCTTATATAGGGAGGTTAAAAACCCTAGATGATATCCACGTGGATCCCACTCACAAAACGTGTGGCTAGAACTGAAACGGTACATGCACTTTTTCCCGATCTACGAGGAACACGTGGACACAACCCCCGATTTTCGAGGTATTTCTTTGAAATATCTAAGACTAGGTACATTGTACTCCAAATTGGGCGGCAATATTCCAATGTTCTCCCACCACGCTTACCGCTGCTGTGACTAGTCTAGCATCCGCGGCTACGAGCCGAGCACACTAGACTGGGGGGACATGATGACGTATAGTCTATATATGGGCCACGAGCCCAAATGATAAACATTACTAAGGCCCAAAGCCACCATGTGTGGGCTATTATGAATTGGGCCGCACCAATAAAGAGAATGGGCTCACATAAGCCCAAGCCCAACTAAACTACATATACGGTTTAAGTAAGGATCTTCTATCTATGGAATAGATATCCTTACCCGGATAAGCACCATGTGTGTGAAACGTAAGGAGCACGAACCCCACAAGGATTCTGCGCCTATATAAGGAATGACATAACTCTCATTCAAGGTACGATTCACAAACCTTAAACTCTTTACGAGAACCCTAAATCGATTACTTACTCTCACGCCAGAGTCTAATCGTGGGAGACAATCCCACGATAAGCCTAACGGTGTTGTTTATTTTCTTAGTGCGCAGGTTACAAGCATTAAGAAGCGAATTGGTACAAGAGCAAGAGCCCATAATCAGGAACGCCCAACTTTTGTATCAACATTAATCCCATTCATGAACCCTGAAATTTTTAGAATTTCGGGACACGTTTTGACCTGTATGCACTCATCCTTGAAGCGTTCCATAAAAGCACTGGTTGATTCCCCTTGGCGCTGTTTTACTCTGGCTAGTTCAATAGGGTTTTTAGCGCACTTCTTTCTTTGGGTAAAATTGAGACGGAATGCTTTCCGTAACTCTTCAAACCCCCCGATGCTCCGTCGTGGGAGTTTGCTAAACCATGTGCGCGCATTCCCTACCAATGTAGAATTAAACATATGGCACCACACAGGTTGCGGCCAGTTTTCGATAGTGGCTGCTGATCCGAAAACCTTTAGATGATCATCCGGATCACCTGTTCCATCATATGTTTTCACGTTAGTGGGCATGCGCCTCCTTTTGTGGTCGGAGTAATCGCTGATGCGTCGTATAAACGCATCAATTTTCTGGCGTCGCCATGGAAGAGATATGTCTTCATTCTCTTCTTCGCGGCGTCTTCCTCTTGATTTCCAATGTCCTGTTTCCCTATCCTCGTTGTCCGAGGAGTCACTGGAGGAAGAGTAGTTTCTTTTTCGGCGCTTGCGCCGGCTTCCTTCAGAAGAAGAGCTTGAGGGGCTTTCACTTGGGGACCTTCTTTTCCCCAATCTGTCGTGAATTCTCTTGCTCCCAGATTTGGAGGACCCTTGGCTTGGTGAATGCTGAGGTCCTAATCGGTCTTGTATCCCTCGATTGCCAAGTATTGAGTGAACATTAGTGCGCCTCTCCCTGCCTTCATATTCCTCTGAGTATTGTGAATCAGATGTCATACCCAGCCTATCGTGGATAGTAGTACGTTTTTCGCTATATGCGCGTCTTCCTCGTGGGTGGCGCGGTGGTGATGGTTCGCGTTCAGGACCAAAATTGAGCCGAGCTTGTAGGCTCGTACTTGACCTTCTCCTTGCTTCTTCTTGCATGAGGGCAGTTAGGGTTTCATAATTTTGGGATACAAAATTTTCCAACGTTAGGTTGGGTGTGTCCTCAGTTGCTGCAAGAATGTCTGCCTCAGTATTGGGCACCCTATCTCGGTTAGGCACGCCTGGTGGTACAGTGTTGTTCACTGTAGGTACAGTTTGGTGAGGAGTAGTGAAGAGGGTGCGCTGGAGTTCCTCAATGCTTAGGACCACTGTGGTGGTTTGGGTAGTCCTTACAGGCAGTTCTACCACTGGAAGAGGTTGGGTTGTCCCTGCCTCTTGGTGACCAGGTGCGCTGGTTGTCCCAGCAACCTGCCTAGGGGTCGAATCTTGTTGATTCTTCCTCTGGGGGTCACGTGTTTTTTCTAACTGCGGAGTCCGCTGGCTTGAGCTCTTATTTTTTGTCATTCTAGTTCTTTAGTTCTCAGTAGGGGTCCCACGGATGGCGCCACTTGTTGATACAAAAGTTGGGCGTTCCTGATTATGGGCTCTTGCTCTTGTACCAATTCGCTTCTTAATGCTAGAAACCTGCGCACTAAGAAAATAAATAACACCGTTAGGCTTATCGTGGGATTGTCTCCTACGATTAGACTCTGGCGTGAGAGTAAGTAATCAATTTAGGGTTCTCGTAAAGAGTTTAAGGGTTTGTGAATCGTACCTTGAATGAGAATTATGTCATTCCTTATATAGGCGCAGAATCCTTGTAGGGTTCGTGCTCCTTACGTTTCGAACACATGGTGCTTATCCGGGTTAAAGATATCTATTCCATAGATAGAGGATCCTTAGCTAAACCGTATATGTAGTTTAGTTGGGGCTTGGGCTTATGTGAGCCCATTCCCTTTATTGGTGCGGCCCAAGTTATAATAGCCCACGCATGGTGGCTTTGAGCCTTAGTAATGTTTATTATTTGGGCTCGTGGCCCATATATAGACTATACGTCATCAGTTCTCTCCCTGATTCTTTTACATATAATAAGCTTAATGAATGTATCTAGGGGACCCATATGCATGAGAGGCCAAGGATTTTACACTTTGTCTGAGGAGGGAATTGCGCGCCAAGGGAACCGAAGAGTTACTGTTGTAACAACAGATTATATGCTTTTGAGGCTATTAAAAAACCGCTCAACTTGAACTTGAATAGAAAGTTGATGAACGTCTATACTGGAAGGGAGTCTTCTTGAACAGGTTGGCTAGCCCTTTTAATTTTTGTGACATTTTCTCTTTGATTTGGATATTTTTTGCCATTTATTGTACTTCCTGTGTGATTGCAGGCCTGTATTTGTTTCATCTTTCCGATAATATGCATTGGGTTGATTTTGTTTTATGATTACTAATCATGTTTGCATGAATCTTGATTAAGTTTGAAGGTTGTTTGTTATAAAGGTATGCATTTTTATTTTTTTTTTGGGTTTTATTGTTGCTTTTGGTTTTCAATATTTAAGCGTAATGATCGATCCTTGATGCAGAAATACATCGATACCCGAAAACAACCATTGGTGTTTCAATTAAATATACAAAAAACATTAATGTTTATTAGGATGCTTTTGCTCATCCAAGACGTTGTCCTATATATGACCTTAATGCTAATTTTGTGTGCATGTAAATAAAACAGATGATTAAGGTTCATCCAAAGATGCATGCATATTTTGGACAGGATTTTGAGCCTGTTGCCCATGAAAAAGCGAAAGCTAAGATTGAATTGATTGAAACTTTCAACCCTGATGATTCGACTTCCACACTAAAAAATCACACCTTTTTATGAAATTTCAAGAACATCTGATCAACACTATCCGAGGTTGATGAGAAGCTTTTGATATCAGGAGCCGATGGGATCCTAATGGACTTGGTGTCACACCCCAAAAATGGCGCAGCGGAATGTCATTTAATGGGTATGACTTCATAGACATGAACACAAGGCGTCAAAATAGAGAAATACTAAATTTCAACATCACGTCATAAGTCAAGTTACAATTATCCCAAGAGTCGGGTGAAACAAGTCATAATACATAAGTTCACAAAATGATCAAGTCTTAAGGCAATAAGCTTAATGCATAACTCTTCGAAAGCTCAGTCCGGAAAGGTCTTATCTTATGTATGGTAGGGCAGGCCAATACTCAACCTTCTAATGCAACTTCATTCTTAACACCTGAAAATGGATACTCGAATACGTCAACATAAAGTTGGTGAGCTCGTAGGTTTAAGAGTTAAACCACGAAGCTGTGAAATAAGTATAGTAGGACAATAGTGAGCAAGATACACGCATATATGCATTTAAATGGAACATGATGCTAGCGACAACTGAACCTGCCAATAATGTTACACACATGTTACCAATAGTGGGGAGCTACCCCACATAGTATTATCTAATGTTTCGGCTCCTACGCGGAGTTAAACAGTTGCGCATACATGAAACACAATTTGATAATCCCAATGAGTCACATATTGCAATCAAACGCACGTATTGTCCAAAAACATGTAAACAGTTTATCACAGCATGAAATCAGTTAGAAACCATTTGAGTACCACTTTCCCCCAAGGAAAACATATAAAAAAGGGGCTACGAAAACTCACCTCAAGCAATATTATAACCGGAAAAATAGTAAAGTCCAATGTGCAACGAAACCTTAACCGCGACCTAGATAATAATAGTTCGACTTAGTATCATGCTTAATGAAATGAAATGATGCAAATGTGTTCTCACAAGTTTGTATCACCAATGTACGTTTACGTTTTAGTTTTGTAAGAAAATACACTTTTCGACAAAGGTTACTCATGATTGTTGTGTTTTAATATCTTACAAAAATTCCCAAGTGTCCTACTTCAAAAGTCCGTATCTCGTTCAATATTTACTATTTTAGAAACTTTCGACTCATATAAAAAGTATTTAGACCATACTACAATAATTTTTAAGGACTCTATGCCTCATCCGGACTCTAAGCGCTCAAAACAACCCCAAAAGTTACCAATCAGCTCTAAAATTAAGTTCCAACTGTTGCTGAAATTTTTATAAAAGGTGTATTTTTCGACAACTTTTCAAGGCCGTATCTTTTTCGTTACAAGGTTTCACGACAAGTGAAAGTACAATCTGGAAACGTGAGTGCAAGAACTACAACTTTCATGTTTTGAAATATTAAAAATTCGGCCATCTAAAGGGTTAAAACAGGGCTTGAACTCGCGACCTCAGCACAGTTTTGTGCAGAATTTCAGCTTTTGTAAACTTTTAGTGATTTTCAAATGGACCTAACTTCTTCGTTACAAGTCCGATTTTGTTCGTTCAACTTCCGAAATTTAGCTAATAATGTCAAGTCTCAAAATATATTTGCCAACGCTACCGCGGACACGTTTTTCGAGGCTGTTTGGGTCAATTACGGGGGCTGCTGTACATAAATTTTGGGACAGAAAATGTATAACTTAACGGATTTGTATTTCATTCATTATTTATCGTTACGGTTCATTCCAAGTCCCTAGGTTTAATTTAAAGTGCCTATACAAGTTTTATGTTGGGTGTTTTTACTCGCGAGTCTCTATCTACTTTATTTTCTTTATTAAAGTCTGGTACTTGAAATGGGTGGTAATTCTTGTTTTACTTACTAATAAAAATAGCAAATGACTATAAAATCACAAGATTAATTATGACACTCCCTAACATATGTCTTCAAATGCATGTTAACTGGTTTTATAAGAAAAAGGAGTCTTAAGTATTTTTGTTGTGCTCATTGTGGGTCGATGTGTTTTAGGACAGTAATGGCGTCTTTGTTGTTTCAAGTTTTAGCCAAATACAACATACAAGTGTGCAATGACTTTGGTCAAAGGCATAAAAATAATGTTTATGATATGCATAAAGAAGTGTAAGTGTATTGAAAAGAGGCTGTGTGAACTTACAAAGTGAATGAGAAGGAGACGTAATGTATGAACTAAAGGACACAAGAAATCCAAAACCCTTAATCAATAGCTAAGAACCAAGCCAGAATACCAAAGTTTTCTTCCTCTTTTTTGTGCTTAGGGCTGTCGAACCACAAGAGAGAGGGGCCAGAGAGTTGTTGTAAGTGTTTGTTTGGAGGTGAAATGGATTCTCACGCAAAGTCCTCACTTATAGCAAGTTTAGGGATGGTTTTCTAAATAAAATAAGACTCTACTAGGAATAGGCCATTATAAAATTGTATGGGAAACTGGGAATTTGTTGAAGCGTGTTTGTGTGCTGAGAGTTTGAAAAAGAAGGGACAAGATTGTTGCTCAACTTTCTTGTTATCCAACTGAGAAGCTTAATGCACGTGGTGTAAAGAAACTTTAGTCAAACAAGATGAAAAGGAATAATTTTTTTTTATATTGTATGTTACTAGGGGAGGGGCAGCAATAGTTTACTAGGGTAGGGGCAGTAAGAAAGCAAGCATGGTATGGTATTATTATTATCACTAGTTATGATACCCGTGCACGCGCGAGTTTTTTTTTTAATTTTTTAAAAATATTTATTTAAAATTTTTAATTCTATTATTAATTGCATCTTATTTATATTTTTTGTATTTATCTTTTACTTGTCTTCTAGATAAATATAAAATAAATAATCTTTTTTTTTAATATATTATCTATATTTTTTGTATTTATCTTCTACTTGTGTTATGGATAAATATAAAATATTACCTAATAAGAAAATATTTTTTTTTTTATAAAATTATTACTAAATTAAGTATGAATTGATTTTTTTGAAATGCAAAATTCAATAGGGGTTTTATTTTATTATATAAAAGATTATTTTTATTTTTATGTTAAAGCTTCACTTTTAGCTAAAAGGTAATGTGTTAAATATTAAATATAGTATGCATAAGTTCCTAGGTGATTATTTTGTGTTATGGTGTGATTGGGCCGAAAGTCAAAGAGAAAAAGGTTAATATTATTTGTATTTTTGTAGTAGTTTATTAAGTATAGTAATGTATTAAATTAATTATTAAGGTTATTTCGTATTTTTTTGTATGCATAAAATGTAAAAGTGTTTACACGTAAATTATTTTAGACTGCAAATATAAAATGGTAAAATGTGCTTGAAATAGTGATGACATGCCAAAAATAAATAGACTAAATTTAGTCCGAAGCCATTGCACGTTAAGTGTTGTTTTCTAGTTTACACGATTGGACTTAATGGTTACACACGTAAAAGTAATTATGTGACTTCCAAAATAAATAAATTTGAGTTTGAGGTTGAGTAAGGACCTGAAAAATAGTGGGTTGTTATACTTGGGAATGTCATCAATGCAGGTATGTAAACTATTAACATTTTCACCTATCAATGTGTAAAGATGATTTGATATACAGAAGTTATTATATCAATGTATTATAAATCTAATGCTACATTGGCTAATTTCTTTAATATCAGTAATAGTGCTTTTATTACCTTTGCAGTAGTGGCATACAAAGTTACCTCATAACAAAACCAAATAGTAAAATAGCAAAGGGTTTCGCGGTTGCATAATTATATTGCCAAAATACATGTGTATGATATAGTTTGATACTTTTTCAGTACTAAAGCATCAACACCTTGGCATAGTGATCGGTGTTCTAATGTCCTCACAAGGGTCTCAGGTTCGTTGAACCACCATAAGTAAATACCATAGCTGATCAATGACAGGAAAGGATTCAAAAAAGGATATCCCGACTAGACCGCATACATCTGAGTAGATCATTCTAGATAACTTAAAAACCATATTAGTTTACCCCGTTTATGTTTATATAATGTTTAATAAATTAAGCTATGATGTTCAGCCTACCAAGTGCCACATATATTTTTTTTAAAAAGCTAAGATTATTAACAGATTTCAGTTGACTAACCTAATATATATATATATATATATATATATATATATATATATATATATATATATATATATATATATATATATATATATATATATATATATATATATATATATATATATATATTATACTTGAAGTATTTATTCTAAGAATTTACCAGGTACACAACTAAATGTTAATTGTAGTTTAAAGATAAATAAATATATAACTGTTTGGTGACTAATTTGTTTACTTATTTTATTCATGAAAATTGACTTAAATTTTCGAAACATGTGTTGTTTATTATGTTCGTGAATAGATGACTAAGCGCGTGGACACAGGTGAGGAGAATTTGGCGTGTTGGAAACGGAGAACGAATAGTGATATAATGGTTATCAGGTAATGGCATGAGTGTCATCTATATGAAAGCGGCGAGCTACGAGCCAAAGTTGGCCATGCTCTTTACGTAACTTGGCAATGTATGCCGGAGCCTTCGGTCGGTCAAGGTAAGAGTCTATGGTTTACATACTTTTTGCTTTACAACTTGCATTCTAGCTAACTTGGGTTTGTGCTTATTTCACATCTAATTGACCACCTTGGCCTTTCCTGCCCAATAAAAAATAAACCCAATGAAACATTACTTATAATTCAAGCTACCCACAAAATATTTTATAGTCATAGTACATTTGTGGTGAAAAAAATATAAATTATGCGTTTTTTTTTTCTTTTTTATTTATTTGTAAATTTGCCTATAGGCATACCCATTGATGACCGACTACTTAAAATCAAGGCTACACAAAATAGGCAGGCAATGCCAACGAGTATAATAGAGATGAGTTGTGCATTGAGTTAGTGACGTCTTCTATAATCCTGATGGAGTTACTATGCAATATTTAGTGAAAGGAGATGATGGGATTTTGGTTTATGATGTTGCAGCCACAATATACATCGGTTGTATTACCAGTAGGCAACTATGATGTTGAAAAGCTTATGCTTTATGTACCCACACTCAATGTGTCCAATAGAACTCATGCATATTATTCGTATATCTGTTAATGTTTCTTATCAAGTTCGTAGTAGTTACATGGTTACTCATAATGTATAATTATAAACGATTCATCACGTACTGTTGTAATCTTAATAATTTCATGGCTGTCAATTTTTAGGTATATTTGAACACTTTCCCAATTGTTGAAAACTGAAAAACTTATGCCTAGTGGCAGAGCTAGAAAAAATTTCTTGGGAGGGCCGAAACAATTTTTTTTTTCTGGAAGAACATTAGATAGGAGGGCCGAGATGGAAAAATCAAAATTTAACACATGAAATCGCGAAAAAATACACTAACGGGCTTAGGCGTAGGGGGCCGTGACCCTTCCCGGTCCCTTAATAGCTCCGCCCTTGCTTATGCCTTAAGCGCACTCTTTACTTGAATGATTATCTGGTTTAAGTAGTGGAATCCCCTCAACATATTTAGTTTCCTGAAGGTTTAATTTTGGTGTTTTCTTTTGTTAATCCATTTTCGGTTTTTATGCAGTGCCATCGAGTAACTTTAATCCCAAGAATTTAGATGGGAGCTTGATGAGAAGAGACTTTTTAGGACAGATTATATGTTTAATTCAACTATGCGCACAATTGTTTGAAAAAATGACTACTACAAAAAATTAATGCATGATGTTGATGATAAAAAGGCCATCGTATGAAAACTTTGTTGGTAATGTATCCAAAACATTCAAGAAATCGGGTTATCGGGTGACATCTTTGCATGATGGAAAGTCGCAAGAGCAATGAGATTTTAGTCTTAATGCTTTGAGGACTAAAATACAAATGTGGCCCGTGTATTATTTAATGCTAATCTTGTATGACTTGGTATTGATATATAAAATGTCGCCCATGTTATAAACTATGATATGCCGGGGAATATTGAAAATTATACTCTTTTTATATGACGTATGTTCTATTATCTCGAGCAAATGCTTATACATATCAATAGTCCTATGCCTCTGTAACCTTCTAGACATGAGGCTTCCAAGTTTAAGCCTGGATCAATTCGTGATATGCCACCCTAATGACACGTTTAGAAAAATATCATTGCATGACATTTTGCTTGAAATTTATAAGATAATTCTTAATCCAAAATCATTATTTGAAAACAGTTAAGTAAATAAAACCATATATATTTAAGAGTTCAGATTCTTAATAGAGTAAGTAAAACCATTTAAGACACGATAAATTTAATAGGTATTTTGCTCTTAGTAGGTTATGTAACAAGTTGATTTAAGAAAAGAAGAATACTTGCTTTTGCTAACAGATAAATTTAATTTTGATATCCAGATGGGTGTTTGAATGTTAGTTATACTCCGTAACAGCTAAACTTACAAAGTTACATGGTAACACAACCATTAATGTTTCAACATAATATTAAGAAATAAATTTATCTAAACTATCGATACACAAACATAACATGCGGTAGCTAAACTTCATACATAAAGATGATCATGTTTATGAAAATACCATATCTGAACTTCACAACGTACATCAAACATAATTATAAAATAAAAGTAAGCATCATAAAGACAAAATAAAAAATAAAAAATAAAAGTAAGCTATTTGTTTTTTAATAAACAAAAATATGTTATTTAAAATTTTAGAGAAAACCCCGCGCGTGCGCGGGTATTATAACTAGTATGTAATTAAAATATTTACGAATAATATATACATTGGTGTCATGTTGGTGATCGATAATAAACAGCAAGATTAACTTTATAGATACCCCTTTTAAGAATATGATAGAAATGTACTAACAAGCTTTAACAAGAACATGATCTAATGGAGTTTCAATAGCTAGAGCCTAGCTAGAAGTAATAAACTGAAGTCTTAATTTGTACCTTCTGACCTTCGTCCACTGAAGTCGTCGATCTTTGTTATAAAACATGTTCTAAGGAAAAAAGAATCTAGGAGTTTCAAAACTTTTTGATAACTGTCATAGTTTCATTACATCCAGTGCATGCATATATCAATCTTGAATTCTCTATTAAAGTACCGTAGTTTTCAAGTAATTAAAACTAAATGAGTTTACGTTTACTCGATCATAAGATTTCACTCCAGCCGTTTTATGTCCGACATCAACAGATTAAATCTCGGATTTGACTCCACGTCGAGATCAAGATAACTATTCAAACTGAATGATAGAGTTGATCAGTCTTGCAATTTAAAGTGTGTTAGTCAATAATTATTAAAAAGGTAACATCATACGCTTATGGTGGCTTATTTCTTCAATAAGTTGGCCAGCTTTTCAATTCCTCATCCAACGTTTTAGACCTGAATGCTACACGTATATGAAGAGTCTTATTTTAAGTATTTGGTTTACAAACTCAGCCCTGAGTACTTAATTGATTATCGTCTTTAGATCACAGTTTCTATCTTCTTTATTCGATCATTAAAATGCATCTCGATCTATACTACTATAACACTTAAACAATTAACATGTTACGGACTTAAGTTACAAAGTAACTAATCGTATATTCACGCAAGTTACACATTACTAGTAATTGTATATATAGATCTTAAGCTTTAATTAATGAATGCTGAAAGTTAGACATAAGTCTATGAATTAATAATAAGATAAAATACAACTTTCAAAAGACAAATACATAAGAACCACTTCAAAATATTTCTGAATCCATCATTGATAAGTGATTGTTGATTAATGTAAATTTATAGCATTATACATCAAATGAAATTACAGGAAAACCTTCAATATCTTTGATTTAAAGGGAAACCGATCGACCTGCTGGTGTCGTCCCCCACTGTCATATCCATGATGCCATGACCAACATGTAGTAGTTGGAAGAGAGAAAAAAAAGAAAAAAAGAAAAAAAAAAGGACGTACATGGCCATGGAGATGGGATAGATCCTGATACGTAGTTGATAAAACATTTGGTTTCATCCGAAATTTTGGTATCTAAGAGACAATTAGTTGCTTAAGATTGTATTCTATCAATGAACTATCAATTCCAAACCGTGAATAGAGTGCCTGCATGAATCAACAATTTATAACTAGTTTAGCTAAGCACGCCTTTCACGTGTTAAGTTTTGGTGAAATACGACACATTCTTAGGGTTTGGAGTACCTGAGCATGAATGGTGCAATGTGTGTTTTGTCCCATGCTTGAAAGACTATAATTTATAATCTCAGCACCACCTTGCTCTATAATACTTAGAACTCGTGGAAGCTCGATTCTCTTGTTACTTGCCTTAATGATTAAGTTCACCTCGAGGGTTGAATCCATTTCACTCACTTGAACGACATGTAAGTTGATTTCATTGCTCATCGCACCTCCTGACTCGTTTTCTAGCTCTTTTTTTCTAGCTGTCAATCGCTCCACCATTTCTTTCCATTGTTTTATCGAATCAGTAGCTTTTTCCAATAAACCAAACAATGGCATTCTTTCCTGTATCATATATATCCAACATAAAATTAAACACATATGATTTAAGTAACTATACTACTTCGAGTAATGTTTATGCCATTACCAGCTAGCTTAAGTTTATCGGGTTTAATTTTTAACATGTACATATACTACAACTCGAACGTTAGCTAAATGTGCATGTGCGATTTCTTCAAAATATTATTTACGTGTAGATTGTGTTTATTGAATTGTTATATATTACAGAAAATTATTGAAGAATATATGTTCTTGGATTTTGTTTGATATATGGATCAAAATCAAGATAAAAACAATGTACGTACGTTAGACTGAAGACGAAGGAGGGAGGCAAGTCTGGAGTAGAGATTCTTCATTTGATCCCGGCGTTGTTTTTCCATGGCGGCGGGTGGCCGGTGAGAAGATGAACCGGAAGGGCGTTTCATGTTTTAGGTTAAGATGAGTTAAGCTATAACGATCAGTATAGTATCAGCTGCTTGCGGTCTTATATATGCATGCATGGTGCCTAATTTTTGTAATTTCAATTGCAAACGATGTTGACAAACGATATTTTTACCATCAAGTCTATTTTCCCTAAATGATACGGAGTATATATTATAAATTAATAATAATAATAAGTCAAAAAACAGTCGTTCTCGGAAAATTCTATCACGATACTAGGCAACTCAGCTCACGCTTAACTGTTACAACCGATTTGAATAATCAATCCCCACGTGGATTTAAAAATTATAAATAGAGAAAAAGTCCAAAACCACATAATAAAACACTCGCAGGTTAATCGCGTGGTGCGTCGGTTGTAATAAAATTTGTGACGATAAATATTTTTTAATTCTTTGTTTTTCGTTACAACAACTTTATAAATGGTGAAAATTTTATATTTGAGTAACTTTAACTATGATGATTCTTTAAATTGTACAGGTGGTGTTTAAGTACTTAGGTTATTGGATTTTAGCCATAGATGATTAGTAAGTTAATTAGATTGTACAATGTAATAAAATGGTTGTATTGTTAAGTGAGGGGTGATTTAAAAAGAATATTAATTGTATGTGGTAGCATTCTCTTCAAATACAATTTCGAATGATATATTCTCTTTTAATTAAACGGCTCTTTCTTTGACAATCTCAAATGATAGTGAAAACGGATTAATGGGTATTCTTAAGAATTTTGTAAGATGAAGATGGTGGAGTGATTGGAGTTAGGATCAAATGAGAAATATAATTAAGATGAGAAGAATGAGAAAAAACCATAACCACAAATATTAGATGCACCTACAAAAATAAGTGCATCTCCCTATTAATTCATTTTACTTATTTGAAATATGTGGCTACAATTTCTTATCACTCTTCTTATTTCATTTAATCTTCTCACTAGATCCGTACTCTGTTTGTATATTGTATTTTCAATTATGTTTTTTTATTATATACTGAATTATGATTAATTAGCTATTCAGTTGGGAACTTGAGGAAATGAAGGTATAACTTTTTGATGTACTAAAAAAATGTTGCCCCGTGATAAAAGAACTCACCTCTATTTCGTGGAGGTGAGTGAAAGAAATGACGTTTTCCTTGTGTTATGTTCTTAAAGCCTTAAGTATGGTAATGCAGCAACGCCGGTGTTGTCGGCGTTACCAGACCGTTCGTCCCGCGTTACCAACGTTGTTGGATGATGTGTTGCTCCAACAACTTGCGTTTTTTTTTTTTTTTAATGGGATTTTGGTGTGTGTATGTGTTGATTGTGTGTGTTGGGTTAAAGATATTTTTTTTAAGTGGGTCGGGCTAGGTATAAAGTGGGCCAAGTTATTATTATTATTATTATTATTATTATTATTATTATTATTATTATTATTATTATTGTTGTTTTACAAGAAATTAGTGGGAAGTCGAGAAACTATCTGGGCCTCCACGTCTCTAGCTATTGCAAAAAAAATTATTATTATTATTATTATTATTATTATTATTATTATTATTATTATTATTATTTCAAATTTGTAATATTTTTTAATGTTTTTGTATTTTTATTTAAATTAATAAAAGTTTAGTTTGTTTGAAAAATGAAAAATAATATAAAATTGTGGGTCTCAAAACATGTAGTGTTAACATGTTATTGAATGTTATGATAGATGAGTGTTTTCGGGTGTTGGTGCTAAAAGTTAGGAAGGTGTTGTGGCTGCAAATTTTGGGTGTTAACATGTTACCACACCTATCGCTTAGTATCATCAACAGCTACCGAGGCGGTGTCGCTATTACCGTCTAACTTTAACAATCACAGTTGTTTCCTCTCGCTTTGATATCGTTGTATTGCGCGGGTATCATGCTAATAAATATTGAGCGGCGTATATATATGTTTTTCAGCTTTTTTTCCTGTATTTGCAACCATTTTTTTAGGCCATAAACGCTTTGCTTTTACTGATAACGTTTTAAATGGCCTCAAGTTATTAATGCTCAAAAATTATAAATACTAGTAATAGCTTTACATAAATAAAAGAAAATAGACAAATCGATGATAAGTCGACGATATTGTTAGAATAGATAGAAACAAGCTTGACAATTTGGTTTAGTCCAAACCCATTCATACTACGTACATACACCCCACGTTTCTTGTCATGTAACGTCTGGAAAATAAATGTCTGAAAATCGCATGACTTGTGAATAGGCATCGTAATTGTCTGCTAAGATATAGCCCAATTGTTGCTTTGTCTCCGATGATGTTTCACATAAGACCACCGTATTGTAATGTTTGAAAGTCGTCGCAAGTCAAGCCGTATAGCCATCCAATCAGATTGAGCAATTCTGTCGGCCCATTTTTAGTTCACATTCATTTTCCTATGTTGTGTATCAAAATAAAATAAACTCGTTACAAAGTCACTAGCACCGTACCCACGTTTTGCGTCAGCGGATACCCTGTAATAAAAAATTTTGACGAACAATATTATTATGTTCAATTATATATTTTTCGTGATATAATTTTACGCATTGCGGGAATTTTAGAGAAATAATTTTATAGCACACTATCTCATATAATTTGTATTTTTGAATAAGGGAATATTTTAATACTAACGTAATTATATATTATACATTTAGCTTTATTGTTTGTATTTTTAAATTATTGTTTTGTGTTTGAATGATTTGTACAATATGATATATTATTTGTGTTACTTAATTTAAGTTTAAAGAATGTTTTAGTGACATTTAATGAAGAAAAATGAATTTTTTCATTATATGTAGTTAAGATAAAATATGTAATACTGATGATGATAATAATAATAATAATAATAAAACAAAAAAGCATATTTTACGTGTTAAATGATATCATTATTAGATTGACTATATGTATCTTTAGGTCGACATGCCATATTAGGGCCTGTTTCTTTTTCATTTATGGGAAAGAAGTGGGTCCTTTAGCATATTTAATATGATTATTTTTCATGTGAGGTCCAATTATTTCTTTCATTCATCTATATCAACAAAGGATGAGAAATGGTGTCCTTCTCAACCAGATGTTACAATGGACATGGGACTCACATAGGCCCACTTGCTACTTAATCCAAAAAAAAAAAAAAAAAAAAAAAACAAAAACAAAAAAACTCACCCTTACTACTCTCTTTGGGTAAAAAGGGTTTACACCATCTCAATGAGAATTTATTTATCTTTCATTGACAAAAGTTGTTAATAGATCCAATTTTTATCACAGAACCCATCAAACAATCTTATCAACTTATTTTTTTATCGAAATAAAAACAATAAACTTTCACCCTTTTATTAAAACTTAAATATCTCGTAAACCGTAAATCATCAAGCTACAAAAAAAATATCATTGCGACGAGAATTAAATTATCTTTCTATAAACATGCATTGTTATATATATTTTCGACGAATTTTTTTTTTTTAATTTTCTGCCTAGAAAAATCGTATATGATTTGTAAAAATCATATGTGATTTGTAAAAATCATATATGATTCGTTAAAATCAAATCATATATGATTCTTACGAATCATATATGATTTTTAAAAATCATATATGATTTGATTTTAACGAATCATATATGATTTTTACAAATCATATATGATTTTTCTAGGCGGAATTTTTTTTTAAAAAAAAGTTCGTCGAAAGTATATAACAATGCATGTCTATAGAAAGATGATTTAATTCTCGTCGCGATGGTATTTTTTTGTAGCTTGACGATTTACCGTTTGCAATATATTTTGTTTTAAAAAAAAAGGTGTCTATAATTGGTTCATTTGTTTTATGGCAAATATGAGATTTATATTCATCTCATCTCATCTTTCATTAAGTAGGCAATTCAATATCCTTTCGACAAATTTATTTATTTCGTTTTTTAAGGTTATTCAATATTACACGATATGAAATCACATGTGATTATGCAAGTTTTAGAGTTCAAATCCATGTGATGTCACAAAATTACATGTGATTGCACATAATCACATGTGATTTTAATTAAAAATCACAAATGATTTACAAATCACTTGTTATTCTCTTGGGCGTAAATCTCGACACTCATAAACAACTTGAAAAGAAAGTTCGTCGAAAGTATATAAACGTGTCACTTTAATGAAAGATGATTTTATGTTTGACATGAATGTATAATTACTTTTACTCACTGGTGAACGGTTTACGAGATATTTAATTTTTAAAATAGATGTTGCAAGTTTTTTAAAATTTTGATTAGAAAATGAACTTATAGAATTGTCTCATTTGATATTTGATTTTCTTTTTTTTAATCTTTGTTGAACCAAATTCTATTTGTGCATACTCATAAGATACGGCCCTGTTTCATAGAATATTGGACGTTACAACCAAAACTAAAAAGCCTACTTGTACCATAAATATAGTCAAAGTTCAAACCTAATGTGTGCTGAAGTCTAGGGGCGAGGACAGGTTTAAAAGCAGAAATCCAGGATTATACGGACCAAAGACCGGACCAATATCTAGCCAGTTCTGATCTTAGACTAGTCGGGCGAAAGTCCGATTTGTCTATCAACGCCTTGAGACGTGATTTTTAATTCGATGAAGACCATACATGTCCATAGACTTAGAATTTAAAAGTGCCCATGGATACTCTTTCCTGCAACATGGTATCATCCTACTAAAGCATGGTTTATGGCCTAGGAGAATTAGTATAAAATGAAGGTCATTAACAGAAAAGTCTCTTAACCACTTTCAATCATGAGGCAACCTTCTCCTAATTCTGCATATTTATATTCGTTCTGGCTCGAGTGCACACAAGTTAAAGAGCTATTGCGCTTTTTGCATATATGAGTGACAACATACAATCATCCATCATTGGGAAAGTCCCCGAGTGAAACACAGTCAAAACTGTCTATATCGACACAAAAAGCGGAAATAGAGGCAATATCGAATTTGTTCACTTGTTTAAAACTAACAAATTACTCAAGTCAAATGACACCTTTGGTCATTTCTATAATATTTCTGTATTTTATCATTATCGAAAGGCATTTTATATCCAAACAGTTGCTAGTCTAGGACTATCTGCCAGATAAAGAAAAGTAAAAGAACCCCTCACCCGCTCAATTCCAAACATTTATATATGTCTACAACTCTATCAGAGCACAAGCTGCTCATCAATTTACAGTGTAATACATTAGCAAGAACTTACCGTGAATCTCATGTTGGTCAGCAGTTTGTTGTAATGCACACTATGCAGAACCCTTTATCCCAAAAATAGATTAGCAAGTATTGATAACAAGATACCGATATCTTCCGACACACTCTGCGAACTAGCGATGGTGAATTTTAGAGAAGTATTCTGATGACTGTTTGTCGCATATCACCTTTTAGGTTTATCTTCTTCTAATAGTAAATGTACTATAGATTGGATGACACTATTTTCAGCAATGTTTGCAGTCTGTAATATAAAGAAAAACAAGAGCCTGAATCAGCAAAAAGAAGGCATAATGGGGGAGACCTGTGCAAGGTTATTAGAATATGATACATACATGATGGAGGAAGCAAATAATGGTTAAAAAAAAGCGAAGAAATTTGGACGGATACACAGAAAGCATGGAGGGAAAACTTGCAGATTATAAAAGTTATCAAAAGAAGGAAGAAACAGATGACAACCAAAATAAATATATATATATATATATATATATATATATATATATATATATATATATATATATATATATATATATATTTTTTGGTAAACATGGGTTTCCGACTCGACATTGCAAGCCGACTAATCCCACGATGACTACCCTTTTTGGATAGCCCGGAGTCGGCGCAGGTGAACCTCCGTGGCCAGAAGGGGATTAATTTTCTCCCCGTTGGATTCGAACCCTTGACCTCCTCTTTGGAAGGTTGGTCTTACTGCTGGCGCTGGGTCACCCCTTGTGGTTACCAAAATAAATCTAAGGAAAGTTAAAACTGGAAAGAAACTGAAAAAAATATTTGCGAAGTGTTATCTAAAGTTCCTAAAAGACTTAAACTAACGAAATTAAAATGATATTTTATTAAGAATGACGAGACTTGCCCTTAACCGAAAGAGACACATGAACAGGAAAACCCAAAACTGATGACAATCTGGATTGAGCGGGTTTTTCATTGCAAAAATTAGTGAACACCCCAAAAAATTCGATTTGAGCGCAACCAATATATACACCAACACCTGACAGTAAGCACTAATGTAGCATACCTGCGGCTTCCTAATTAGCTCCTCCAAAATTGAATGGAGTGTTAGCCGAAGTTCCTTGAAGAGAACAGCGGTTTGAGCTGGTGCAGCCATTTTCAACCAACCATCTATGATTACAAGACCAGTCTGCAAAACAAAACCACCCAAGACTAGCAAGTTTAATCCATTATAAACCATTTTAAATCTGGTCGTTGCATAAATTCCGATTCATATATTTATAAAATCTCTACATGTAAAGTATAGCCTTTTTATACATGGATTTAACCCTAATTAAACATTTCTAGGGTTTATATTTGCTAAAGTGATCAACCAAACATTTTGGTGTTTTCACTCGTGAGATTTTGTAAATTCAGAATATATTTCACCTTGTAAGAAAAATTGACAAACTTAAGTGAGTATGACTCAGATGTGTAAAAAAGTATGTCAACTGTAGAAGAAGAAAGATACCTGGTGTTGAATGTTCATGGAACCACCGAACAACAAAATGGAGTAGGGAGAAGTGATGGTAGTATCTCTAAGAAATACCTTCGTTGTCTCAACCTAGAAGCATTGACATTAGATAAGAAAAAGTTAGAACATTAACCTTACAATCAAATCATCCATGGACTTCTAGTCTTAAGACAGATATTGCACAAAAAAATAATAATAATAAATAAAAAATAAAAAAAATTAAAAATTAAAAATTAAAAAAAAAAAAATTATAACGGATGGAACAAAAACGAACAATTGAAGTCATACCTTTTCAAGGAAAACAAGAAATGGATGTTGAAAAGTTTTAGTGTTGCTATTGACAGAAGTAGGATGAACATGGACCACCCTTCTTCCATCAAACCATACATTAGAGTCCTCGGTTGCAGGACCTGCAGACTGTCTAAGGCTATTCAGAGCTTTCTCAGAGATGCCTTGTTCTGTGGCAGCTACATTGGGATATAAACCAGCGCAAAGCAAGGCCTGCAAAGATAAATTTTGGATCCAGAATCTCAGTTTCAAAGAGAACTTGAGATGCATTTATTAACTAGTGTCACAAAATTTGTTAAACAGCACCTATTAGTAGAATTTCAAATATGAAAGTAATGAACAAGATAACTATCTCCCCATAAAGTAATTTATTTTCCATTCATAGGTCACTAATCAGAGTCCTTTGAAGTCGTATACGTGAAGCAAAAGTGAACTAGTCAGATATTTCCCTCCTAAAACAGCATGGGGTCGACCAAAATATGATATATTGAGAATTAGAGCATTAAACATGAGTGATGGTTACCTTCACAACTGAGGAGTGATTTGAATAAACATTGAACGTTTGTGAAGCATCTGAAAACCAGCTGTCAAGTTTCTCTCTCCATTTACCACCACTCTGATGAATAAAAAACACCAACAGTTAAAGATTCCTTACAAAGGCAAGATAATCATATCTCTTAGTGATACATATACACTGTTTTATTGTGTAAACGCAGACATGCAAAAAGTGTTTCATACTATCTAATATCGCACTAAATACTAACTGTTTACAGTGTTAAAGGCACAAGGCAGTTGAGACTAGGAGAATCATGTTATCATTCCGCAATATCTCTTGTTATCTATCTTGCTGGTTTAAACTTGTTTAAAACATTTATATAAGTAGGTTTCTGTTCTCAACCATGTATCAAGTTGAGCAGTGACAGTTTCATGGTATCAAAGCAGATTATAAGGCACAAGAATCTGGAAACCACAATTAAGAACCCTGAGTTAGAAACCCTAGTCATAAAATCCACTGCATTGCATTTGCACCTACCACCCTTGCTGCTGCTATCAAGCCCTTGCCTATCACAACCAATTAATTCTTATTTCATGAGTGTAGTTGGTACCTACATGTCTTCTAGTCACTAGTTGTTTATGGTATCTGAAAGCCTCTTTAGGAAGAAGTAATATAAATTCTGATCAAGATCCCTACATAACAAGTGCCTTCAGTAAGCAGGTTTTGAGAACTAATGATCTGATTTTGTGAATCACATTAATCAATAATCATCAACCATGTTATATAACCTATAAAGGAAGGTTCTGCTTATCAATAATATATCAGTTCCAGGTCTAATGCTTTCATAAATGAAGTTGAAAATTGATTACAAGTGGCATGTATTATTCCACTTATCTTCACCAGCACACTAGAATACTTTTTTGCGGATGTTCCCGTTAACAAAACCTTTCTCTTGAATCAGCGGTTACACGTAGATTACAAACAACATGCATACATATTACTATGTGTCTATGTCAAGAGACATTTAAGCTACCTGATAATTTTTTGGAAGGTCAATAAGACCAATGTCAGCCAGCAACGTTCCAAACTGTACCCGCATGTCCCTATCATGTTGGTGTACAAATTAAATATGAAATTAGAACCACACACAGAGTACAGTAATTTTATCTCTTTCATTATTTCACCTATGAGAGTAATATGATAACTCAGCTTTCATTCGAAATGATATATTCGAAAAATCCATGTAGGCTGTAGATTTTATAATGATATATTCAAAACTTTTTAGGATTTGAAGAAAATAAAAAAATATAAAATATAAGTATAATTATAAGCCAAGAAAAACAGGGGAAGTATGTGATGAAGATTTTAAATACCATTAAGGTTCCATAGCTGTTGGAAAAGATGACAAACCTTATCATGTACATAACAGAGCTGCTTAAATAATGGGACTTGCAGAACCGTTCTGCAGCGTGAGATCCATTCTGCCAAGAGAAAGCTGTACTTGTTAGCAGGTAACTTCGTTTTCGGACCAGTGTACATCATTCATATAAAACCATGCATAACTAAACACCTAACTGAGACCGCAAAAGAGAACTGTAAGATAAATATTTCAGGACCCTTAAAAGAATATTGAACTAACCTCACGTAAAATTTTATCCCATTTCTTATATGCAATCATCATAATCAAATGGTCAGACTGTCGATCCCCGTTATCCTGATCATTTGCACCCCCAGCCTTATCAGTTAATAGAGCCAACTTTGCTCTATCAACAGCATGCCTCTGAGATTGAAATAGTTTTAAATGTAATGGATCCCAACTTTCCTTCAGAAATATAAAGAGTAATATGAAAAATAAAAAAGTACCTCATCCTTCGGGTATATAAAAGGTGATTTATAGCTTAAGAATGCTGAGATTGATAGAATAGGTGATAAGCAGCCAAATATACCACCATATAACATCATCTGCATTGAATGAAACCATCAAGAACACATATTACTATATCCTATATGTAAATAAACACAATCACGGACACATTCACATTCACATGAGATCACTTTTAAAACTTAATTATCATAAATAAGGTTCTATCACTCACCAGCTAATCACTCAGATCCAAAAAAAGGTTCTATCAAAAGGTAGTTTTAGTATGGAAGAAAATGGTGATATAAAAAGTTTGTCTTAGCATGGAAGAGAGTTATCTAGTATCAAAATATGAAATGATCACAAAACTACATGAATGTTCAAAATTCGGAAAGGCTGATAAATCAAGAACCAGGTATTGCTTATGCCAGTTATAGCCCTAATGGCTATGGTTAGCATTTAGCAATTTGTATTTATTGTAATCTCTAACTCCTAGTTGACTCATGTGGGAGTCGTATTAAGTTCTGATTTTCCATGTATATCACAACACATGCTACTATCTTTTACCTATGACAAAACAAGATCGAACAAAAGTAAAATCCATTTCTTTTTTTAATACCTACATTTATAACCCTCTATTTTGATCCAAAATTACCATCTTCTTTAATTTACCATCTTCTTTAATAGTATTAAGAGGTGCATCAATTGTTTCCTGTATTTGTTCCAGCCAATAGTCAGATTATGGTGTTCAATGGCTTTTGGATCTTGTAGTTGGTGGGGTGGCTATAATTAATCAGATAACTATATGATTTATTTTCTTGGAAGCATACAGTTATATTAATCACAATTGAATGTATAACCATTAACCATAGCTATAAGAGCAATTTAGCACTTTTATATTTATTTTTACTATGTTCCAGAAGCACTGTTAAAAAAATTATCAAGGTAAGTACACTATAGTACTATACATAAGCCAGGTTTTGCCTTTGATGTTTAAGTGTTCAACTTTACTAAGACTGAATTCTTTAATGCTACAAATTTGTATAGCATATTATCAAAATTATCGCTGAAAGATATAATTATCATTCTCTAAAAACAAAATGTTAAGTTAATAGTAAAGATATTTACAATACGAAAATCTAAGTGTGCAGACCTTTCCAATTAATACATCGACAGGGAGTTTAGCCAAGTGATACCCGAGAGGTGTCAACTCTTCATCACCGTCAACAGCACCAACCTGAACCATATTCCAGTCAGCGCATAACATGGAAACTAATACTTGCAAGTAACAACATTTAATTAAGTTGTAGGACACATGATAAACGAAATAAGATGCTATGATATCATAATACCTCATATAACAATGCAACTGCTGAAGTGATGGCCTCTTCCGTTGGAGGTTCAAGGGCCTAAGAGCATAATCAACCACCAGATGTATATCAGTGAAGGAAAAGGAGCATCAGGCAGCCAATGAAATCCAAAAAAAGATGTAGTTAATCTTCTACTACATATCTAATTTACCTTCTGCAAAAATGGCATTATGCGACCAAGAGAAAGTAATTTGATTTGTAAGCACAATTCTACCAGTGGCATCCGCAACATCTCTGGGAGCTTCAGACAACAAAGAACACATCAAGTGGGTCTCAAATAAGTAGCCACCATACATACATGTAAAAATAATAATGATACCTGAAATGGCCGCATGAGCTTTTCAAATCTGTGACGTGTATACAAGCAAAAGCAAATTCCCGGTTTTACACGTCCAGCTCTTCCCCGTCGCTGCCTTGCATTAGCTCGAGATATCCAGTCTTCAACCATGCTCGATAGTTTCTAGTGGCATAATAAATATATTATCAAACTAGCAACATTAACATAAAGCAAACTAAGTATTGTTTATATAAGTTTCTTTTGCAAGATTGTTGTATGAATAAGGATCTACATTTGAGAATACGATTATAGGGAGACAAGATGCCTTTTCATAGTTATATTAATATTGCAGCCAAAGCTGACTAAGTTGATACATGCCTTATAAGCAGAATGGAAATAAATGTACAAGGTGTCAACTCAGGAATTATTAATGAATATAGGTGAGATGACAAACCTTCCTTGGATTGTAACGATTCTCCTTATGCTTGCCACAGTCAATGACATAAACTACATCGTCTATCGTAATACTAGTCTCTGCAATATTTGTGGCTATTATTACCTGCAACATAAAACAATTTATAGAACATATGACTGGAAACTAATGATAGATAATGAATGGCATCTAATGAGACGTAAATTCCATGAACCCCTTCATAATGAACATTTATAACTTCAATAATATCCTGTTTGTGTGTCAAGGGTCATATTATACCCATGCCACATATAGCCATGAAAGCACAATGAACCAACAGCAAAATATGGTGTATTACCTTGCGGATACCATCAGCAGGTCTTTGGAACACTTTTTTCTGCTCAGATGAAGCAATATTTGAATGCAGTGGTAGAAGCCATTCAGATGCTTCCCCGCGAAATTGGTAAGAAGCAGCTAATTTGTCAAGCAATGTGTGAATTTCAGCAACTCCCTGTTAGAAGAAACTAACTTATTCTAACCCATAAATGAATTGCCACAAAGAAAACCACAGAAGCATATATAGAACATAAGATCATCAATCATGGGACTTACTGGTAAAAAGACCAATATTGCACCCTCAGGATAAGTTTCATCAACGTGACAAATTAAGTCCTCAAGAAGATCATAATCAATAACATCTTCATTCAGTTTTTTCTGTCAGAAAGGATACACAATTCCTAAAATTGAACTCCAGAAGTGTATAACCTTATCAAGCATTATAGAAACATTTACCAGATTTTGCTGAGTTTGCTCACTGTATGTTTGATAGTTTTCTGGGACATAATAGGGGTTTGTGTTGCCTTTGGATAAAACAGATTCATCACCCCATGCAGATATGACGAGATTTTTCTTTCCCCTGTGGTTGTCAACAGCAGCACCTTGAAGCTACCAAGTTAAAAATTTGTAACTAATTAGTGCAATTAAATAGATAATAGCGAGAAGATCAACATAAAAGTTACAACATTATCCAACTCCCAATATATATACTAATAAACCTTTTTCATTACTGGCCGACCCCAGACCCAGCCAGAAAGCTAAGGTGGTTCCTCGTTGGATAAAGTTCAGGTCAAATAGAAACGCGTCGAGTCAGATCGGATAGAGTCAAGTCGACCTTTAACACTATTTTACTAATCACACAGAACGTCAATTATATTTATACAGTATTAGTTCAGTTTCGTAAAATCTTATGATACATTTTTTTCAATAATACCTAAGTCACTCTTTATCTAGTTTAATAACAAGATATTTTTTTAAAGCGCAACACATATCTACGAACCCTTGCAACTCGAAAATTATTACATTAAGAATTAAACCATTTTTAATAGAAAGTTACTTGAACAAAACCAAAAAAAAAAAAAAAAAAAAATCTTAATTTCTACGAGAAATAGGGAAATAGTAAATGTCAAAATGATATTTTCACAACAAACTACAGCAAAAGTCATACACCGAGCTCACACATTTTGACCATTCCCTCAATACATGTATAACAAGCATCTACTAACAACGTAGGTCCGCCCCTGATTTTCATCAGGATATAATACGCCATGTAATTTTATTTCAAAAACCTCAAATTATAGACCTAAATAAAAGATTGGAAATGGGAGAGGAATGTGTTGATAATGGGGACAGGAGTAGCCAAAGATACTCAGCTTTTTCCATGTTTTCCAATTACACCCCTGTAACTTGAAAAGTTTACAATACAGCTCCCATGACTCTTAAGAATATCTGTAGCATTGTAAACAAAGTGGGTAAAAATGAGACTATCCCCAGCACAACATATTCCTTTTACATGAGTTAGTGACACGAGGAGGGGGCTGGTACATGTATGTATGCAAAAACACGTAACACCTACACATGCGTGTATGTGTGTGGAGTTATCATCTTAGAAGAACAGCCACAGTCATGATAAATACCTTATGTTTTGGTACATCAGATCTCAAAGAAGCTGAGGAATCTGAAGCAAGTCGGTAATCAGTACTTTCATGAATGTCCTCGAGAAAGTGGGTTGTCACAGGATGCGTTCGGCCTTGTGCATGAATTACGGAGCAGTCACCAAAGTAATGTGAAAACAATTGTGAATCAACTGTTGCAGACCTGAAAACACATCAATTCATTAATATGAAGATTTATCATATTTGCAAGTTCCAGAATAAATGTGAAACAAGCATCTGCAATGGTAAAAATATCATTGTTTGTCTAAACATACATAAGGATAACTTTCAGCTTTTGTGTGCGTTGGGTGGATTGCTTCTCAATAAAACTCTTCAAAATAATAAGCAGAAAATCGCCCTGTTACAAAGGGAAAGTTATAGAAAATAGAAATAAGAACACTAGATCTATTACCAGACTCATCTACTTCTCGCCACATTAAATGATTGTTAACAGAAGACAAGGATTACCACACCATAAAACATAATGGCATAAGTTAATAACATGAATTCAAGGCACACAATTATTTTGATTTCAAGTTCACAAAGGACGGCGTATATGAGTTTTTCTCAGTAAATACCTAATATCATATCCAAATGATGATTTCATCACATACTATATTTTTGACCACCAAACTGAAGACATCGTAAACAAGGAAAAGTATTGGTAACATTGATATAACTCAAGATACAGCAAGAAAAAAGATGATATAGCAATTTGAGCGATACTAACTTACCAAGAGGGAGCGTTCATGAACTTCATCAACAATGACATGAGTTATATCAGCAAAGCTTTTGTTTCCCTGTAGTTACAAAAAGTGTACGAAAAGATGAGCATGTGAACTCTGCAAGGATACACCTCACTGAAGCTACTTAAATTTTTAAAAGATGTTACAAATGCCCACATAATACAAAAATATCTAGTAACTGAAATATTAATCACATTCCTACTCCTAGATACCATAAGGTTATTTCCAAATTTTCTCTCTCTCTACAACTTTAATCAATAATAAGAAGTTACAAATGATGGATGACACATTGATGCAAACAGATGACAAAGGGAACAATTGGCATGGCCGACCATACCAATTTTCTTAAATAATGCAATAGCATAAAAGTAAAAAAAATAGAAATCATAAAAAAGGTAGTTCCAATAGGTTATACGCGTTTAGTAGTGCCAGTAACCTAGCTACCCAAGCATAGGAAAAGACGGGTACTGAATAAGAGTTTACAAGTACAAGTAAAACAAAGTCAAATAGCATGCACAACTTAGAAGTATATCCATACCACGATCATCCTTAACAGAATACCAGTTGTACAAAACAGAAGCTTTGTTCTCTCAGTTCTGCAAACAGAAAAGGTTGCGGAAAGTGTCAGTACCAAAATGGATGGTTTAATATATTAATTAAGCTGTTGACACAGTGTGCAGAAAGTACTTTTTAAACGTTCAGCATTTTCTTTTAATCTCTTTATATGTGATAGATTAACAACTATACTGATTACTGTGAGGTTAATTCATCAACATGTTATAAAGTTCTCAACAAAATTAAACTGATCAATTTATTTGAAAATTCCGGACTGTATGGAACATGAAGGATGCTATCTTTAACTTGTGAACATATATAACTGTTAACAAGATAGACAACCCAAAATCTAAATAGAGTCATATTGTGAGCAAAAATAGTTCAGGATTTCATTAAAGAACATCATGTACTGATATAGCAATCTCTTAGTCACCTTGCACTATCAAGGCGTACTTGATAACCAACCAAAGAATCTTTAGAACCTGGTGATGATTCACACCGCTCATCAGCAACTCTTTCAGCAACAGAAATGGCCTATAAAACAAATATATCCAGATTAGTACAGATTGAACAGATTGTAATTGTCCTATGACAATGCTAAATCTCTGTCCACATATCATGCTATGTGAATATAGAATAAGGTCAAAAAGTATCGCATAACAAACAGCCTTATCCATAAAACCATTATAACTACTAATGCACCTCATATTCTTCAACATCTGAATATTTGGAATTTTGAATTCCAAATTTGGAACTGGAAAATAATTTTGCCTGATAAACTTCATTTGCTTTGCCAATGTTATTTCCTATGTGCATGTATACTATAACAAACTGTTACTCACCGCTATCCTCCTTGGTTGTGTACACACGATGTTACAAATCCCACCATGCCCCTCTTCAATCATGTCATCCAAGATAAATTGTGGCACCTACACAAAACAATAAATAATATTTGTCTTGTTTAGATGTGGGCATATTAATTACAAAGTTATATAGAGGACAAAGCACTATAACCAGTGCAACGCTAAAGTGAATAGCTTTAGCAATCTAATATCATTAATTTTCACCTGAGTTGTTTTTCCACAACCTGTTTCTCCACAGACAACAAGAACGTCATTTTCTTTTAACAAATGCAAAATTTCGCCTTTTAGTTCAGCAATAGGGAGAGCAGCTCTTGATTTTAGCATATCCTGCAGAAACAATAACAATATATCACCCCACAATCAAAGCCCACAAGCTAATATGCATAAAACCAGAAGTACAGACAATATGCATGGGATGCAAGACTATGCATCTAAAGAATACATTAATGTGTATCCAAAAAGTTTTAAAATCCACACTTAAGCCAGCGATTGGAGCTGGAAAAGATAAAACATGCTAACCTCGTACTTCTTCGTTTTCCTTTTACTCTCGTGCTGTTTTTTAAGATATGAACTCTCCGCCTGTTTATGATAGTCAATACCTGCAAAAGCAATTAACAAAAGGGGGGGTCCACATGTTAAATGTCAATACTTTTTGGTACTGACAATAAACAATCATTCATGCATCTGACCTCATCATATCTGTATGAAAATTGAGTGAATTTTCCAACCATTGTACTTGTAGTTTATTTGCATATTAACCATTGTACAAGCTAAAATGGAAAGAAGAAGAAAAACAACTAAGGCATCGTTTGTTTTTTCAGAATTCAGATGTTTTACCTCTTATCTGCAAAACCATGTCTGCAAGAAAAGAGACGGATATAAAGTCTGAATCTATTGTTTGTTTTTGTGATGGCTCAGAAGTGAGAAGAGAGGAGAGAAAGATGAGAAGTAGAGGTTGGGTACTATGAAGAGGAAAAAAGAGATTGTGTTTGTCTTCAAGAAAGAAGTGATTATCATCACTTATGTTTGAAAAAAAAACAAACAACCTCATTCCAGTTTCCTCTTCCAGCCCTAAGAGAAAAGTGGCAAAAAGTGCTTTTTAAGAAAAAAACAAACACGGCCTAAATATATAGTGTGAGCAATTTAACCACCATAATCGCAGTTTTGTGCAAAAAAACAAGCTCACTCTAGGCGTCTAGTCAAGTGTGTTAACTTTGGACTTTGATAATAACCATTCTTGGTTGGTAACAAAACTTTAAGCAAACTATCATTTTATCATGCTTTATGTGCCCAAATATATAGATTCACCCTAAAATTATAACTCTTATCACTATCACAATGTGGCCGTTTTTATACCACAAATACAGTTTCTCCTATAACAGATTTTGAAGATGACAAAACTTACTTTCTGCATTCTTATCAATACCAGCATCTCTGGAACTTTTATCCTCTTGAGCATGAGATATATGAGAATCATTCTTTACAGAGATATCAGAGGCATCCACAGAAACAATAGCATCAGATGCATCAGCATCAAGTAGAGAATCCACAAAACCTGCCCGTCTGTCTACTTCAGGTTCTTTCAAATCGCCTGATAGGTCCCCTATTATTTAAAAAAGAAATATTGGTAATCAACTCAAGTATCCTAACATTCTTCTTTATAAATGAGACAGTGCAATTTTCAACATTCACCTTCCAGCCATTGTAGAACAAGTGACGTGTATGGCTTTGTCATCATCATGTGAACAGGTAGGTCAGGGAAGAGCTGATACAAGGCAAAGGCAGCAACTCTGTTTTGTGCATCCTAAAAAATATATCATAAACTTGGTAAACAATTCTTCAATGTCTATAAGGTTCTGATAAACTAATCAATAAGAATCTTCATCTTGCAATTACAGTTACACAAGAAATGTGTGCCTGTGAGAGAGCACAATTGATGAACCACAATCAATTATGCAAAAATAGTAATGCTAGGCTTACTGAAATTTGTATTTAAAAACATGCTCCATCAATAACGAAAAACTTTGAATTTTTCTGAAATACTTTGAAATATACCTCAGCATTTTCAAATGTTTCTCCGGGAGTAGGTAACTGAAGAGTAGTTAGCCCTCCAACTTTTCTGTTCTTACCCCTTCCACTAGCTTTACGTATCACACTGACAGTATAACTAAACCCATCTCTTATGCCTTGTACTTTACTATACTTTGGTGCCTCCCATCCAGATCTTTGACAAAGCTGGTGAAGAATGGCCTTGGGCATCTTTAGTTGATCCCCCTATATACAAAGACAACATCATAAAAAATATATAAAATAGATACAGATATAAGTAAAGACCACACATTAACAGAACAGGTCTCATCAGCAAAAGACGTGCAATAGTAAAAAGATTAGAATTAACGATGAGGAAGTTATATAACATGAAAACTATTCCCATACATTCAACAAACACGGAGTATGTAATATAATTTCACACCTCTATGGAACATAATCACATACTAATATACATATATCACCATAACAGCCTCATATAAAAGCAAGCATCACCTTCTTCCAGATTCCCTCTAACTTTTCCAAGTTCTTTTCACTAGTTAACTCTTTCATCTTCTCCTTCTTTTGCAACTCCACAATATCAGGATGTAAAACTTGACTGGATGATGAATCTTCTAGAAACATATCACCCAACTCAATATCTCCCGGGTCCTCATCTGCAACAGTTCCCTCTTGGCTAGGAACACTTGATGAGATACCCTGGGTTGACACAGCTTCTGAGAATTTCTCTGTAACGATTTCATTGTCTTCTGGGCCCATTTGTTCGACAGAAGAGTCGATGCCTACATCTTCTTCACATATAACAGCAACAAGGGTTTTGGAAGGAGATTCCTCAATGACACGATGGCGACTCTCAAATTCTGCAGCTAAAGTATCCACCGATATACCTGTGTGACAGATTCGCAGTGTATTAGTACAGTTAAAATGTTAAATACTATAAACTATGAGCTCAAGCTAACCTAGGGCTGCCATCTCTTGCTTGAGTTTACGGATTATTTGGCCAGATTGTTCCTGGTCTTTCTTATCCCGTCTTTCTTTGGCATTTATAGCTTGTAAACGAGCACTGTGATATTCCTCACGAATAATCTCATAGCTTCTAGGCTCTGATGCCTAAAAAGATAATCAATATAAACATGATTAGCGTGGTTTCACAAACAGGAATTAAGTCCTAAAACATGTTAGAATGTGCGCATCTGACTTATCTATAGCAGGAACATACAATAAAGATACCGACTTCCATGAATCATTTAGATTTCTGACAACAGATCATGCTAGGTGACCAATATATACCATCAACAGTACCTTATCATCTGCATCTGCAGCATCTTCCCATGATTCATATTCATCCTACAAAATGATGCAGAACACAAACTCATTAGTTTGCATATTTAATTAGAGTTCGACATGTACAAAAAGATATTAGGACATACTCAAGTGACTACTGCATAATAGGTGAAAAGTATTGAAGTGTGCACGGTAATTTAATTGGTAGTATTAGGTTTGGTTCTATAAGAAGGTAAATCATCTGATTGGGCACCTCTTCTTGTTGCTCCATATACTGACGGATCCAATCTGCTTGAGACTGCTGAAACGTATCCAGTGTATCAACTTTTCGCTGACCCTTGCTCTTGATTGTAACTTCTGGCATTTCATTTTCAGTAGCAACCGGTGAGTCGGGCAAAGGGGCCCAGTCATCTCGTGCAGTTGATATGATGCCGACAGAACCACCTGCTATGCCAAAAGCAGCAGAAGATACATAAGAGTTGCTTTGACTAGGGATATCCAACGAACAAGAGTAACAATAAAATAAAATAAAAAAAACATATTGAGGTACATGAGAAATGGCCTTTTTGCTTGCATACCGTCATCTGGAAGAGCTGCAGTGCTACTGCGAAACTTCAGTGGCAGCTCATTTGGCGGTAAAATTAAGCATAGCCAATCTAAAGCACCCTCAAATGTAGCACTTTCCTTTTCAACAAATAAATAACAGACCAAATTAGACAAGTTTTGATATATTTAACAAAATAAATACAAAAAAGTGCACTATACTAAACTCGTGAAGCTAAAGCCCCCATAATCATTTGCTTCTTTTAGCGGTGAATACAAACCATATCATGTGTTATATGCACTTGTAAGACAAATGACGAACACAACAGAATGAAATAAACACTGTAAATAATACATAGGCGTTTGTTTAGAAGGCTGGAGTCATGTATCAGAAACTCTCTGGCTCAATAAGAAAGATTTGAATGTGTATTCATTCGAAGTGTTTCTATCTCACACGTTTGGAGGATGCCCACTCATAGTTGCATCAGTAGTAGTTATATGGCAAGATGCCTCCCACTTTGACAATGAAATGACCATGTGAGCAATTTGAACTATTTATGTTGCAAAACAGTACCCATTTTTTGACATGTGTGACAATATGAATACACTTGGACAATGATAGAATGAGGCATCCAATTCAGTGTCAAAGAGCATGACTAGACAGGGTAGGCCGCAATAACACTATACATATAATGTTAATGAACATGACTAAACACTGGATCCATGTGCATATGTCAATAAATGGCACAATTATAAAGTAATGAATGAGTAACGGTAACTTGACAGCACCGTTTAGTAAGCAGTTGTCAAAACCTATGTTTCCGTATCTTTTATGGAGAAACGATATCAATAGACTTTCTATTGTGAGCTGATCAAAATGTCAAACCAACTTTACATTCTGAACCAGCAAACTGTATTGATAAATGGAGAGTTGCCATTAAGACAGGAAAATGTGTTATTCTCATTCAAGAATAATGAAGATACAATACTCTATTTATAGAGTGAAAGTCAATCAACTGAAAGTCAAACTAAACTACTCTTACTTGTACAGTACAACTAATACATTTACAATGCTGAATATACTACTCTACATATACTCTTCACTTTATTACATGATGCCACAGTTTACTTGAGCCTTCTCATGAAGCTTAAGCTTTGTTGACTTTACAAGCTTGGACTGCATAGATACATTGTTGATTTGAGCTGTTGAACTTGAGCTTGTGCTAGTCTGACCTTCTTTAACCCCCCCACAAGTTGGCAGTGTGAAAGGATCACAAATGCCCAACTTGGATAGACAATTATAGTGTAAAGCCTTGGATAAACCTTTTGTGAGAACATCAGCCGCCTGTAGCTTTGTTGAGATGAAAATTGGCTTTACTTGATTGCTTTTGATTTTATCCCTGACAAAATGACAATCTATCTCTATGTGTTTGGTTCTGGCATGATGAACTGGGTTAGAAGCCAATGCAATTGTAGATTCATTGTCACAATAAATGGGAATAGGAGCAGAAGTAGGTACTTGAAGGTCTTTGAATAAACACTGCAACCATGTGAGTTCACAAGTACAATCTGCAAGTGCCCTGTATTCTGCCTCAGTTGAGGATCTGGAAACCACCAATTGCTTCTTAGATATCCATGAAATAAGACATGATCCTAGAAAGACTGCATATCCAGAAACAGATCTCCTAGTTATAGGGCAAGAGGCCCAATCACTGTCACAATAGGCTGACAAACAAAGATTGTTGTTTCTTGAGAAATGAAGTCCTTGACCAGGTGATAGCTTTATATATCTAAGAACCTTGTAGAGAGCTTCCATGTGAGTGGTTCTAGGCTGATGTGAAAATTGACTTAAGTTTTGGGCTGCAAAAGCTATGTCAGGCCTAGTGATGGTGAGGTAAATAAGCTTTCCAACTAGCTTTCTGTATAGAGAAGGATCAGGTAGTAATTCTCCATCAGTAAGATTAAGATGTTTGATTGGATCCAGGGGAATTGTGGATGGTTTAGCATTCAGCATATCAGCACATTGAAGAAGGTCTAGTGCATATTTCCTCTGTGACATGACCAATCCTTTGGAGTTTTGAAATATTTCTATGCCCAAATAATAATGTAGGGATCCAAGATCTTTGATACTAAACTGATCATTGAGGTGAGTCTTGACTGAATGAAGCATTGTCTTATCATTTCCAGTAAGCAAGATATCATCTACATAAATGAGCAGGGCAAGAAAGTTACCTCCTTTGTTGAGAGTGAAGAGAGAAGTATCTGCAAAACTTTGTTGAAAACCCAGAGACAATAGAAAAGTGGTTAGCTTGGTAAACCATTGTCTATTTGCCTGTTTCAATCCATAGAGAGACTTCTTGAGTTTACAAACTGTGTTGGGAGGTACTTCTGTGTAGTATCCTTGAGGAATAGACATGTAGACATCTTCATTCAAGTCACCATGAAGGAAAGCATTGTTTATATCAAGCTGCTCAATGAACCAATGCCTGTGAACTGCCACTGCTAATAAAGCTCTCACTGAAACCATTTTGGCAACTGGGGCAAAGGTTTCTTTGTAATCAACACCTTCCTTTTGAGTGTGTCCTTTAGCAACAAGCCTTGCTTTGTATCTTTCAATAGAACCATCTGCATTAAACTTGATCCTATAGACCCATTTGCTACCAATAGGACTCTTTCCTGGTGGTAAAAGTGTGAGCTCCCATGTTTCATTTGATTCTAGAGCCTTAATTTCCTTTTCCATTGCTTCTATCCACCTAGGATTCTTAGATGCTTGTGAGTATGTGTGTGGTTCAGTAGTGTTGTTGATGTTATGAATGAGATGTCTTGTGAGTGGTGATTTTATGTTCTGGTAGTTAATAAAATGTGTGTAGTGATGTTTGTGAACATTGTGAATGAGAGACTTTGGTAAAGTGCATTGATAGTTGGTGAGTTTGGTGGATGGTTGCTTGATTCTGGTAGAGGTTCTTGTAGATGGAAGTGGAAGAATGGATGCTGGTTCAAAGATGTTAGATGATGGTTCTGAGGTAGGTATGTTGTGTTGAGATGGTGTTGGTGCAGAAGTATCAATGTTTGTGATTGGTGATTCTGATGAAGAGATGTTTGGGCTTGAGGTTTCTGTTGAATTTGAAGATGCTTCCATGGTACTTGATGGTTGAGGATTAAATGGAATGGTTGGAGGAATAGGAAAAGTAGGTAGATTTGCAGGATCATATGTGATTGGTTTGGAAGATGGTGTGTTGAGAGATTGTTGTTTAAATGGAAATTCTGTTTCATCAAATAAAACATGTCTACTGGTGATTGTTTTGTGTGTGCTAGGATCATAAAGAACATAACCCTTTTGTGTGAATGAATATCCTACTAGGATAGTAGGAATGGATCTTTGCTCCAGCTTGTCTGGGCTGTGATGATGTACAAAAGCTCTGCATCCTATAACTCTAAGATGATCCAGTGGTGGTGGTTGATTATGAAGTAGTTCATATGGTGATTTGTGATTGATTGGTTTTGATGGTAGTCTGTTAATGAGATATGTGGCAGCAAGTAAGCAATATCCCCAGAAATGGTTTGGAAAATTGGCTTGAAACTTTATGGCTCTTGCAATTTCAAGTAGTTGTCTGTGTTTCCTTTCAACTCTGGCATTTTGTTGTGGAGTGTTTGGACATGAGGTTTGATGTAAAATACCATGAGATGTGAAGTAACTTCTGAGTGATTCATTTAGGAATTCTGTACCATTATCTGACCTTATTGTTTTGATTGTGGTGTTGAAATGGTTTTGAACATATGCACAGAATATTTTGACATTTGAGCTTGTGTGAATTTTACTTGGCATTAAATAAGTCCAAACAGCTCTTGAATGATCATCCACAATAGTTAGAAAGTATTTACATTTGTTGATTGTGGTGTGTTTATATGGACCCCAAACATCAATGTGAACTAAATCAAACAGATTGGAAGCATAAGAAGTACTGATGTTGAATGGTAAAGCACTTTGTTTTGCAAGTGGACATATATCACAAGTGGAATGAGATTTACAACTAAACAAAGGTGCTAATGGTTTTATTTGCTTAAGTACACTGTATGATGAGTGGCCGAGTCTAGAATGCCACAATGAAGGACTAGAACTGAGATGTAGGATGGTTGAGAAACTGGTGTGGTTTGAAGTTGGTGGAGTCATGAAGTATAGACCATCACAGAGGGTGCCATGTGCAATCCTCCTGTTCTGGTCCTGAAAAATGCAATAGGAAGCAGTAAGAGTGAGTGAAATGGTTGTACCATGAAGCAACTTGCTCACTGAGATGATGTTATAAGTAAAAGATGGTATGTAAAACACATTGTGTAAGGTAATCTGTGCATTGATTGTCACTGAACCATAGGTTGTGACCTTGACTGTGTGACCATTAGGCAAAGATACAAGGACTGGTGTGGTGAGTGTGTGAATGTTATGCATTAGTGTGAGTGTGATAGAGATGTGATCTGTGGCTCCACTATCAATTATCCAAGCATCTTTAAGATTAGTGGTTAGAGTAGCAATGAATTTTGGAAGCTTAAGACTGCTAGAATAAAATATACCTTGAAATAGGTTCCCCTGATTGTTTTGCAGCATAAGCAGGACCTGATTCAACTGGTTTTGCAACTGATCCATTCTGGCAGATACATGAGTGTCTTGTGAAGAACTCTGACTTGATGTAGAAGTTGATGCATTAGGTGTGGATGGTTTTGGGTTCTCTTGACCAACAACCATATGAACAGTTCTGGTATTCCTTTGATCATAAAAAGGTCTTGTTGACTTTGGAGGCTGATACTTTCCATGAAGTGGATGACCCACTGGATACCCCACATTCTTGTAACATTCCTCTTGTAAATGACCTTCTTTACCACATGTACCACAATAAACACCTTTTCTAAAAGCACCCTTCCTCTCATAACCAGTGTTTGGATTATAACTACTTCTCCTATCAGATGTTGTGTTTTGAGTTGCTTGTCTTGATGAATTGAACCTTTGATTGGTGTTACTTACTGGCCTTGAAGAATTGGTATAGGAATTGAGGATTGTTGAAGATACAGATTTTGAATTGGAACCTTCTCTTTGCTTTTCTTCTTGCCTCACCATAGTGTATGCTTTGGCTGCAGATGGCAAGGGTTGCATTAACAAGATCTGACCTCTGATGTTAGAATATCCTTCATCTAACCCCATAAGAAACTGAATCAATCTTTTCCTCTGATCTCTCTCACCATTAATTCTCCCATTCTCACAACTGCAAGTGCAAATACACATGTATGGTGCTTCCAGAGCATCATATTCATCCCATAATCCTTTCAACTTGTGATAATAAACTTCAACACTACAATTTTCTTGCCTTAACTGAACCATATCATGACTGAGTTGATAAATCCTATGACCATCAATTTGTGCATAATGCTCTTGTAACTCAAGCCATAGTTTTGACACTGAATTAATAAAATGCAAACTATTACTGATTTGTTCACTCACAGTATTCAAAATCCAAGATATCAACATGTCATTGTTTCTTTCCCAAATAGCTCTTAGATCAGACTCCATTGATGGTTCAGGAAATTCACCAGTAATTAGTTTCATCTTGTTCTTTGCATTAAGAGCAATCATGAGTGACCGTTTCCATGAACTATAGTTGTCAGATCCAGTAAGTTTCTTTGAAATGAGAAGAAGGCCTGGATGATCAGTTTGATGTAAGAATAATGGATGATTGGAGGTGATTTCTTCATTGATTGGTGCAGTTGATTGAGTGGTTGTGGATAGTCCTGCCATTTTTCTGTTTGAATTTTCTTGATTAAAATTGATGAATTTGATGATCTTGATGAAGATTGAAGGTAATTGATGATGATAATCGTGTTCTTGTTGTTAATTGAAGCAGAAATATGTGTGAATTGATAGGTTTTGATAAGAGATGGTAGATTGTGGTGGTTTGTTACGGTGGTAGAAGTTTGTTATGGTGGTGAAAGTTTGTTAGAATGATGAAAAACGGTTATTTTGTGACTGAGTTTGTTATTTGGTGGTGGAAGTATGGTGGTTGTCATGGTTGAGCTCTGATACCATATTGATAAATGGAGAGTTGCCATTAAGACAGGAAAATGTGTTATTCTCATTCAAGAATAATGAAGATACAATACTCTATTTATAGAGTGAAAGTCAATCAACTGAAAGTCAAACTAAACTACTCTTACTTGTACAGTACAACTAATACATTTACAATGCTGAATATACTACTCTACATATACTCTTCACTTTATTACATGATGCCACAGTTTACTTGAGCCTTCTCATGAAGCTTAAGCTTTGTTGACTTTACAAGCTTGGACTGCATAGATACATTGTTGATTTGAGCTGTTGAACTTGAGCTTGTGCTAGTCTGACCTTCTTTAAACTGGAAGAGGGTTAATCCAATGGTATACTTAATCAACAAAGCCACTTGACTTGCTGGTTGGATGCTATAATAAGGAAATTCCATGACATGAAAATTCCGAAGAAATGAATCAGAGGTTCACCACTATATGGCATAGGGAAGTTCACTTGATTGGCACTTATAAATTGCTTTAGTTCTCTCATTTCTTTATCCCCAAAAAAAAATAATAATAAATAAATAAATAATATAATAAAATAATAATAATAAAAATAAAAATAAAAAGCTAAAAAAGGAGACAGGAAAATAATAGAGCGTTATGGGATATGCCCAGCCTCTACAATCAATTCAAAGATTAAACTAGTCGATTAAGATCAGTTACACCTACTTCTTCGTAAAGGCAAATCTGAAAGAGATCTCTTCGCACACTAAAAAAAAAAAAAAAAAAAAAAAAAAAAAAAAAAAAAAAAAAAAAAAAAAAAATTATTCCTAGTACTACTTGCTTCAAAACTGTCTGATTACATCATATTTTAACAAAACTTACAGAGTCAGTTCAGAGATAAATTTGGTCAACTGAGATCACTAAAACCTAGTTCAAAGATAAATTTAGATATCCATTACATCCTACACTCAACAAATTTTCTTATTCATTGTAGTAATTGCATCAAAATTCGATACACCAACATCTTATTTTCTAAAATACATCTAATATTATCTCAAAGTTAAAAATTAGTCAATCAATATTAGTCAAACCTAGTCCTTGCCAAAAAGGAAATTTACACTCAGCAATCTCCTATTTGACTGATATTAGTCAAAACTAGTCTTCCCAAAGGCAAAACTCAAACTCGATATCGCCTCATACTCAACAACATATAACTACTTGCGCTTGCTTGCTGCAAACTTGAATATTACTTATCTAACATTTGTTAAACACTTAAACCTAATTCTTCATAAAGGCAAAAATCAAAATAAATTTCATTGCACACTCAACGATTTCCTATACCTGGTAGAACTTGCTGCAAAATGCAATATGATTGGTCGACTGGCATTAGTTAGATCTAGTTCTTCCTAAAGGCAAAACTAAAAGTCTAAAACTAGATATGATCTCACACTAACAAATTACCTATTCCTAGTAGCACTTGCTGCAAAACTCAACATAATCACATATTATTTTCGACAAAACGTCTACAATCAACTCAGCTACAGAATTAGTTGACTGGAAGACAAATTCTAATCACTTTAACCTAGTTGTTTCCAATGGAAAATTCTAATCACTTTCATTGCATACTTAAAAAATTTCATATTCCTAATAATGATTGCTACAAATTGACTCACTTACAAAAAGTATACAATCAATTCATCAATAACAATATCGTCTGACACTGACAGATTTTCTATTCATATTTCCTAATTGCAGTAACATCGTATTTTCTATAAAACCTCACCAATCAACTCGAAAATAACAAAACTAGTCGATCGATCAGTTAAACCTAGTTTTCACAAAAGACAAAACTAAAAATCAAAATCATCTCACACTCAACAAATACATTATTACTAGTAGCAGTTGCTGCAAACTCCAATATAATTAGTTAACTGACATAGTTAAACACTTAACCTAGTTCTTCTATAAGGCAAACTCAAAACCGATTTCATCACACGCTCAACAGTAACAATTGCTACAAGAATTCACTTTAGTCAGATCTTACTCTCTACAATCAATCAAACAGTAAACTATCTACAAAACCTCTACAATCAATTCATAAACTATATAAGTCGATTGCTACCACTAGCACTTGCTACAAACTTCAATATCATTAGTTAACTAACATGAGCTAAACCTAGGTTCTTCCTAAACGCAAACTCCATACCAATTTCATCGCACACTCAACAATAACCCTCGCTACAAAATTTAAATTACTTACATCTTACAGAACCTCCACAATCAATTATTCAATTCATAGATCATAAGAATTGATCCATATTAGTAGCATTTGCCGCAAACTGCAATATAATTGGTGAGCTGACATTAGTTAAACCTAGTTAATCCTATAGGCAAACTGGAAACCGATTGCACATGCACCATTAACAATCGCTACAAATTGCAAACTAATCACATCTTACTCTCTAGAATTGATCAAACAATAACATTATAACCTTATTTACGAATACAAAAAACAACTACTGTACATCTTATTTTTTACAATCAGTTCATCTACAACACTATTTAACTAATATTAGTTTTTAGAACTAAAACCGATCATATTCCTAATAACAACAGTTGCTAAAAAATTCACTTTAATTACATCTTATCTTCTACAAGCCGATCCTTATCAGTCTTATCACTAGCACTTAATGCAAACTTCAATAACTAGTTAACTAACATCGTTTAAACCTAGTTCTTCCGAAGCGTAAACTCGAAATCCCACACTCAACAATAACATTACATAAATCTTACTCTGTACAATCAGTTCACATATTATATAAGTCGATCGCTATCACTAACACTTTCTGCAAAATGCTACATGAATCTTACTCTATACAATCAATTCACAGATTATAGTCGATCGATATCATTAGCGCTTGCCGCAAACTTCAATAAAATTACTTAACTGACATTACTAAACCTAGCTCTTCCTAAACGCAAAACTCGAAACCGATTTCATCTTACTTTCTACAATCAATTCAATTACAAAACTAATCAAATTCTATAAAATGAGATTAAGTTAGACCTTAAGATGAGATAAGGCGCGTTCAATAGAATCATCACTAAAACCTTCACACGAGAGCTTCTCATAAACAGAATGTAACTTTTTCGCCTTTTGCGCTTTCGTTAAATTCGACTCTTCCGGTGCTGTAACCGCCGCCGTTGATCGGCCGGAGGTGAGTAAGAGCCGCCGGAGACGGTTTTCGTTTTCGGCTGATATTTGGAGCTTTGGACCTGTGGATGATGATGATGATGATTGTGGCTTGTTTTTAGATGATTTTTGTTGTTGTTTCTTCTTTGGCGCCATTGGTGTAAGTGTGTGTGTTTTTGAAGGTGTGGTGGTGTGTGTGAGAGGGATTTTGGAGAAGTTGCAGGAATTTGGGGAAGTGAGATACGCGAAGGGATGAAAAGTATTAGGGGCTGTTTGTTTAGGGGGTGTGAAATGAAAGAATGAAAGGATTGTTAGAAAATTTGGTTTGCTAGCTATAAGACTAGGGACAATAAGGCTAGCGACCGATTCGGTCGAGGTCAAATCGACCGGTCGACCTTGTTGTGATACTTGGGTCGCGACCGAAATGAAGCAAGAAAATATACCAAATCGGTCTCAACCACGACTGACTTCTAGTCTCATTTTTTTTTTTTTTTTGCTTTTTTATCCAAATATGTCCACCTTTTATCAATGTTGCAAAAATCGTGAATCGGTCTTGAGGCGGTCGAGGGCCGCGTTGCGTTTTTTAGCCGATTAATCGGCACAAAACCTTAGAATAGCCGATTAATCGGCCGACTTCCTTGTAAATGTCTCCAAGTTCCAGGGCCTTGTAGCTTAGAATCGGCGATTACAAGGCCTTGTAGGCCGTTTGTTGCAACATTGTCTTTTATTGTTTGTAGCCGTTGCATGCAAATTTAAAAAATATATATATACGTTGCATTCCAAAGTAAAATAAATAAATAAATAAAATAAAAAATTACACACTATAAATACAACTTTGAAACACACCTTTCAAACACACTTTCAAGCATAATTCAAACAACAAATCAAACACAAAAAATGGCTTGTAAACTTCCCCACACTGTGAAACAAGTTCAAAACTATGTCCTAAAACAAGTCGAAATAGACGACAAGGAACGCCAAGATGCAATTATCAAAGTTATTAAGAAGTTTGAGCTGGTGAAGTTACGCAAACAAACCCTGAGAACATGATACACATAGTGCAAAGATATCTCTGTCGACAGAAAATATGTGATCGACCAGTTTTTGTACAATGAGTTTCGCAAAGACGCTGATGTTGTTGAAACATTGTGGGGTTGTGTGCAGAAGATAGAGAACGAAAAATCCAACAAGATACGTTGGAGTTTTGAGAAGAATGTGGTAGCTGATGCACCACAACAACAACAACAATTTGTGCAAGGTGCATCAAGTTCATCTGCACCAAGAGTTGTTGAGCCACAACAACAACAATCTCATCTTGATAACTTTCAGCTAAGTTTTGAGGAAAATGTGAAACCTGCTGATGATGGCTGGAACTCTGAGGACGAGCGGGAGCTGAGCAGGTTGGAAGCTCAGATCGAAGAAGAGAGGTTTGCGAGCTTTGATCCGTACGACGACGGTTTCCGCTCCGACAACTCGCAGACCTGGGATCACCCAGATTACAATTGAAGTTTTAGTTTTTAATTTAGTATTGTAATATTTTAATTTCTGTTTATGTAACGTTTATGTTTTTATTAATAAAAAATTTATGTTTGTGTTAAAAGATCCCGCCTGATTTTTGAATTTAAAAGATCCCGCCTTGTATTTAATTTTTGAATTTAAATTTTATCTCGTCTTCTGTTTCAATTTTGAATTCAAAAATATCCCGCTTCTTATATTTTATCCCCTATAAATAACACACCATACAATACTTTTTTTCACACACTCCTAAAGCATTTCACACACTCCTAAAGCATTTCCAATGAATAATCGTTGGTCAATGGAAGAAGAACATCTGCTAGGTAACGTATGACTTGAAGTTCAGGATTCCAGAGACCTTGTGAATGAACGTTCTTTTTGGAATGAAGTTACACAAAGGTTCAACAATGTGAGCACCGTAATAAAAATAGTGTTACGGCTTAATGGAATAGAATAAGGGTGAGCATTCCGACCGTTTGGACCGGACCGACCGACAAAACCGACCGGACCGACCGAAGGACCAACGGTCCGGTCTCGGTCCGGGATTTTTCATTAATTTGGTCATCGGTCCGGTCCGGTCCGGACCGACCAAAAAACCGAAAAAACTTGCCTAAATCTTGCCTAATTGGATCGGACCGACAACATTCAGTCCGGTCTCGGTCTATGGTATTTCCCAAACTCGGTCTTCGGTCCGGTCCGATTTTGGACCGTGATCACCCCTAGAATAGAATAAACCTTGAATGTCGTAGGTATAATGCTATTTACAAAGAGTTGTTGCGTACAAGTGAAGACCCTTGTCGTCTCAGCAATGCAAACCGAATTTATTATGAGCGCTATGGGAGAGGGATATATTATCAACATGTGTGGTTCGTTCTAAGAAACACAGACAGAGACGATGAGTAATGGTGTTTTATGTTAAGTATTTTCGTATCGTGTTTTATTTGTTTTCCGTATCGTGTTTTATCATGTAATCTTACGTTTAATTTTTAGTTGTTTAATTCCGTATCGTTTCGTTTATGTAATGTTTACGTTTTATTAATAAAATTTGTGTTTGTGTTAAAAAATGTTTTAAAAAAAAATTGATGATGAAATTAATGTTTTATTAAGTTTGTAGTAAAAAAAATTAAAAAAAAATAATAAAAAAAAAAAAAGAAATTGAACTTGGTCGCCCTTACTGTGCCACTGAATCGCCTGCAGGTCGCTGGAGAGAGAAAGCTGATGTGGCAGATAAAATAATGGGGATTGACCCTTATTGTTGTGCCTAGGCTAAGGCTATGTTGATCGGTATAGATTGCAACCTATTGAAGTACAAAAAGGACAAAAAAAAAAGAATACTATATTACAAATACATTTCTCTCTCTTACACATAGCAACCTATTGAACCTAGGGGTGTTGACGAGTCGAGGAATTAGCGAGCTGCTCGAGTTCGAGCTCGTTTAGCTCGACCCGAGTTTGATAAGATTCGAGTTCGAGTCGATCTCGGACATTGTTTTAGCGTTCGATTAGCTTCACGAGCCGAGCTAAAAAATTAAATATTTGGCTCGGCTCGTTTGAAAACTCGTTAATATTGTCGAGCCGAACGAGCTGAACAACCAAACGAGTCGAACAAGCCTATCGAGCATATCTTCCATATTCCAAAATGTTGGTATTGGGATTTGAACACTAGACCATCACTATGAAATCAATGTCCTTTACCAACTCTCCACAAGTCTTTTTGTGTGTAATCTATTTACATTTTAAATACTTCATATATCCTTTGTGTGATTATACATTTCTTTTCATTAAATATCTTTTTACTTTTGGTTTACATCAAGGCTGTCAAGATCGCGATCCCACGTACGATCGTTCTTATCTTTGCAAGATCGAGATCGTAGGATCGGATCGAGATCCTACGATCCTACCAATTTTTCATATTTTGTAAACACATATAACGAATATAACGTTTTGAATTCCTGTTAATCCTCCAACATTCCAGTATAACTAGGTTTTTCTATTTTGATTTGGGGAAATAAATTAATGAAACACAGATGCACATGTGGGAAATAAAATACTAATTATTTTAATGTAATTTAGCAACTTTGGGCTAATAAAAACACACACAGTGTTATCATCGCCTACCACATATCCTCTCACCTGATCCTATCATCTTGAAATCTCAGATTATCACAATCAAAAACTCATCTTGATATGACTTCATCAAACATAACCGAACATGACATCCCTTGTAGTCACAACATCCACAAACTTAGTCACTAACCTTATCTCTCCATCACAGAGAAAAGACAACCTCCTTTCATTTCATTCACAACCGAAGAGCACATGAAGAATAAATAGAGTGTTGGCTTCAAGATCTTTAAAGTAGGTAGCGAGTAGGTTTGTTGTCTATGTTGTATTTTGTTTTCAGTATATGTTCATAAACTAGTGGGCTAGTAAGTCCAGTTTTAGCATTTTATCAAAGTTGGTAAACTCGTGTCGGACAACGATCATACGATCTTACGACCGAGTTTACGATCCCACTCACGATCCCACCTAAAGTTCGATCCTATTACGATACTGCACGTTTTTGCCTTGTGGGCACATAAGATCGTACGATCTTACGTGTAAACTCGCGATTTTAACAGCCTTGGTTTACATAACTTCGAACTTGCCATTTTATTTGTTAAATTCTAGGCCTAAATTTTTTTGTTTCTAAATAATTTTTCATTATTTATTGTTCAACTAGTTCTCAGTCTCACATTTCAACCTACATTTTGCATAGTTCGATTATTAATTTTTATTCTTTATTATTGTCATCTTTTTTTTATGTGAATAAAAGGACATCATGATTATCAATAGATGCTTTCTTGAATCGTAAAGTAAAAATGATATCAAAATTCTAATCATTCATTTCATAACACAAGTGACACATTGATATTATTAAGACAAAACCATAATACAATCATAGCTTCGAATCAAAACTCTAACTTCAATCTTCGACTTTATTTATTCAAACATGTTCCCAAATGTCGTCGCAAATTGGAATTTGATGATTTAGAGGACACCGGTAGAATGTTTCCACATCTAATGCATAGAGCTTGATGTTTCCCATCTTTCATTATTAGCTCAAAATTTTCCCATATGGCCGATAGACGAAGACGCTTTTTGTTTAGCACTTCGTAATCCATTAGAGATCAAACAAAGTATCACAAATCAAATAAGATCAAGAGAATTTTTCTAGTTGTTTTTTTTTTTTTTTTTTTTTGTTCATAGTCAATAGTACAAAAAATTCTTATATATAAGGGAACAAAAGATTGTTGGAGACTTATGGTAATAAATTTGGTTGTTAGAGGTTGAGTTAATAAAGTTTTTTAGTTGGTTGTTAGTTAGAGGTTGGTTTATGATATTAATTAATAAAAGTTTATAGGATTAATGAATTTGATTTATTAGATGAAAAAAAAAATCAATATTAGACATTGAACATATAATTGTCGCGGTTTAAGCTGTTCCCTCATGGTGCAAAGCCTATTAGTCACTCGATCGAGTCAAAAAGCCTAAACATTACACGAGTCAAAAAGCCTATTAGTCACTTGGTCGAGTTTTCACCAAATGACCAAACCCTCATTGAGCAAACACACGTATCTAAAATCTCAACATTACACTAGTCGAAAAGCCTATTAGTCACTTGGTCGAGTTTTCACCAACATCATAGAGCAAACACACGTATCTAAAATCTAAACATTACACTAGTCAAAAAGCCCATTAGTCACTTGGTCGAGTTTTCACCAACATTATAGAGCAAACACACGTATCTAAAATCTAAGTTTTATTTAAATTTAAAAGTACACTCACAACAAACACATCATTAGGCTCGGTGTAGTAATACAACCAAGAGACAAAAATCATAAGTTTTTTCGCTTTAAGTCTAAACATTTCACGAGTCAAAATTCGAAAACCCTATTAGTGTCATTTGGTCGATTTTTCACCAATTGACCAAATCCTAATGGCGCAAAGACAAGTATCTAAAGTCTAAACATTACACTAGTCGAAAACCATATTAGGGTCATTTGTTCGATTTTTCACCATTTGACCAACACCCTCATGCAGCAAAGACATTATCTAAAGTCTAAACATTTCACGAGTCAAAATTCGAAAACCCTATTATTGTCATTTGGTCGATTTTTTACCAATTGACCAAATCCTCATGGCGCAAAGACAAGTATCTAAAGTCTAAACATTACACGAGTCGAAAACCCTATTAGGTTCATTTGGTCGATTTTTCACCAATTGTGACCAAAATTATAAATAGAAAGAAAAATAAAGTTATGTGACCTAAAAACTTATACAATATTGCGGATCAATGTTTGCGGTGTGGGTTTTGCGGTTTTTTACGATTTGCGGTGCGGTTCCTGCTCACCCCTACATTACACGAGTCGAAAATCCTATTAGATGGATAAGTACGTATCGATTAAATGTATTTACACATCAAAATGTAACACGTATACAACACTTTACTAGTGACTAATGTATCTACATTAAAAATTTAGATTTATAAAACATTTAATTTAGATTAAACGAGTGAGAATACTCGTGCGTTGCTGCGGGTATGTTTTGTTTAATTTAAACTCGAAATGAAACAATTGTCCAAAAAAAATTGTTATTAAAAAAAAAGAAAAAAAAGGCACGGTTTTCCTGTTCATTGAACAGTAAGGGTGTGCCTGGTTAGTAGTGGGGAAAGGGAAAAAGGAAATGAAATGCAAAGGAATGAGTGATGATGGGTTATCAATCCCTTACTTCCCCAATTTACTTTATAATGGTCAATTACCCATTACCAATTAATCATTATATTACTTAGCTCCAACCAAGCATCGTTATTCATTACCTTTCCTATTTCCCACCCCCTTACCCCCCCCCCCCCCCCCAACCAAGCACCCCCTAAGTCCATAGAGTTATCGGTATTTTGTAAAGTTAGTCTTTAGGGAATAAATCTGCAATGGTTCAATAACCTCGGAGACCAAAAAAAATAAAAAATTGCACTGTAGTGCACTGTTTTGCATTGTTAATCGCATCTTTAGTCAACTCATAGATTGAAAGGTATACATGGAAGAATGCAGTTTTTTTTTTTTTTTAAGGGAATGTCTAACCAATGCCCTAAAGACATTTGATAAGATTTGTTTTTTTTTGTTTTTTTTTTTTTTTTTTTTTTTTTTTTGTCTTTTATGTGAGCCCCTGTCACTTTTAACTAAAACTTTTTTTTTGTTTATCCTTTTTTTGTCATTTAGTATTTTTTTTATGTGAGTCCTTGCCCTCTTATCCAATGTCTTTAAGATATTGGTTAGACATTTCTTTTTTTTTTTAATTAATAATTATTTCACCTAACACCTTGTTTTCAGGTTAGGTACTCATTTTCCTACAAATAACATGCGTAAAATGAAGAACTTGCAATATAAAGAATTCTACTGTTATGATATTATAAAAGCCATACACTTGTCGCTTCAATAAATAAATTTTCATAAATAGGAGAACACAGTGCAAAACAGTGCATGTGATGATTAAAAACAATGCATGACAGTAGATTACAGTGCACCACAGTGCACCAATTGTTATTACTATTCATTGCAAGTGTTACTAATTCGTTTGCTTAATTCTTTGAGCCAATGGGCTTGCGCATGGTGGCCCAACACACCAATAGAAAACCATATTAATGTGCTAATAGCCTGCAAATTACCCAACTGTGGACCCTACGCCCTAATGCTTTTTAGTATATATTATAATGTATTAGCCTTTTATATTGAAAAAGAAAATATTAGCATTGGAGAATGGGACTGCGCAGAAACGAAACGTCAAATACTCCATCAGTCCATTGGGAGATTAAAAACGTTTCTTTACTTTCTTTTTCATTATATTGCTTTACTATCAAAGTATCAATTCTAAGTTCATAAAAAAAAAGCTTGTTCTTCTTCTTCTCGACAACACATGGCTCTGGATGCAAACGAGAATGGTCAATCAGGCGCTGATGGTTCTAGTGATCCCAACGATTCGAACAATCAAGCCCAAGATAACGCTTCTGAAGTACATCAATTTACAAAGAGAAAGAGAGCTAAAACATCAAAAGTTTGGATTGATATGATCCAGATTGAAGATGGAAAAAAGGCACAATGTATTCACTGCAAAGATCAGTTTGTAATGAACGCAACAGCAACTACAACAACTATAAAGCGACATCTTGAAGGTTGTAAAAAGAAGAAGCTTGCTGATAGTAAGCAACAACTTCTTAACTTTCAACGAGTTTCTGGCGATAATCAAGATGGTTCTTCGTATCCTGCTTTGACTACTGGTAAGTATGATACTGCTACTACTAGAGAACTGATTTCCCATTGGGTACTTATGCATGAACACCCATTTTCTATTGTCGAAGAAGAAGGTTTAAATTTTGTTTTTAAAAGCTTGCAACATAGGGCTGAAATAGTTACTAGGCATGCTCTTAAGGATGATGTTATGAATGTTTATGAGATTGAGAAAAAAAAGCTAAAGAACTTGTTAAGAGATGTTAAGAGAATTAGTCTAACCACTGATTTGTGGAAGTCTAAGCACCAAAACATTGAATACATGGTTATAACTGGCCATTTTGTTGATGCAAATTGGAAGTTACAAAAAAGAGTTCTAAGCTTTGTTGAAATTCCTCCCCCTAGGCGTGGTATTGAAATTGCTGATACTTTATTAACGTGTCTAAGAGACTGGGAAATAGAGGAGAAAATTATGACAATTTCTGTAGACAATGCTTCTGCAAATGATGCAGCAATAAAAATTCTTATTGCGCATTTTAAAAGGCTTGGAACCTTATTTTGTGACGGTATATTTTTTCATGTGAGATGTTGTGCACACATTTTAAATCTCATGGTGCAAGACGGGTTGGAAGAAATCAAAGATGTAGTTCAAAAGGTTCATGCTAGTGTAAGTTATTTAAATGCTAGTGATTCAAGATTAAAGGTTTTTTCTCAAGTAGCAAAACAACTTCATTTACCTGAAAGAAAGCTCATTTTGGATTGTAAGACTAGATGGAACTCTACATACAAAATGTTGTCTACTGCAATTACTTTTAAAGAAGCTTTTTCTATGTATGAAGTGAGAGATCCATTATATAAGCATTGCCCTTCTGATGATGATTGGGAAAAAATTGAAAGCATTTGCGAAACTTTACAAGCTTTTGATTCTTGCACCAACATCATATCAGGAAGCGATTATCCGACATCGAACTTATATTTTGGAGAGGTTCAGTACATCAAGCAGGTGTTAGATAGGCAATTTAATGATTACCGTGAATGGCTAGCAAAAATGGTAGAAACTATGAAAAAAAAGTTTGATAAATATTGGGGAGAATGCAATATGCTAATGTGTATTGCTTGCATATTAGATCCAAAATGCAAGTTTACTATGCTTAATTTGTACTTTAAGGATATATATACTAAGGAGGAGATAGACCAGAAAAACAAAGACTTGAAAAATCTTTTAGGAGAGATTTATGCCGAGTATGCTACCTAATTGCGCACTAGACAAGGGAACTCAGTGAGTGTGTCAAACTCATGTGGTCAAAGTCAAAGAGCTAAAAATGAACAGGCTGGTCCAGGGAAAGGGTTTTCATATTATTACTCTCGTTTGAAAGAAGCTGATGTTTTTGATTTAGAAAGATCAGATTTGGATGTTTATCTAGAAGAGGGTATTTATCTATGCAAAGATAATTGAGCTCTCTCTTTTAACATCTTGGAATGGTGGAAATCTCATGAGACAAAGTTTCCAATATTATCGAATATGGCAGCTCATATTCTAGCTATCCCAATCACCACTGTGGCATCAGAAGCAACATTTAGTGCTGGTGGTCGTGTGTAATCGATACATATCGTGCCTCTTTAAAACCAGAAACGGTACAAGCATTAATATGTGGAGGAGATTGGGTTCGGAAACTACATGGTGTCAAAAAGAAAAACAAGATCTGTATTTTAATAATTCAAGCTTTAATTTATTATGATATTAGATATAATGTCACTAACTTATTTATTGTATTTCAGAAAGAAAAAAATCCGCAAGAGATATTTTTGGTCGATATCCCTGATATATGAAAATTTGGTTCGTTCAGTCATTTGATAAATTTTCTGAAGTGTTTTCATATTAAGCTTTTCTCTTAACATGGAATGAATTTCATTGTTGCAGCTTCTCCTGGATATGGAATGCAACTGAACGGGTCCTTCATTTTTGTGCTACAATTGGTTTTTGGATGACTTGAAGCAAGTGGATAGCTTGGTTTGCTACACGACTTTGTCTGTTGTTGAAAAATAATGCTTTTCATTTGTAATGTTTCTTTTGTTTAAGACTTATTAGAAGGATTTCTTTTGTTCCTGGACAAGTCTGTTGTTGAAAAATGATGCTTTGCATTTGTGATATTTCTTTTGTTCAAGACTTATTAGAAGAAGGCTTTCTTTTGTTCCTGGACTTGGTGCATCAAGTATTTGGAATTTTGGATGTTTATTTTTATATGCTAACCCTTAAAAGGTGTCAAAATATTTGGGTTGTTCGTAGTTATTTGATTAAGTAGCTAGTTTTGAGTCAATATTTTATATCTATCTGTGTTAGAAAGTATAACATTGTGGACCTATAAGCTTTAGATTTTATCTTGACAAGTAATTTCAAACTTCTAAACGAGCTCAATCGAGCAAATAAACGAGTTATTAAACGAGCCTATCAGTCTCGAGCTCATAAACGAGCTACTTGGACTCTAAAATTATAAAGGAAAAAACGATATAAATTTATATACGAGTATCGAGCTCGAGCTCGAACCAATTACATATAGTCGATCACGAGTTCGAGCCTGGGTAAAAAATATTTTACGAGCTCGAGCTCGAGCAAAGTAAAAATATAGCGAGCCCAGCTCGATTAACTAAAAACTCGACTCGGCTCGGATCGTTAACACCCCTAATTGAACCAACCCGGGTTGTTGAGTGACCTTCAAATTTTGAGTCCAATCTTGTAACACCCCCAAAATTTGGTACAGCGGAAGACTCAACAAGCTTTCGGGGTGCTACGGGGATTGGTATCCAAACACAAGACATAAAAGAACGAGATAAAGTAAACATAGAAAAACACAACCAAAACGAGTTTTAAAGTTTACATGTATCCCAAGAATTATCCAAAGTAAGGCCCAAAAGAAATAAACATAGGTCCAAAATAGTTATCAGAGTTTTAGAAAAATAGATCCATAACCGGTGCCATTGCCAAGCCTCCAATCCCAAGCATCCATAGAGCATCACTTAATTACCTGAGAAAACGTGCTAAAAGTCAGCTTTCGCTGGTGAGATCATAGGTTTAGATTCATAATTCAATATAGTGGACATATACGCAAAACGCTTGCTAGCTAGACTAGGCCTCAATCATCCAACCAAAATATCCAACCAAAAATAAATCATCCCTATAGGTGCACGCTATAGCTCAAATCAATCCAATCAATAGCTTACCTAGCTCAAGTCTAGGCCTCGCTCTATAACCAATCCAATAGCTTACCTAGTTCGGGACTAGGCCTCGCTCAACAACTAAATCAATAGCTTACCTAGTTCGGGACTAGGCCTCGCTTAATCCTACCTAGTTCTATAAGCATAGCAAGTTTTGAAATAAATAAATAAAGCGATAATAGTCCACATAAAACATTTGCACGTTTCTCACCCCAAGTATTGAAAACAAAGTTCAAGAGTATAAGTGGGGATATGACTCACCTCAAGTCCAGAAATCCTCAAAAGAAACGATAGAAGAATGACGTAAGTAATCTCAAGCAACTCACGTAACGGCGACTACAGACTCGGCACTTCCTAACAATATCAAACCCGTTCAGAAATCATTTCCTCAAAATCAAATATTCCCATTCCCAAACGTATTCCATTTTACTTTCCAAAAATATCCATTTTACTTTCCAAAAATATCCATTTCTCGAATTAACTTCATATTAATTTGAAATTCGACGTTTGGTATCTATACGGGTGGAGGGTCGACACAGCTCAAACCAAAAAGCCACAACAAAGAACAATAATAAGACAACTATAGGTCTAATGTTAGCCCAACATATTATTTAAATAATTATCGAAGCTTATTAAATCCGTCGATTTGATAATCTCCCATACTTATTTACGTAATATATTGTTCCAAAATTATACCCAACCTAAAGCACATTGCACATAAGTTTCTATCTGGTATATGTCGTAGTCCAATGAATTCCCTATATATATCGTCAAATCGGCCAAATTTCACGAGACATATAGTAATTTATTACCCTAAAATATATACCACATCCTATGGGCGTCGTGGGATACGATGCCCATTAATATACTCATTTTATATCGTCAAATAACTCGATCTAGAATAAGTCATTCGATATATAAAATGTTTATATGAACCGTCATATATCCGTGACAACACAAAGTCACAATATAAAGCCCACTTGGACTTTAAAGACCCACAATTCGTATAACTCGATAAGTTTCTAATTTATAAACAAAATCACATTTTTAATTATTAGTTGCCCAACTTATATTTCGCTATTATTTATATAATTATTATTTATAACAATAGTCCGACATTTATTACACTATTTGCATAGTATAATAACTATCGTTTTATTATTAATATACGCATTTATATATATATATATATATATATATATATATATATATATATATATATATATATATATATATATATATATATATATATATATATATATATATATATATATATATATATATATACGTTTAACACGTCTATATACGTATATAAATGATTATATTCTTAATAATATTATTACGAGTATTATTTTTAATATCGATTTTTAAATATTTATCGAGTCATAGAATTTGGTCACATGTCCGAGTCATGACCCTCGACTCATAGTCCAAGTCCAAAATAATAAGAATCAAGTCACAAATAAATATATCAACTCCGTCCAAACAATCCCATATTCACGTGCTACAACATGAGGGTCCGACTACGGCACCCAACTAACCTATCTCCGTCATCTAATTGACCATCTCACAATCGGTCCCCAATTCCATACTCGTCAACACATCTCCAAATCAAAATAAAAGTAAACCAATGTCCAAAGCTTCGGTCCAACATATGCCACAACATGAAAATGATAACACAATATTAACCCAAAAACAAAATACACCAATATTACGGGTCGACCTACCAAGTCAAACCCGGGTCAACTTATGAGGACACAAACCATAAAAATAACCTCACCCGAGACCTTTTGGTCTCGGCTAGCTCAAGTGAGCCTCTCGACCCAAAACAGCCCGCGAAGGGGGTGTCGGCCGAGAATCAAAACAACAACAACATCAAGTCGAGAGCAACTAATCACCAAGAATCAATCATAATCGAACCACGACACCTCCAAGACTCTCAACCGAGTCGAGGAGTAACACACCGAGACCTTGGGTCTTGGTCGAGCTCAATACGAGCCACAACCCAAACCAATCGCATCCAAAAACCCAAATCCGAGCACCAAGCAATCGAAATCGACCCCCAAGGATACCAAACTCAACTTTATATCAAAACCCATTTTCATCTCAATTTTTAACACCCAATATATCAAGATTCAATTCGGGTTCGACTCAAAATAGTCAAACCCGACACAAAACTCACGTTTTCTCACCTTCAAATCGAATGAAAATCAATAAAAATGGTGGTGTGGTGGCGTGTGGTGTGTGGTGCGGCGGTATTAATAAAAATGGAGGGGAGGGGCGCGTGTTTCACACCACAAGAACAAGGAGATGATGGTGAGTATTTTGGTGGTGGTGGTGTTGTGTGGAAGTCGGCGGTGGTGGTGTTTCGGGGGTGGCAGCCGGCGGCTAGGGAGAGGGAGGAGAAGGGTGGATTGAATTTTTGTTATTATGAGGGTTAGGGTTAGGGGAGAGGGGTATTATACCCGAATTTTGCATATTAGTCCCTCAAGTCTCATTTTTCCAAAACTAGCCACAAGTACTTTAATAATTAGCGAACTCTTTTTAATCGGTTTTCCCGTAACCCGATTACTCGTTCATAAAAGTATTAAATTTTCATCAAACATACTCGTACACGTCATAACTGATTTTCCCAACAACATTTCCCGAAATATATATAGACATGTATGAAAGACATAATATTTATTTAACGGTGAATCGCTACCGTTTTGTAAAAGATTAAAATTCGTTAGGTTAATCTAGTGCCGGAGTCAATGTAGTGCCAAAGTAACGATCATAAAATAAATCATCACGACCGAATCAACCAAACCATAAATAAATAACCAAATCTCATAAACATCGTACGATTAAAATCAAGTACCAAGGTTCGTAAAATATCTCGTCACAATAAACTTTCAAAAATTCCAAATTTATCATTTTTAATGTAATGCGGTTTTTATAAATGACTCCCTATTTTGCCAGTTGTCACAAATCTTCCATTTGTCATAATATAAATGGTTGTATACATTTCTCTCTCTTACACACTATTTTAAATAAAGTAGGCTAGGTTGGGTTATTAATAAATGGTAAAGAAATATAGATTGGATGTATGTATTGGTTGTGTAGGTGGAAGAAAGAGAAAATAATATTTTATTAAGAGATTGGGTTGAGATGCGTTGTTGATAAAGATACTCTAATATAAGTCCTGTGTACGCACGAGGATTACACATGAATCAAATTTATTTTTAAATTTTAGTTTAGTATATGGACATATAAGAATTTACCCGTGAAAATTGTGATATAAGTATAACTAATATCTTGTCCAGGATTTTTTATTATGTATTACGTAGTAATATCTATTATAAAAATATTTTGTAAAAAAAATTTGTTGGTTGAAGATCTAACTTTGTTTAACTGACATAGATGTTGAGGTTGAGATTGATGTTGTTGTTTAACTTTAATTATTCATATCGTGTTGTACAAAATGTGCGAGTTTAGTAGCACATAATCAACACGAATAGGAGATATGTCAGTATGTCATCCATGGGACACCTTTCGTAGTGAGGGAAGTCCTTTTGATGAAGTTAAAATATGCCCCGTAAAGTTTTTCAGAAATGTTTTTATAGATATCCATATATAAACTTTAAATACGAATTTCATGAGTCGTTGTTATAAGTAAAATAGCGTATATTTATTTTCATATCACAGTAATCCGTGTTTACATTTGATATTCATATTCCCGTTAACAATAGTTTAGCCGTATTTAATATTTAAACCCGTGTATGCATAAATTAAACTTTTCAAATAAAATAACATGAGTCCTTGTTTAACGTATATAGTAAAAAAATATTTTAATTGATGAAAGTTTAAAACGAATATTAATTTTAAAAAATATTTAACGTATATTAAAACTAATTCGTATATTTACAAAATTTTGTAATTTTAATATACGAAAATCTGAAAATAATACTAATACTTATGTAATTTTAAACAAAGTTCATCTTATAAAGTATAGGTGTATAAACTGTAAGGGGTTATTTGTTATTTTTCTAAAGTTACTAAAAAATGTTGAAACTTTTAATTTTACACTTAGCTCTATATAATTTTGAGTAAATTACACCGTTCGTCCTTGTGGTTTGCGTTGATTGGCGTCGTTAGTCCCTTGACCAAAAAAACTGCACCGTTCGTCCTTAACGGGCAAACGTTTGGCGTCGTTAGTCCCTCCCCCACTAACGCTTGTTAAGTGTTGTTACACCTGAAGTCCCATAAGGGAATACTAGTCATTTCGCAAACCAAAAGGACGAACGGTGCAAAAGGACGAACGCTGCAATTTTTTTAATACGTTAGTAAGTTCCGTTTTAATACGTTTTCGTATGTTTTTTTAGGTTTTTGTCCGTTTTTTTTTGTTTCATCGCTTTTTTTTACGTTTTTCTACGTTTTTTTTACGTTTTCATCCCATTTTTTTCGTTTTCGTCTGTTTTTTAACGTTTTCATCTCTTTTTTTACGTATTCCTCCAATTTTATACGTTTTCATCCGTTTTTTTTTCGTTTTCGTCTGTATTTTTACATTTTCCTCCGTTTTTTTTACGTTTTCATCCGTTTTTTTTCGTTTTCGTCTGTTTTTTTTTAGGTTTTCGTTTGTTTTTTTTCGTTTTCGTCTCTTCTTTTACGTTTTCCTCCGTTTTTTAAGTTTTCATTTGTTTTTTTTCGTTTTCGTCTGTATTTTTGCCTCTACCTCCGTTTTTTTACGTTTTCATCTGTTTTTTTCGTTTTCGTCTGTTTTTTTACGTTTTCCTCTATTTTTTTTACTTTTTCATTCATTTTTTTTGTTTTCGTCTGTTTTTTTTACGTTTTCGTTCGGTTTTTTTAAATTTTCATCCGTTTTTTTTTGTTTTTGCCTGTTTTTTTTTTTTTACTTTTTTGTTCATTTTTTACGTTTTCACCCATTCTTTTACATTTTTGTCTTTTGTTCTAACGTTTTCATACATTTTTGTCTTTTTTTACGGAAGAAAACGTAAAAAAAATGGTGTAAAACGTAAAAAAGCAGACGAAAACGAAAAAAAACGGATGAAAACGTAAAACGGAGGAAAACGTAAAACAAGATGAAAACGAAAAAAAAACGGATGAAAAATAAAAAAAAAACGGGAGAAAATGTAAAAATCCGGAGGAAAACAAAAAAAAAACGGATGTAAAAAAACGGAGGAAAACGTAAAAAACAGACGAAAATGAAAAATCGGATGAAAATGTAAAAAAGCGGAGGAAAATGTAAAAATACAGACGAAAACGAAAAAAAACGGATGAAAACGTAAAAAAACAAAGGAAAACATTAAAATACAGACGAAACCAAAAAAAACGGTTAAGAATGGATAAAACGTAAAAAAATGGACGAAAGCGTATGAAAACATTAGAACAATAGACAAAAACGTAAAAAAACGGACCTAAACGTTAAAAAAACGTACGAAAACAAAAAAATCAGACGAAAACGTAAAAAAAACATATGAAAACGAAAAAAACGGATGAAAAAGGAGAAAAACATTAAAAAAAAAAAAAAGAAAAAAAAAAAAAAAAAAAAAAGAGACGAAAACGGAAAAAAACAGACGAAAAGGTAAAAAAATAGACGAAAAAAAAAACAGATAAAAACTTAAAAAAACGGAGAAAAACGTTAAAAAAAGAGATGAAAACGAAAAAAAAACGGACACAAACGTAAAAAATAGACGAAAAAGTATTAAAACGGAACTTACGAACGTATTAAAAAAAAGTTGCACCGTTCGTCTTTTTGCACCGTTCGTCCTTTTGGTTTGCGAAATGACTAGTATACCCTCAAGGGACTTCTGGTGTAACAACACTTAACAAGCGTTAGTGTGGGAGGGACTAACGACGCCAAACGTTTGCCCGTTAAGGACGAACGGTGCAGTTTTTTTGGTTAAGGGACTAACGACACCAGTCAACGCAAACCACATGGACGAATAGTGTAATTTACTCTATAATTTTTGTTAAATTCAACTAATAAATTTTTATTAATTACTTCATATTTTTTTAAGATTTTGTTTTTACAAATTTGACACAAATATTTTTATGTGTTTTTTTCATAAATCAATTTTCTCCACCAAATTTATTAAAGTTTAACTAAAATCAATTCAATTTTGACTTTTTATTGATTAATCATGTTGCTTGATTTTGCCTACGTGGCAAGATCGAGCTATCCTATTGGTCTAATTTTTTTTCGATGAGAAAAGTTTTGCAAAAACACTCCGAAATGATGTAATTCTTTTATTATATAAAATATAAAACTCAATTAGCTCAAAGTATTTAGGGGCTGTTTGTTTAGATGATGTATAGGGACAAAAACAAATATATTTTGTAAAATTGTAATTCTGGTTCGACCTTTGATGCAAAGCGTCAATTTTTTAAATACAAAGCGTGTATTTTTTAAAATTAATATAGTGTATGTTTTTTAAAAATTGACAAATTTATAATTGACCAAGAAAAAATATAATTTAAACTATCAAACTTTTAAAATGACGTTCACTATAAAGGCTACTTAAAAGTAATTTAGGCAAACTACATTAATTTAAATTTCAAGATTCAAGTTAACAAAAAATAAATAAATAAATAAATAAATAAATAAATAAAACAAAAAACAAAAAAAATGTTATAAATATTAGAAATTAGAGAATTAAGTAAATAATTAATGCTAAAAGAATGTGTATTGAAAAAACAATTTGCCATGTTTTTCAATGATTAGGTAAAATTGCACAAATCAAAAGTATGTGTTTAGAAATCCAAAGCAATATGTATATTTTACTTTTGAAATATAAATAAATAAAATAAAATAAAAACATTATAAGGAAAAAAAACACTATGCATAGAAAAAACTTATTGTAATCCAAATTAATGCAATAATGTAAAGCTTTTGAGAATTGTTGATAATAAATTATTGGTAACAAAACTCAACCTGCAAGACATAAATAAATTGATTGAATACATATGAAATACATCTAAAGTTGAACTAACAAAACTTCTATCCACAAAGAGGGTCAAAAAAATTATGTGTTTATGGAATATTACTATTCCAATTCTCACTTTAAAAGCATCGTTACCATTGACATTTCTTAAAACATCGAGGGGTTAGATGTGGTTACGGTTGATTATTGGTTGGGGTCACATTTTGTTTCCGAATGATGTATTTGTAACTGACTAAGCGTGTGGATGAACATTTTGCTTTCATGAATATTGTTTTTATTTTGCTATGTTTTGCCCACATGCCATAGTAGCCTTGTGGTTATTATCCTCTTTTCAATGTTCAAATACAGTGGATATATCACTTTATGCCAATGCATAAATGAATGGGGTCTATATCTATTGTGAAAGGATTAACAAAAAAAATATTTTCCAATGTTCGATACCAAAGACGAAAAAAGAAGTAGCCTTTATAAGTAAAAAAACACTTGCTGTTTCAACCTGAATGTGAAGAACCTCATCCGCCCGTTTTACCCTATAGCCAAATTAAGTTACTAACACGACAGTCAATTATAACATCGTCATTTAAACCAAGTAATAAATATATATATATATATATATATATATATATATATATATATATATATATATATATATATATATATATATATATATATATTTGAGGGTTTAACCATTTATATTTCTACTTGTGAAACTATAAGGAAATGCATATGTTTCATATATAGAGAAGTGACAAACTTCATTTTTTGTGGAGAAGTTAAAAAAATTAATAGCTGCAACCTTGTAAAACAACCAATATACAAACTAACAAGAAACACAACCAACGTTTGAAATTTCGAATCAAGTTGAGACTATGACCAACATGACGTGTTATTCTTTCCTTACGTGTATCAAAGCACCTACTAGAATTATTGGTTTTTGGCTTTATTTTATACAAGCAATGCATGTGATTAAAGTATTCACTGATTTTCTGAATTAAGAAAAGGTTACTTGTCGTATCTTAGTACTATTATTTCAAAGAATATTTGTATTTATATGCCACTATGTTGCTAAAGTTCCACCTTTATGTTATACCAACAACCTATTGGCACCATTATTGAGTAACACATTAACACCCATTTAGGATCTTATGCAAAATAATAAATAATACCAATTTTAAATATTTTTTAATATCAAATGGATTGACATACATATAGTTTAGAAGTTTGGACGTGATATTCACAAAGAAAAAGTCAATATGTCAATAAACAAAAATGCAGTGTACCTCAAAAACTAACTCACCAAATTGTCGAAACTTCTATTTTCCAGCTTTTTGAAATAGTTCTTGTTAATACAAATATCGCCTAAAAACGTTATTTATATTTTACGATCTTTGCTAAGTTTTGTTAATGACAAAGTATGAACTTTAGTTATAAGTAAATCATCACTTTAAGTGTTTAAGTCTTGTTTAACTAAGGTTTACATTTCCTTTTAAACAAAACATTGTTTTTATTTCTTAAATTAGAAAGTGTCTTGTCACATCACATTTATTTCTTAAAATAGTAATGTCATATCACATTTAGGGCAAGCTTTGTCAATATACATTTATGGTAAGAAAGAGTGTTTGACTAACCATATGTTTGCTTGCAAGTATTGTGTTTGACTAGGTATAATGAGATGTGACCTTGTTTGGTTTGGAAGATTTATTGCAAAACCAACTGCAGCCCTGACGGAACCCTGGGGGTACACGGGCGGAACCCATCTGAGGGTTCCGCCTGATCCGCCAGACCTGCATAATGGTTTGCTATAAATACCAAACCATTTGTTAGTTTTGAGCGACCCCTTTAGGACATATTTTCATATACTCTCTCAAACTAACTCAGTAACATTTGACTTGTGTGACTCTCTTATGTAGCAAGGGGCTTCACAAGATCATTCAAGAAGTTACAAGCTTCAACTCTAAAGTTGCAAGTCTTGTTAGCTTTGTTAAGTATAAACTTTGGTAGTTTATACTTCATTTGTATCATGTATGTAGAAGTGATTGGTTAGTATTTTAGGCCTGAAAATGCGTAGTGTGTCGGGAGTTGTTGTACCCTTGTAAAAGAACTAACGGAAGTGGTTGTACCCTTGGTAAAGAACTCGACATCTAGCTTAGTGTCGGTAAAAGTGTAAGCGACGATGGGAGTGGTTGTACCCGTGTAAAAAAACTCGACATCTAGCTTAGTGTCGGTAAAAGTGTAAGCGACGTTGTAAAGGTTTTCTCCGCCGGTGAAAGGAGCTTGTTGATTAGTGCTTATAACTCTCGAGTTGGAAACTCGGGGCGTGGATGTAGGGCAAGGAAAAAGAGTCCTTGTAGCCAAACCATGATAAACAATCGTGTTGTGGTTTGATCATTTCTTTCTTTATCTTTGCTTATTACATGTTGTCTTTTAGTTAGAATCACTAATTACATATAAAGCTTTTCAAAGAACTAAATAAGCAAAGTTAGGATCATCACAAGTAAAGCTTTTCAAAGTATGAAACAAGTAAAGTTATAATTGTCATTCACATGAAAAGCTTTTCAAAGAATCAAACATATAACATTGTGTTTATATCTTTAAGCAAACGTAAAATTTTTAAAGGATAGTCAAGCTAAAAAGGATTTAAAAAGCGGTAAACTATTCAACCCCCTTATAGTTTTCCACAGTTCTGATCTATTGATGAGGCGAAAAATGATCCATTTTTAGGGGGTCATTTAAGTCCGAATCCGAATTTATTTGATCAAATATTGCCCTAAATCGTTCCTTTTGTGATTTTAGGTGTTTGGAGAGTGAATTCTGGAAAAGAAGCCATTTTGGACGTTTTTGGAGCATAAAAGTGAAGAAAACGGCAAAGTACCAAATTTCCATGCTGAAGATACAAGGTGACGGCGTCAAGAGTAATACCTTGACGGCGTCAGACATGAAGATTAAAAGACCGTAGGTGGTGACGGCGTCAAACGCCTTCATGACGGCGTCAAAGTGGCAAGAATAAAATATCGTGGTCGGTGACGACGTCACATAGGCCGTCATAAGTAGATCAAGGCCGTCCGAGGAAGTATATGGCGGCGAGGTGACGGCGTCACAAGTAACTCTTGACGCCGTCAGCCTACTTTTCCTATATATAGTTTTCTAGTTTTTTCATTAAAGAGAGAGAAGTTTTGGTGAAACCCTAAAGACGATTTTGGTGTATCTTTTACAGGTTTTTCAAGGGTTCCAAACCCTTGAGACCTTGCATTGTAATTGAGATAAGTGTTCTTCCAATTCAATCAATATGTCTATGTGTTGGTTGTTTATATCTTGTTCTTGTCTCAATTCTACTATGCTAGGCTAGATCTCTTTTGTGTTTGCTTAGATCTAATGAAACCTAGATGTTGATTATGTGTTGATTACTTGTCTATTCTTGTTTTAGATGAATGATATTATATGTTAGGCTTAAGAAAACTGGCAGATCTCCAAATGGTAACATGCTTGAACGTCTTAAGAAACATGAACCGAGGCGTACTAGGTCTTTATTGGTTGTATTTAATGCATGAGCCACTGTTTACAATCCCTATAGTTGTGCTGGGTCATGGTGTAGGAGGAGATAAGAGCTCATAGAGTTGGGGAGTTATGTATGCCACCCCACGAATGGTATTAAGGAATACAATCCGTCATCCATACAAGTGTAACAAGTAATTAACATGTAAAAGATATCTAGGGAGTAGTGAAGTCTAAGTAAACACAATTTCTCCAATTACTGCTCACAACCTTAGTATAATCAGTTTATTTTCATTTTTAGTATTTTATTTTGATTGCATCTTAGTTTTGGGTTAGTTGAATAGCAACTAATTCCGCCCACTCTTCCAAAACCCGAGATTTTACTTGCTTTTATAAAAATATAAAAATACAAAAATAATCATCTCTCACCTTTAGAACTATTAATTATGTTTTCTAATCCTAGCGACACTATTCCTAAGCTGAACGATCAATCCCCCGGTACTTGTCACTATACTATACTACAACGATCAGGTACGCTGCCTGGTGGGGGTTGTAAGCTTCTCGAGATCCCTCGAGAGGTAAAGCAAGGTGCGATTCCCACGCATCATCTATTATCATCTTTCACAACTCACCAAATAGCCATTATTGTCGACAAATTTCTTTTACCATAGCCACTACCTTAGATCTCTTTACTTTGAACCTTGGACTAAAGCTTATTGCAAGGAATGGGCCTTTATACAACACGAGATGAATATTGTTCTCGCTAGATTCCTGATCTCCTCTTTGGTGTTCGTTTTCTCCGACGAAGAACTAAATGTTAGCATTATTCATACTCAAGAAAATAAATTAGAAAACATATATACAACCTATGAGCAAAACATTAAATGGTTATTTAAAAGAGTGTGAAATCTAGCTAGAAATTAGAAAACATTTTAGATATCATATATTCTTGTATATCGTCATCCGAAATTTCAAATATTCAAAAATTCAGATATCCGAAATTTCAGATATCCAAATTTACACAAGAAAGTAAATAAATAAACTACAAACTAAGCTCTCTTAATTAATTGGATGGCCACTCAAATTCAAAACCATCATCTTGGACCAACTAAGTTTCAACATGATTTTATTCAGTCAAAAAGCATGCATGCCGTGCAACAATTGTATAACTCGATGGTTTTGATGTTACTGAAGACCCAATTGCAATTGGCAGCCTTCGTGTGGTAAAAAAAGTATTTTGACATCTATTGCTGCTGGGAACTAATGATGGTCCTGTTTTGGGTTCTAAACAAAATTCTGCTCCATGGATGATTACTGCAGGAGCAAGTGATATCGACCGAAGAATCATGGATAAAGTACTTCTTGGGAAGGGGGCAATTCTAGTGGTACGTGAGTATTATTACTAATTTCTAGCTATATATATCATGTATATTTGTGTCATAACTTGCTATTAAAGAACCTAACGCATTTAGGGTCAAGGTGTTAATGCTTTCCCATCTAGTTATAGAGAGTCACCTCTAGTTTGCGGGAAAGAAGTGTCAAGCATGTGCTCTGAAACTGATGCACGGTAATTCTTCTCTCGGTACCTTTTTTTATTATTTTATTTTATTTTTTATTTTTTAATTGAAGATATGGATGCATTCTTTCAAGTAAATGTACCAGGTTGGATGACATATGAATTTCTAATAATATCCTCATTTACATGAATTATCTTCCATAATGCTTATAAAGTAGCCTTGTCGAGCAAAAGGTGGTTCTTTGTGACACGACTCCCAACTTTCGGGTGATTAACACAACATGAGTCCTTGGCTTTATTATCCCAATTCCTAAAAATGTTTCTTTAGTTAAACCGTACACTGTTGTTGCGCTAAGTGAAAATGATCTCAGCTTGGTCAGAGCATACCATAACTATAACACGTAATGAAGTCTTCCTTCACCTTTTATAGGGTCGGGCAGAGAGTGCTATAAAGGCAGCACAAACATCTCATATAGTATATCACAACTCAAACCAATATCTTTCTTCATTAAACAAAATTGTCAACAATGACCATTCAACCATCCATTATCATAGGCATCATCTTGTTTCTCTTGTTGATGAAGCACACACATAGCGAGATGCATAATAATGTTGTATGATACATTCTAGTGACAGTACCTTTAACCAGGAGGCTACATTACTTGTATAACCAGTGGCTAGGATTCCCGAATTAAAATTCTTTACCTTTCCATCCATGAACTCCACACCCTACATCTCTTTCTCTCATTTTATCACACACCTCCCACCAACATCCCAGCCGCCACCGCCACCATCTCAACCGATATAAAAGAAATAAAAATTAAAGAAGTACTTAAAAAACACAAAAAAACAAAAGGTCTTATTCGTTGCAGATGAAGACTTTAGATGTACATAGTTTCGAAAGTCCAAATCCTCAAAAGTGAAGTTGATTACAATCCAAGTTCTCCATTGTTGCTACGTTTTCTGTTATAGACCTAGTATATTTATGTCTAATGTAATAAAGGCACTCTTTTTTTATTTTTGTTAGCACTTATTGTCTTAGTTGTAAAATGAGTTCATACTACATATGCTCCATTTTAATCCAAATTTAGCCTTTGGGTATACTTTGTCAGATTTAATGTGCTTGAATTACTTTTTATAGGATGAAGGTAACAAGCAAGTGCTCCGAGAATAATGCAAGGTGGATTTTTTTTGTTACCTATTTTTCTTTCATGGAAAAGAGCCTACATAATTTTCAATTATCTATACAAGAAGAAACTGAAAGGCTCCCATAAAAAGATTTGATTTGCGGTCTTCAATATTGGCATCACCTAAGCTTCGACATGAAAAATTGTGATCCTCTCACTTGATCGCCTTTCAAGGAGCAAAATTAATATGTGTTGGATATCGATTTTTCCTGACAAGCTTACAATTACTATGAAGTTCAAAATTGGATATTCGAAATTTTGGATATCCGAATTTTGTATTTTAGACATCTGAATATTTATATATATCCAAATTTCACATTTAGGTAATAATTTAACATGATATATGAGTTAAAAGATATCCGAATTTAACATGATATATAAATATTTATATTTATTCGAAATTTTGGTTATCCGAATTTTGTTTTAGCTAATAATTTAGCATGATATATGAGTTAAAATATCAATGATAATCTTACACGATATAATAGACAAAGTGCTGGATTAAAACATAGGTTATCCCAATTCAATCGATCAAAACATATGCTCAATTTTAATCCAAATTTAGCCTATGTCATGTTTTGATCGATTGAATCAAAACTTTAGTCTTAATCACATTTTCTAAAAAATATTGCAAAAGACTTTTTCAAAAAACGGAAAGATAATACATCAACTTGGGACCAACCATTTTAAGTTTTCGGACATAAATAGCAGCATCACTTAGTTTCTATAGCTTTTAAAAATATCGAGACTTTGTAGTAGCAATTAGTCAAGCGTCAATAAATTACCAAAAAAGACATGGTGTGTAAAACCTCGCAAAAATCCATATAATTAAAAACGTTTAATTATATATTAATCTTCGTCATTATTGTAATTACCATTTTTACGGGGAAATTTAAAATTTTCTTTGTATATTAAAATTGTCACAATTACGATATTGCAAAATTCACCAAACGACAAAACAAGTTATCGACACAATTAACAAAATATTAATTTCACTAATCCTAATTAATAATATTAATCACAAAACAAAATGGGCCTTGTTCTTTCATAAGCCCAACCGGCCCAAACACAAAAACCCATTTTTATTATTAATATTTCATAAAAATCGACCAAACATGCATCAAAATGTCTCGTTTATTTTTAATTCGTACACACGACATATATATATTTTTGCACCGTCTCGTTCACCACCTAGCCAAATATTAGTGTGTCAAATCCCAAGTTCATTGGACGACGTTTGATACATTTTTAAGTGGCAAAGTGATCGAACAAAAATCAATTCAATCGATTCATAAAATATTTATTTCTTAACCGTTTTAATCTCGGTTTGTTTCTAAATGATCCTAATAATATTTCTAACATGTTTTCATGTTTAAATATTAATAATGATCAACTATAATCAAGTAGTACTAGATTATGCAAACCGTATGGTGAAATAATATATGTCGACATCTATATATGGAAACTCAAGTTCCATTTGAATTCTCTTCACTGACACCATAGTACACATGTTTCCTAAACAAATATATATACTCCTTCGTTACACAGTCATGCCCACATACATGCAAACCTTCCATTTTTTTTTTTATTTCAACATTCTCTAAAATATTTTTGGTTCTTGTTGAACGAGAAAAATGAAAGGAGGAGCAAGTCATGGGTTCTAAAATATCTCTTCATTTTCAATACGCAACGACTTTAAAAGCTTGGAAGCTATAGAGTCGTTTTGGTTTCGTTTCCCACTTGTACCTCGTTCGTCTTCCACACCGTTTCTCACAACCATTCTTGGTGTTGTAAGTTATTTTAAATCATTTCCATTCAAAAATCATACGTTAAATTATTATCATGCATCATATATATTTTAGTTCGATCATATATCATTTCATATATATATATATATATATATATATATATATATATATATATATATATATATATATATATATATATATATATATATATATATATATATTACGTACGTATAAAATTTTGCAACACGAGCGTGACTAGCCTCCATCTTGGAAGGCCTAGGAGTCACGTAGCACACTTGTTTCACCTCTATTTTAATGTTACATGCATTCAACGAGCCTAAATTTAACCGTGTTTCACACGTATAAATTACCAAAAATACTTAGTAAATATTTCATAATTTTTAAAATATACAAACGATCTAAACATGCCACGAAACCTACGTATAACTTTCAATTTCACGTAACAAGCACCTAATATTTTTGCTCGACCTAATAGACCACCTAGAAAACTATTAGTTTCATATACACGACTTGTAAAAACAATCACGTTTTGACACCCTAATAGAACCATTTTGAATCGACTTAAAATAGATTTTTAAAACCGAAATTTTATATAAAAACTTAAGTTTGTCGAGTGGGCTTAACTAAGGCCCAACAAGACTTCACGATATAACAGCCCACTGGGCTCATAAAATATATTTTTAGAATCATAAAGGAAGCCCAAGTTCAAGCCCAAAAGAAATTTCATGCCCTCGCCTCTAAAATTTTAAATGGGCTTTAGTTTGGTTCGAATTAAGGCCCATAAGCTAAATAAATAAGCTTTTATTAATTATTTGACTGAAATATTGATACTTATATGAAAATGTTCTCAATTCGATTATTGTGGTATGTGATATAAATGTGTTACTGGCGAAATATTCAAACTGAATTTCTGATACTCAAATGATGATATTTTTAAACTGAATTTCTGATACTCAAACGATACTATTTTCAAACTGAATTTCTGATACTCAAACGATACTATTTTCAACTGAATTTCTGATACTCAAACGATGATATTTTCAAACTGAATTTCTGATACTCAAACGATACTGTTTTCAAATTGATTACTGTGATACGATACTTGATTTCATGATGTTATGCTAAATGAGCCCATAGGTCCTTGATATTGCCTAAGTTAGCTTATCGCCATATAATCCCTCTATCATGAGCCATTAATCACTGTAAAGTGAGCGCGAATATAGTGAACAGATTCGAAACCTGTTTTGGATTGACCTCCGATCCCACTAATGCTTGACGGAATGCCATTTGCAATTGGTTAGCCGCATTAGTCGTGATACACTATATTTGAGTAAAAATAGGAATTGGCAAATCACCTATTACACGAGGGCAAAATCTGTCATTGATTTGATAGAACACCCCTTTCTGTTAACGTCTTGCGTGTCATGAGGCTTGGTGCAATATCTATAAAGGAAAGATATATGTATTCAACATATATTTAGATACAGCTGTATAGGTTTGACCATATGTGAATTGTTTATCTGATTGATTTAGTATCATGAGTTTCCAGCTCATGTTAAGATTATTGATGATTTATTGAATGTGATTGAATATTTATATGATTTATTTGTGATTATATTCGATACTTGTTTCGTTACTGTTTGTATTTTATTAATACCAAATATTCCTGAAATCTAACAAAATAAAGGGTTTTTCCTAAAACTCTATGAACTCACCAACCTTTGTGTTGACACTTTTAAGCATGTGTATCTCAGGTAATTTAACGGAGCAAGACAAGACACGGAGTGGGCATTTACTACTCTAATAAATTAAAATGGTGTAAAAATCAAATTTGTCATTTTTACAAGTCTTTATATCTTTTCATAAGATTTTAAATCAAATGGTTCATATTTTATCAAAATTATTATTTAAATGACAAATAATTTTCATAACATTTCTTTTAAACCGTTTTATGTGGTTAAAACTTTGATCCTCACCGTAACACCCAAATTATTTTCCGCTGCGACAAACTTAAAAATGGTGGTGTTACAGATTGGCATCAGAGCTACAGTTATAGAGAATTAAATGTTTTCAAACATTAAAACTATAACTTCATTTCCAAAATAATGATTTTACACCATAATATTTTATGCCCTCCGTGTCTGCAGACTGCCGTGCTCCATACTTTATTTATTGAGATTACCTTACATGCTTAATAGTTACTCATATACAATTGTTATTTCATCTGTACTGTTATATCTTTAACATACAAAATACTCATAAAATATTATTCTCGGTTACTACTGTAGCATGTCTTCAGGAACGCCCGTGAATGTCAAAACAAGTATCCAAAATACTAATACCTCATCTATCAATAAAAATTTTCCGAATACTGAAGATCCTTACGTACAAATAATAAAATCCCTACCTAATATAGAACTCACTCCGAGATCACCTTCATCGTCACCTTTTCGTTCACCTTTACGTCAAAGAATCAGAAGAGCTACCGAATCATATAAAGATTTGATTGGTGGTCAAGCAACATTCGAAGTTGGACGAAGTTCACGCCAAGAGATGCCGTAGAAGAACGTTGAGCCAAATTCTCCGTCACCTTATACTTCATATTCCTCAATACCAAATATTTACAAATTCTCTATTTCCTGACGTTCCAAATTTCTCGATACAATACATCTCAAACGATGTATCTTCACTCAATTCCCCTGAACAGAAAGTTGTACCCACTAAACCAAAATGTTTTTGGTTAGTGATGACAAATTTCCTAATATTCCGAAATTCTCAAAACTTGTAACCGACCTCTAATAAAAATCTCCTTTCGTTTTAACCCTCCGTTGTTAATAAATTCTTTCCATCATGATGCTATGCATGCATGTAATGATTTCCCATACCTTCATGAAAAATCTCACCATTTGTTACTCTCTTTGGTAGACAAATGACTCCCCTCATATCAATGGAGTATTAATAAAAGATCTTGTATCGTTTGTTTTGCAAAAACAATCAATCAAGTTATTAATATAATGTTGATTATAGTGAATATATTCAAATTTACCTTAAGAATACCTAGGATTATTATGATTTCTTATACCTACCATGATTAGGCTATAACCATAGAATTTTATAAGACAAATTTTTTGAAGATAACTTTAAGAATAGAGAGAAGATTATTGAACTTTAGCTTTAGTAGATAAGTCCGTTTGTTCCTTAGCAATCCTATACCAAGAGTTGATAAATTATCTAAGATACTACCCAGACATATCTTGAAATTAGATTACAATAGGGATTCAATTCAGTCTATCATCAATGAAATAATTAGCTCCATATTCTTTCACTAAAGGACTTAACAAAGTACTAAGAATATCCAGAGGTTAGTAATCAGTATCATTACAGTAATATTTGAAGTAACCATAGTTCCTCCAATTAGCAACGATATAGTAAGAAAAGAAAATAAGACGGTTATACCTTGTAAGCATAACCATGAAAGTTTTATGGATTTTAGACCAACTCACCTTAAGAGAAAAATAAGAGTGACTGAACGATAGATTATTACCACCCTGTAAGAATTTATCTCATGAACTTTAAGTTTATACCAAGAATATCCTAGTATCTCCTTAGAAATTCCTGACTCATCACCATATTATGAACAAAAATTTACTAAATTCTTTTGAAAATGATTAGATGTCATTCAATCATTGAGACTGAATCATCTAAAACAATTTAAAGAAAAATAAATACCATTATTACTGAGCCAAGCATTACGTCATTTGGTCCTCAATTATACATAGCCTAGCTACCTATGTATAATTTAGGAAGAATTATGTCATAAATGGAACAGTTATGTTTTCAGATTTTCTAAATAACAATCTTCATGTAAAAGCAAAATATTGAGATTTAATAAACTATTTATAAACCTCATTTTTGACAAACTCCAATAGGTATTTACACTTAATACCCATCACTTTTATTATAGTAAGGCGAGAAAAGTAAAAACATTAGAAACCTAAGAGTTGACAGAGACTTATGGAAAAATTAATAGCGAAAATTTTATTAGAAACCATGGAAATTTATATATAGGCATATGATTAGCATAGGAAGTGCTATTATTACAATGATTACAATAAAAAGCTTAGAATCTTCAATAGGCTGACCCGGCATAACAATAAGGATTCCCATCAACAGTACCATAGCAAGAACCACCATAGGATGAATTACTCTGATTATTCTAAAAGATAAGTATAAGTACACCCTTAGAAACAATAGCAAGCCTAGTTCTTAAACATAAAGACAAATAAGTTTTATTTCATATTTATTGAGGATTACATAGAAATATAACAAGGATACATTTTAAATAAACCTAGCTTAAGACTAGTGCCTCCATATCTTATTAACACCATATGATAGAACCGTGAGTGGTATTATGAACCCCACAATCCCGACCAAAATTACATAATCTTCATCCGGAACAAAAGTCAAATAGGTGATGGCCAAAACGATATATACCATTGCGATAATAGTAATTAGGCTCGGCATTTTCGGAAGTATTTAATGAGAGAAAAGGATTAAGAATAGGAAATGTGAAATGATAGGAAAATGGATGATGAAAGAATAGGAAATTAAATGGTGTATTTATAGGCTAAAAATCTAGCCGTTGGGACCAAATATAGCCGTTAGGATACTATTCACGGCCGTTAGTTTTCAATATTCACAACCCTTAAATACCTCAGTTATTTTGTCTAGTACAGGTAAATCTAACTGAATCACGTTTTCTTGAATTTCGGATAAAAATCTCTCGACAACCCTCTGTTCAAAATTCTCCACTCAAGTAATCACGTTAAATTTGAATTTCGGGACGAAATTCAGAATGATATGTGGGTACTGTAAAACCTCGTAAAAATCCATATAATTAAAAACGTTTAATTATATATTAATCTTCGTCATTATTGTAATTACCATTTTTACGGGAAAATTTAAAATTTTCTTTGTATATTAAAATGGTCACAATTACGATATTGCAAAATTCACCAAACGACAAAACAAGTTATCGACACAATTAACAAAATATTAATTTCACTAATCCTAATTAATAATATTAATCACAAAACAAAATGGGCCTTGTTCTTTCATAAGCCCAACCGGCCCAAACACAAAAACCCATTTTTATTATTAATATTTCATAAAAATCGACCAAACATGCATCAAAACGTCTCGTTTATTTTTAATTCATACACACGACATATATATATTTTTGCACCGTCTCGTTCACCACCTAGCCAAATATTAGTGTGTCAAATCCCAAGTTCATTGGACGACGTTTGATACATTTTTAAGTGGCAAAGTGATCGAACAAAAATCAATTCAATCGATTCATAAAATATTTATTTCTTAACCGTTTTAATCCCGGTTTGTTTCTAAATGGTCCTAATAATATTTCTAACATGTTTTCATGTTTAAATATTAATAATGATCAACTATAATCAAGTAGTACTAGATTATGCAAACCGTATGGTGAAATAATATATGTCGACATCTATATATGGAAACTCAAGTTCCATTTGAATTCTCTTCACTGACACCATAGTACACATGTTTCCTAAACAAATATATATACTCCTTCGTTACACAGTCATGCCCACATACATGCAAACCTTCCATTTTTTTTTAATTTCAACATTCTCTAAAATATTTTTGGTTCTTGTTGAACGAGAAAAATGAAAGGAGGAGCAAGTCATGGGTTCTAAAATATCTCTTCATTTTCAATACGCAACGACTTTAAAAGCTTGGAAGCTATAGAGTCGTTTTGGTTTCGTTTCCCACTTGTACCTCGTTCGTCTTCCACACCGTTTCTCACCACCATTCTTGGTGTTGTAAGTTATTTCAAATCATTTCCATTCAAAAATCATACGTTAAATTATTATCATGCATCATATATATTTTTGTTCGATCATATATCATTTAATATATATATATATTACGTACGTATAAAATTTTAGCAACACGAGCGTGACTAGCCTCCATCTTGGAAGGCCTAGGAGTCACGTAGCACACTTGTTTCACCTCTATTTTAATGTTACATGCATTCAAAGAGCCTAAATTTAACCGTGTTTCACACGTATAAATTACCAAAAATACTTAATAAATATTTCATAATTTTCAAAATATACAAACGATCTAAACATGCCACGAAACCTACGTATAACTTTCAATTTCACGTAACAAGCACCTAATATTTTTGCTCGACCTAATAGACCACTTAGAAAACTATTAGTTTCATATACACGACTTGTAAAAACAATCACGTTTTGACACCCTAATAGAACCATTTTGAATCGACTTAAAACAGATTTTTAAAACCGAAATTTTATATAAAAACTTAAGTTTGTCGAGTGGGCTTAACTAAGGCCCAACAAGACTTCACGATATAACAGCCCACTGGGCTCATAAAATATATTTTTAGAATCATAAAGGAAGCCCAAGTTCAAGCCCAAAAGAAATTTCATGCCCTCGCCTCTAAAATTTTAAATGGGCTTTAGTTTGGTTCGAATTAAGGCCCATAAGCTAAATAAATAAGCTTTTATTAATTATTTGACTGAAATATTGATACTTATATGAAAATGTTCTCAATTCGATTATTGTGGTATGTGATATAAATGTGTTACTGGCGAAATATTCAAACTGAATTTCTGATACTCAAATGATGATATTTTTAAACTGAATTTCTGATACTCAAACGATACTATTTTCAAACTGAATTTCTGATACTCAAACGATACTATTTTCAACTGAATTTCTGATACTCAAACGATGATATTTTCAAACTGAATTTCTGATACTCAAACGATACTGTTTTCAAATTGATTACTGTGATACGATACTTGATTTCATGATGTTATGCTAAATGAGCCCATAGGTCCTTGATATTGCCTAAGTTAGCTTATCGCCATATAGTCCCTCTATCATGAGCCATTAATCACTGTAAAGTGAGCGCGAATATAGTGAACAGATTCGAAACCTGTTTTGGATTGACCTCCGATCCCATTAATGTTTGACGGAATGCCAATTGCAATTGGTTAGCCGCATTAGTCGTGATACACTATATTTGAGTAAAAATAGGAATTGGCAAATCACCTATTACACGAGGGCAAAATCTGTCATTGATTTGATAGAACACCCCTTTCTGTTAACGTCTTGCGTGTCATGAGGCTTGGTGCAATATCTATAAAGGAAAGATATATGTATTCAACATATATTTAGATACAGCTGTATAGGTTTGACCAAATGTGAATAGTTTATCTGATTGATTTAGTATCATGAGTTTCCAGCTCATGTTAAGATTATTGATGATTTATTGAATGTGATTGAATATTTATATGATTTATTTGTGATTATATTCGATACTTGTTTCGTTACTGTTTCTATTTTATTAATACCAAATATTCCTGAAATCTAACAAAATAAAGGGTTTTTCCTAAAACTCTATGAACTCACCAACCTTTGTGTTGACACTTTTAAGCATGTGTATCTCAGGTAATTTAACGGAGCAGGACAAGACACGGAGTGGGCATTTACTACTCTGATAAATTAAAATGGTGTAAAAATCAAATTTGTCATTTTTACAAGTCTTTATATCTTTTCATAAGATTTTAAATCAAATGGTTCATCTTTTATCAAAATTATTATTTAAATGACAAATAATTTTCAAAACGTTTCTTTTAAACCTTTTTATGTGGTTAAAACTTCGATCCTCACCGTAACACCCAAATTATTTTCCGCTGCGACAAACTTAAAAATGGGGGTGTTACATGGTGTCTAATAAATACAAGTTGATAAGACTTACGATCTAACATCTAATTTTGAATAAACTCTTTCATAAACTAAGACAAGTTATTTTTTTATATTTTTGGATGAACTAAATTTACACACACACAAAAAAATAGTATCTTAGTTTTGGTCACATCTACTCGTTTCTTATTAACTGGTATATGAATTTAGTAGTTTTTTAGTTCTGGTCACATCTATGATCTACATGTCTAAGAATTCAGCTTAGTTTACTGATTGATTATGGCTTAGCAAGGTGCAAAGTTCCTAGATGAGTAGCAAGGCGCAAAGCATACTTATAAACATTTTTATAACATTGGTGTTTAGCAAAAAACTATAATAGCACTTTAAGAATCCTAGATGAGTAGCAATTGTTTGTAAGAGAGTGTTGATTCTGGGTGACGGATGGTGTTGTAGAACACCTTCACGTTTTTCTAAGATGCATACAAGATTTTTGTGAAATCTAAACCACAAAATAAGTTAAATATGTAAATCATAGTGGTCAACATGACATATGAATTAGTGTTGATGAGAATTATGCTTATGGTCATTTTAGTACCCTTTATAGTAAGGTTAATAAAGTTTGGTGACTTAGTGATGCCCATAGCTAAATTTGAGTGACTCATTAATAGTGAACATTACTATGGTACTTGCGTTAGGAAAAAAAATAAAAGTAAATAGTTAATAGAGTTAATCTTCCCTTGAAACATACTTTGCATCTTTGCTATTATCTTTAGCCGTGCCAGTTCTTAAGCATGAATGTTGGTATTGTTATTACTACAATAAATATGTATATCTTTGATATAAATGAATTAGAAGCTGTATTTGCAACTATAAGTTACATGTTGTAAGATGTACTAGTTGAGGAATTGATCAAATTGGGTTTGGGTTAAAATGGGTACTTTTTTAAATGCATGCCGAAGAGAATCGGGTTGTAGACGTAATTAGGATACTCTATGTTAACAAACCCTTTTGGTTGATTGACGTATACTTCTTCTTTGAGAATACTATTTAGGAATGTGGTATTTACATTCATTTGGTAAATTGTGAAGTTTTTGTGAGTTGCATACGCTAAAAACATTCGGACTGCCGCAAGTCTTGCAACGGTTGTAAAATACTCTTTGAAGCCAACGCCTTCCTTTTGTCGATAACCCTTAGCAACAAGTCGCACTTTGTTCCGTATGACATGATTTATCTGTTTTGTTATTGAGGATCCATTTGAGTCCAATGATCATCTTGTTTAGAGGGTTTTCAACGAGTTCCCAAACATCCTTACGATCAAATTGGTAGATTTCCTCCTAGATTACCTCTATCTAGTCTGCATCGGTTATTGATTGCTTGACGAGCTTAGGTTCTACTTTACTTAGGAATGCCTCATACATGCACCATTCGTAATAAGTTGCTAATTTTCCTCTTGTCATGATTGGTTTCGACGGATCTCGCATAATTTATTCAAGCGGGTGGTCTTTGGTCCACTGGTACTTATAAGGATGTGGTTGGTAGAATTTATGCATGTTGGAAGGATCATGGTAGCGAGAAGAAGATTCAACATACTCATGAGAGTGTGCCAAAAGGATTGATGAATTTATCATCTTTCAACCCTACATCATCTTGTACTTGATCTTCTTGATGTGGAGTTTGTTGTTGCTCGTCAACGATCCCTGAGGTATTTGCAATATCTTGAGTTTTTGTAGATGAGGTTATGGGTGTTAGTGGTTCAGTTACAACGGTAGTGGATGCATATTGGATTTGTTGATTATCTTGTACAAGTGCAGCGGGAGAAGTTGTAGTTGCATCGTTCAGTTGTCTACCGAAGTATTCATCAAACATAGACTCAAAGAGGTTATTCATGTCTTCTTCAGATGGTGTTTGAATTAAGGTTGTTGACTGAGCTTGGTTTGGTACGAGTTTTGAACTGATATGTCCCAAAGTCAAAAGTTGAGGTGCGAGTTATGAGTTGAGTGCTTCATTAAACATAGTCATTGCGATAAAAGAAATCCATGAGTTATAAACCAAAAATGATAAAACTTTAAAGATTAAACAATATTTAAAATATTACTCCGTAATTTAGTGGTAGATTTTATTACTATTTCTAATCAAGGGTATAATAGTCTACTAACATTACTTAATTTTAAGTTATTTTAAGTTTCAAGAATGAACATACACTCATTATACGTATTAGAGATTACATATTGTGACATGTTTATACAAACATTAGTAGGTGTCTATTTCGTAAAAACATATGCCAACACATAATATATTTAATTATAAAATGTAAAATGATATACAAACTGAACACTAATGGCAAACACTTCATCTATTAGACCTTTAGAATTTTTAAACAGATCCGAAAAGCTAATTCTTGTTTCAAACATTATATTCTATTTCCTAAGCGTGTGTTTAGCGAAGCGTTTAGCATAAGGCGTGTTTGACAAAATTAACTATATCAGGAAAGAGCAAAGAAAAACATAACCCCAATAGCATTTATATTTTAACGATTCTTTGAGTAGCATTTGTGAAACTAGCGGTTACCAGTTTCTAAACAGTGTTTTTTCGAAACGCTAGTTGCTGGTTGCTTACATATAACTACAAAAACTTAAAAGGCCAAAACTTCAACATATCATATAACCAAAGGACCATTTACAACAAACCAAACCCCACCAAATCCTCCTCATTAACAAAACCCTCTGCGTACATTTTCTTTTTAAGGTTTCACTTTATCATCGTGTGCCCACCACGCGCCGCTTTTTCATTCACCTGAAACCCTAATGGCTGATCGATTAACGCGTATTGCAATCTTGAAAGAAGACAGATGTAAGCCCAAGAAGTGTCGTCAAGAGTGCAAGAAATCATGCCCTGTTGTCAAAACTGGTATAATGCTTGTTTTTGGTTTGTTAAGTGCTTAAAAATAAGTGCTTTTTGGATTTGCTTATTTTGTAAAAAATGTGATAATGCTTGAAAGTAGAATAATTTGTTGGAGGTTTTTGGTATGAGAGAATTTTGTGTCAAATAAGTTAGCTTATTACTAGCTTATGGGAAGATGTTTATTTGCTTAATGATAAGCTGATAGACACTTTAAACTGCTTATCTGTTTAAAAAAATAAGGGTGTGTTTATTTATCGAAAATTTTCTGTAATTTCTACACTCTTTAGGAAAGTATAAATTGCGAAAAGTACAAGAAAAAAATGTAGCAAGCGAAAGGAAAAAAATGTTGAAAAGTATAAATTGCGCGTATCTAAAGGTAGTTTTACATTAGAGAAGCTAATTTTTGGTTTTTAAAACACTTTACTCGAAAATTTACGATCTGGGCACTGAGCGCATTTTCAATATGTTCAGTTTTCGTTGGATAGTTTTCTAGAAAAAGCCCCTGTTATTCTACAGCTAAACCCAACCGAAGCAATCTTAAACACCTTCCAAGTTTTGGTTTAGATTGTGATATAGTTGTTTTTGGTTATAGTGATGGTGGATGTGTGTTTAGTAGAGAAGTGAATAGTTAGTATGGAAAATTAGTCGATATAGTCTGTGTTGGTGTCGTAAGAGTGTAGAAAGTGAATTGGTTTGGCCTCGCTTGTGTAGCGTTTTTAGTAGTGAGTTCTTTTCTTGCCGAAGGAAGTTTGGGTTGTTTTGTGATTGTTGGTGTTGCGGTTTAGGAATAAGAAGGTTTTAGCTATCTGGATTGATTGGGAAGTTGTGGAAAGTTAGGAGGTGTATGCTTATGTCAATCCGATTTGTTAAAAATAACTGCCTATTAGAATTCACATGTAGTACAAAAAAAAAAAAAAAAAAAAAAAAGTTGATTTTTTTTGAAATAGAAACTAGTGACTTAGATCATACTAAGTGGTACATACTTTTTAATCACTGGGAGCAGAGTAGGAGACGCAGAAATAGAAAAAAAAAAAAAAAAAGGGGGGGGGGGGGGGTATTAAAAGGTTCAATATTCTGCTTGTTGTATATATTCTGGACTTGCCTGATAAGTAAAATGGTACTGTCCTAAGAAATCGAGGTGGTCTAGTACATTTGATTGTCTTTAACTAAGAAACCTTAAAAGCGTAATGGTTTAGGTTCAAGTACTACATGTCTACATGTGGATTTAGCTTGTAAGCTTTATGCCGTGTACATAAGGCGTGAGGTGCATCATGACACAAATGTCTTTCTTAGCTTTAGCAGGAAGCACAAGGTGAGGTGTGTCCAAACAATCAAATCTATGGTTGAAATATCGAGTTTACTAAAACATCATTACCATAGGTTATTGCTGACATGTCTGAGTAAAGTTAAAACATTAAATTAATAAATAGTGATATTTAATTAAAGAATCATTGATTGGAGCTAGATGGCTTTGTACTTTTTTACCCATTACATGGTCCTGGAAAATTAAGTGGATACTTCAACGGATACACAAACAGACCGTTTAGATATGTAAGTATTAGAATTAGAATATGTGTACACCTATAAAAGTTATTCTAATGTTGCTACAAGCGGAAATTTTTATTATCGTTATGTACCTGGACACATGTTAATGGTTATTAGGTTATACGCTAAGCGTTCATTCTCTTTTGCCAGGTAAGCTATGTATCGAGGTCTCATCTGCCTCCAAGGTGGCATATATCTCTGAGGAGCTTTGCATAGGATGTGGTATATGTGTTAAGGTCTGTATTGTGTGTAAAATTCTTCTTTATTGCTTTCTGTTCCAAAATTAACAGTAATTGCAGCTCAAGTATGATATTCATTCTTTTTGTTAATGTAGAAATGCCCGTTTGATGCAATTGAGATCATTAATTTACCAAAAGATCTGGAAAAAGATACAACTCACCGTTATGGAGTCAACACCTTCAAATTGCACAGGTTAGTTAATAAACAAATCGGGTTTGTTATACTAGTGTTGCTGTTTGCTAGAGGTGGCAACTTGAATCTACTTAAATATGAATGGATTGGTTTGAGTTATATCTATGTCAAATTGGGTCAAACTGGTATAATTATTAGTTTAATGGGTTCAAACTTGCCCATTGAATGCCTAAAGCTATTTGAAACTTTTTGTTCAGGTTTTCGTTAATTTTTATTTATCATATTTGGAACACTAACTTTTCAAAAAAATATAGAACTTTGCATAAAATCTATTTCGGGTCAACCCAACATGTTTTCAGTTACAGTTATTCTTGACCCGTTATGCAACCAGTCCCCATTTTGCCACCTGTACTGTCTCACATTGAGCACTAAATTGAGAAATTTTTATGGCAGGTTGCCTGTCCCGAGGCCTGGGCAAGTTCTTGGTTTAGTCGGAACAAATGGAATTGGGAAGTCGACAGCTCTAAAAGTCTTGGCAGGAAAATTGAAACCCAATTTGGGACGCTTTAATGTAAACCTGTTAATCCCTTATAGTCTATATTCACTAGCATTCTTTTATTGTTGTTAATGCTTTAGTTATACATCTTCAGAACCCTCCAGATTGGCAAGAAATTCTGACCTACTTCCGAGGATCTGAGTTGCAAAACTACTTCACACGTATTTTGGAAGATAATCTAAAGGTGCATTTTACTTTATGACAACAATCAGAAATATATTACTCCGTATTTCTTATAATTTTTGTATCAACTTATACGTATTTTTCTCGTGACTAGGCTATCATAAAACCACAATATGTTGACCATATTCCAAAAGCAGTTCAAGGGAATGTTGGACAAGTGCTTGAACAAAAGGATGAGAGAGATGTGAAGGCAGAGCTGTGTGCTGATCTTGAGCTGAATCAGGTTATAGATCGTAATGTTGGAGACTTATCTGGTGGAGAGCTTCAGAGGTTTGCCATTGCTGTCGTTGCCATACAAATGGCAGAAATATATATGTTTGACGAACCTTCAAGTTATCTTGATGTGAAACAAAGGCTTAAAGCTGCCCAAGTTATCCGATCCCTGCTTAGACCTAACAGGTTATGCTCCCATTCTCACTTCGTTTCTTGGTTTATGAATTGTGATGTTAAGATCTATAATACTAACAGAATAATCCATGAAACTTCAATTTCAGCTATGTGATTGTTGTTGAGCACGATTTAAGTGTGCTTGATTACTTATCAGACTTCATTTGCTGCCTGTATGGGAAGCCTGGTGCATATGGTGTTGTGACTCTACCCTTCTCTGTCAGAGAAGGAATTAATATCTTCTTAGACGGTTTTGTGCCCACAGAAAACCTTCGTTTCCGCGATGAGTCACTTACTTTTAGGGTAATTTCTTCACACTTCTTTACCACTTTAACAGTGATTCCACCATAATGGACCCTTCTAATCTTCTTTGCTCTATGGGTAAATAGGTTGCTGATACAACACAGGAGAATGCTGAGGAAATTGAAACATATGCACAGTATAGGTACCCAACTATGACTAAAACGCAGGGTGGTTTTAAACTCAAGGTGGTTGAGGGTGAGTTCACAGACTCGCAGATTATAGTAATGCTTGGTGAAAATGGAACTGGGAAGACAACATTTATTCGTATGCTGGTAAGACGTTATTTTTTATAAAAAGAACTGACCGTTGTTATTTTAGGTGGCACAAATGTCGCGTTGTGTAAGCTAATTTGGAAGGTTTTCTTTTGGCATTTAAACTACGCCTATCGTGAGACAATCAACCTGTTTGATCTGTTTGCTTTCAAGTGATTCTTTTTGAATTTGACGTGACAAAAAAAAAAAAAAAAAAAAAAAAAAAAAAAACGCTTTTTGTCTAAAAAGACGGTCTTACATCTATGTATGTTATATGTTAAATGTGACCACAAAATGTTCGAAGTACACTTTAGGTGACTATTAACCAATTTGGCCATTTCCTTTTAAAACATTTGTACTATATCATCTGTTTGACTTGGGGTGCTTTTCTCCGAAGAAAGTATTTAGGTTAGTGTGTCAAAATAATTTTTTTTTAAGTTTCCTGATTAGAATTATTTAGGAGGTTTTATGCTTAACAGACATCAGCTGAGTCGACCCATGTATAGTAAATGGCTCAAATTTGCCACCTCTAATTGTATACATCAAATCTGTAGGCTGGTTTACTAAAGCCTGATACTGTGGAAGGCTCTGAGGTGGAGGTACCTGAGTTTCACGTCTCTTACAAGCCCCAGAAGATCAGTCCCAAATTTGCTCATTCAGTTAGGCATTTGCTACATTCAAAGATTCGTGATTCATATATGCATCCTCAGTTTGTTTCGGATGTCATGAAGCCTCTTCAAATCGAGCAGCTAATGGATCAAGAGGTGGTCAATCTTTCTGGTGGTGAATTGCAAAGAGTTGCATTGACCCTGTGCCTTGGAAAGGTAAGGAATTTTCTCATTTGCTTAAAATTTTTATTTATTTATAGTTTATTTAGTAGAACAGCTGTTTTGATTTGCTTGTACAGATTATCTTGTGATTTTAGTGTTTAGCTGATAATTCATATGATCTCATTTTTTAATTTTTTTTTTGGATTTCAGCCTGCTGATATTTACCTGATAGATGAACCAAGTGCATACCTCGATTCTGAGCAGCGTATTGTCGCTTCAAAAGTTATCAAGAGATTTATACTACACGCTAAGAAGACTGCTTTTGTGGTAGAACACGACTTTATAATGGCAACTTATCTAGCAGACAGGGTGATTGTTTATGAAGGGCAGCCGTCTGTTGATTGTGTTGCTAATGCCCCTCAGTCGTTATTGACCGGAATGAATCTCTTTTTATCTGTAAGTGCCTGCTATATCGCTATCAGTTTAACTTTTCTTTTTCTTGTGTGCTAAATTTTTACCTCCAAAAAGAAAACTTGACTTATTCAACCATGTTTCTTTTATGGGTATTATTTTATTAATGAATTGCTTAGAACCAACAAAACCAGATAGAATATAAAATCTTTTGGTTTAGTCAGGTCGATTATATGAACTAATTACTCCAGACAAAGTCTGTGATATTTGATATTCTTTAAAATATGTACCATCAATCTTCAGTAAATTGGAAAAATGGGCGGGGGTTGGGGAATAAATTTCAGATTAACCTGTCTGATGTCTGACCATTTGACCCGATTCCTGTTCAGTCAATCATTCAGCTTAACCCATGTGAGCGTTATAGATAAAACACAAATAAATCTATCCATGTACAAGTATTTGGTCAACAAGTGTAAAATGCTTCTTAGATTATTTAAATAGGATGTTATTGACACTTTCCAAAGAGATATAGTAGAACAGTACTTTCGCACTTTGTGTAACTCTTGAGATCTTGTTTATAGTTTTGTTGGAATTCTGGACCTTGAATAATTTCAAAGCTCATAGGACATTTAACCTGTCTGATGTGTTGGCCCATTTGGTCTGATTTCTGTTCAACCAATCCGACCCATTATTATATGAAACACATGACCCATACGATTCATGTACAAGTATATGGTTAGAACTTAGAATCGCCATCTCTAGGCTTTAAGTGAAAAAGGCTTTATGGGTTATTCGAATAAGATGTTGAAGACACTTAAACGAGATAATTTAAGGGGGGATCTGGAACTCGGTCAAGTATCATTTATATCTTCGCGTTCCTTCTTCAGTTATTGATCTTATTTGTTTATAGAATGTGGTCAGTTTTGTTTTTATATCCCATTTTTTGTTATCTATGCAATTATATGATAGCAATGTTTAAACTGGTGTTTGATATGTTGTGTTACAGCATTTGACCATCACATTTAGACGGGATCCGAGTAATTATCGCCCAAGAATTAACAAGCTAAATTCGACAAAGGACAGGGAGCAGAAACTTGCAGGATCTTACTATTATTTGGATGACTAATTTTATCAGTCCGAGTTGTAAGCTATACCCCTTTTGGCTGTCACATCGGCCTAAAATAGCAAATGTCTAAGCTATACCCTTTTGGCTGTCCCCAGCGAGAGTGTTCCTACACCAATAATGATTGGTATTTATCTTGTTTGAAAGAGTTTTAGATAGCATGCAGTTATCTGTTACAAATGCTTGTACTTAGAGCGCTTCAGTTTTCATTTGGTAGTACCCTCTCTTGTTTTCTGATTGTAACTCCCGGCTCATGATGACTTTTGTCAGTTAACTGATATACGAATGCTTTGACATTTTGAGCATTCAATGGTTCTTTATTAATGGAGCATTCAATCTTAATTGTACTTTGTTTTTTAGGAAAAAAAGGCTTCCCTTCTCCCTGACCTTCATGAAAGTGGTCATAAAAGTCTGGAAGCCTGTTATTTTCCCACAAACATGGTTATTGTTGCGGCTGGGTATTGGTGTCGTATGGACCAAAAGCTGGCTAGTGTCAATCTGCGTACTGGTTAGAACTGAGACGGGGACCTTGTTTGGACCAAGCTGAATTTTTATTTTTTATTTTATTTTTTATTATTATTTTTTAATTATTTATTTATTTATTTATTTATTTTTTGTTTGTTTGTATATAGCTGGTGCTGTTTGCATGCTCTTGTGCCAGTTTCAGGTCCTAAAAAATGGTTCTTAACTTGATGCAAAACACTTGTGCTCACTAATTATAACTTTGCAAGAGTTTCAAAGATGTAAAGTGGTTGACACGATTAATATGTTCTCAAAAGAAGAGTATTGTACGGAAATGTTCTAAATATTCGATAAAGAACAATGTCATCAACGATAAACCTTTAGCGCGAGCATAGTTTTTGTACTGTTGTATAAATTAAAAGCATAATTATACACACTTCCCACACAAAAGCAGTAGTGTAACAGAGATTTGAGAATTTGACCTAAACCTAGTTGACTTGAAGCAAGTGAGTCCTCAGGTATCTTAAAAAGTTGTGTTATATTGTTTGATCTAAGTAGATGGCCAAGGAAACCATGGGCTATGAATACGAAAACATGATTAAAATCGGGGATACATTAACCGAACCCTCCCTATGGGAGGTAAGTACAAACCCTCCCATAGGGTAGGGTGTACTTGTGTACTTTTTTTTAATTTTTTTTTTGTCCTTTTTGTCCTTTGTCCTTTTGTTGTTCCAAGTCCAGGTTTTTGTCCAAGCAACACAAGCAACCATCTCAGATTCACCAAAATCCCATAAGTAACACAAGCAAAAAGTCCAAGTCCAGGTTTTTGTCCAAGCAGCAACACAAGCAACAAAAGTTGCAAGTGCAGGTTTGACACAATCACACAAGCAAAAAGTCCAAGTTCAAGGTTTTGTCCAAGCAACACAAGCAACAAAAGTTGCAAGTGCAGGTTTGACACAATCACACAAGCAAAAAGTCCAAGTTCAAGGTTTTTGTCCAAGCAACACAAGCAACAAAAGTTGCAAGTGCAGGTTTGACACAATCACACAAGCAAAAAGTCCAAGTCCAGGTTTTTGTCCAAGCAAAACATGTAACACAAGCAAAAAAACACAAATAGAAAAAAAAAAAAAAAATCCAAAGTGCAGGTTTTCGTCATCGCCGAAAAAGGCTCGGATTTGAAAACATAATTTAAAAATAAAAATTGTTTAGTAAGGCTCGGATATGAAGGTTGCAAACATAATTGTTTGCCATCCATTCGGGGTTGAAAAACCCATTCGTCATCGCCTTTTGGACACAAGGTCCAGGTTTTGACCAAAGCAACACAAGCAACCATCTCAGATTCACCAAAATCCCAACAAAAGCCACAACAGCCAACACAGTTCAGATTCTGCAAATTCCCAACAAAAGCCAACACAGGTACAAAATATTCCACAACCTACCAAGTTCACAAGCTCAGCAACACAACACACAGCTGAGATTCTGCATATTCCCAACAAAAGCAACACAGGTACAACAATATTCCACAACCTACCAAGTTCACAAGCTCAACAGTATCACCACATGTTCCCACAAGTGAAACAAGTTTCACAAGAGGGTTAGTATATTAGAAGAATAGGGAGGGTCAGTATATCTCACCCATACAAGTAACACAAGCAAAGAAAGTCACAAGTGCAGGTTTTTTTCACACAAGCATCAAGGGAGTATTAACCAAACCCAGCCATCACAAGTAACACAAGCAAAGAAAGTTACAAGTGCAGGTTTACAAGTCCAGGTTTTGTCACAAGCATCACAAGTAACACAAGCAAAGAAAGTCCAAGACAACAAATGTCGAACTCACCATTTAGCACAGAACAGGTAAAGGCTCAGATTCATATATATATATATATATATATATATATATATATATATATATATATATATATATATATATATATATATATATATATTACTCATCATGTTTGGCTGCAACTTCAAAGGTTGCAAATAATTGCCTATCCATTTGGAAATGCCATGCCAAAATCTAGTATTTTTTTTTTTATAAAATCATCATTGCCTTTTCTGTTATTTTTAGAAAACAGTTTCATCACAAATCTGTGGGGAATGGGGTAGGCCAGAGCAGGTATTCATACCACTCTATGGTGGCAGATCAAGGTGTTAACCTACCCACATATCACCACAGAACCACCTTAAGGGGTAGGATATACTAACCCTCCCTACTTAATATCACATATCACAAAAACCTGCACCAATGAACCACTAAAGAAAGTCACATATCACATATAACCCACCACAGATATTTGAAATAAATCACTTAATTTTTCACAAATATTTCAATTAACAAATGTTAATTGAAATAAATCACTTAATTTTTCCAAAACCCCCAACTTTTTTAAACCACAGAATCACCACATAATTCACCTCAGAACCACAAATAATACACAACAGAACCACAAACCCTAATTTTTAAAAATTAGGCGTTTCATAAAAATAATATAGATCCGTGTTAATTAACCACAAATACTTCAATTAACAAACGTTAATTGAAATAAATCACTTAATTTTTCCAAAACCCCCAAAAATTTTTCAAACCACAGAATCACCACATAATTCACCTCAGAACCACCAATAATACACAACATAACCACAAACCCTAATTTTTAAAAATTAGGCGTTTCATAAAAATAATACAGATCCGTGTTAATTAACCACAAATACTTCAATTAACAAACGTTAATTGAAATAAATCACTTGATTTTTCCAAAACCCCCAAAAATTTTTCAAACCACAGAATCACCACATAATTCACCTCAGAACCACCAATAATACACAACATAACCACAAACCCTAATTTTTAAAAATTAGGCGTTTCATAAAAATAATATAGATCCGTGTTAATTAACCACAAATACTTCAATTAACAAACGTTAATTGAAATAAATCACTTAATTTTTCCAAAACCCCCAAAAATTTTTCAAACCACAGAATCACCACATAATTCACCACATAATTCACCTCAGAACCACCAATAATACACAACATAACCACAAAACCTAATTTTTAAAAATTAGGCGTTTCCTAAAAATAATATAGATCCGTGTTAATTAACCACAAATACTTCAACTAACAAACGTTAATTGAAATAAATCAGTCAATATTTTAAAAACCCCCAAAATTTTTTCAAAACCCTAATTTTTAAAAATTAGGCGTTTCATAAAAATAATATAGATCCGTGTTAATTAACCACAAATACTTCAACTAACAAACGTTAATTGAAACAAATCAGTCAATTTTTTAAAAACCCCCAAAATTTTTTCAAAACCCTAATTTTTAAAAATTAGGCGTTTCATAAAAATAATATAGATCCGTGTTAATTAACCACAAATACTTCAATTAACAAACGTTAATTGAAATAAATCACTTAATTTTTAAAAAACCCTAATATAAACATCACCAAAACAACCCAGAGAAAGTATATCAACGTACCTCAGTTACACATAACGCTCTTATCACACACACTCACATCATAAACATCACCAAAACCACCAATTTTAGATCTAAAACATGGTTTTAGATCTAAAATATGAGACAGAATAGAGAGAGAGAAAAGAGAGAATATGAGTGAGTGTGTGTGAGATAAGAGCGTTATGTGAGGTGTGAGAGAGAGAAAAGAGAGTTTTGTACGGGACGCGTTTAAACGCGTTTTTTTCTTTTTTTTTTTTTTTTTTAAATGTAATGTAAATGTAAATGTATATGTAATGTATATATGTATATGTAGTATATTTTTTGTAAAAAGTATATATTGTAAAAAGTTTAAAAGTTAAAAAAAATGTAATTTTGTAAAAATGTACATTTTGTTTGTAAAAAGGGTGGAAAATATATATAAAAATGTAAAAATGTATTTAAAAAATGTATATAAAAATGTAAAAATGTACTTTCAGGCGTTCAGTTCTGACGAGCAATTAACTGAGTGGGTGCAAAGTATAGCCCGTCAGCTCGGTTTTGTCATTGTAAAAGATAGAAGCAAAGCAGAAAAGGGTTATCTGTATGAAATAAATTATAGGTGTACAAAGGGTGGAAAATATAAACCTGAAGGTAGTGGAAAACGACAAACCAGTACTTTTAAAACGGGTTGCCCATTCAAATTAGTGGCGAAATATCATTTGACGGGTGATTTTTGGATTTTGAGGGTGAAAGATGATAGCCATAATCATGATTTGGCAGACTCGTTGCATGGTTTCCCATATGCAATGCGATTAAAGGAGCATGAGTTCGGTTTAGTCGAAGAATTGGCAGGTTATAATGTACGACCACGTAATATCCTTAGAACAATACAGGGTCGTAATCCGGATAACGTGTCTAGCGTTAGAACTATATATAACGCAAAAGGTAAGATCCGGAAAATCAAAGAAGGTGGTCGAACTCCAATTCAAGTCCTTTACTCACATTTAAGGGATGCGGGGTATATATATTACGATAGGGTAAATAAGCAAAATCAGCTTGAGGAACTATTTTTTGTTCACCCCACATCGTATGCTCTATGGTGTACATTCCCTCAAATCATGCTTATGGACTCCACGTACAATACCACAATGTTTAAATTGCCGTTATTGGAAATTGTCGGAGTAACTTCGACAAATAAAACATTCTCAATGGGGTACAGCTTTTTAAACAGTGAGAAAGGGTTTAATTTTCAATGGGTATTGCAACGTGTGAAGTTAGTGATAGATCAAAGATACTACCCGCGGGTTTAATTTTGTAAATGTTGTAAATGATTATTCATTTATTTAAATGTTAATTGTTTGTAAATGTTGTAAATGATTATTCATTTATTTAAATGTTAATTGTTTGAAAATGTTGTAAATGATTATTCATTTATTTAAATGTTAATTGTTTGAAAATGTTGTAAATGATTATTCATTTATTTAAATGTTAATTGTTTGAAAATGTTGTAAATGATTATTCATTTATTTAAATGTTAAGTCTGCTTTTTTGTAGAGTGTTAGTTCTGCACCAGTTATACCCCCTGATCCCGCACTGGCACCACCTAGTCCAAAAGAGGATCCAGAGATGGATGATGATGAGATGGATCCAGAGATGGATGGTGATGATGATGAGATTGCTCATGCAGATGATGAGATGGATGATCATGATGCTGATGATGTTGATGAGATTGCTGCTGCTGCTGATGGTGTTGATGAGATTGCTGCTGCTGCTGATGATGATGTTGCTGATGAGGAGGTTCTTCCTTTGCCACCTTCGCCAGCCATATCAGATATCACTTATGAGTCAGACACTTCAGATGCCTTAGGTCATGCACTTGAGACGGAGGTCATATCTACTTTTGAGGTTGGCGAGTCTTCCACCAGACCACGAGTTTCTCCTGCCGAACTTAGGGCAGAGTTGAGTCGTTTGAGAGATGACATCTCTTGGTGTCGGGGTCGCTATGTGTCGATGTCGAGGAGGTTGTGTGAGCGACAATCTGATGTCAAAGGATTGAGGAGGGAAGTTAAGCGTGATAGGAGAGATATAGGTGATGTTTATGTTACGTTGGATGAGCACGCATCTAGGTTGACTGATTTAGAGAAAGCGGCTGTAGAGTTTCGAGAGAAGTTAGAGTCTTTTGAGAAGAGGATGAAAGAGATAGAGAAGTTGCTGGAGCAGGTGGACAGTGATAGTAGTTAGTATCATAATTAGTATCTTCATAGTAGTTTGCCTTTGTATGTCTTTATTTTCAATATGTATGTTATTTGACAAACCTTTGAACTCTAACTGCTTATTTATTTAATTCGAATAATTTTTTTATTATTACTTTGTTTAAATTATTAATAACATTATTTATTGATGATGTATATTATTATGCAAATTCTTTGGTCAGATGAGCCAAAGAAATCCTTTCTTGTGCCGATGTAACAGAGGATTTATTGTACAACGGAGATCCTGGCAAGATGGTAGTCGTGGGCGACTGTTTTATGCATGTCCTCTTTCAGTGGTAAATAATCATACGTTTGCTTAGTTATGTAAATAATTTGTTTCTTAAAAATAAATTTCTTATTATTTTCTTAACATGTAACAGCCAGGTACAAAAGACTATGGGTGTCGATTCTTCGCGTGGAAAGATGAATTTGAAGCAGAACACTTTAATCAACCATCTTCTTCAACGCATTGCTCAAACTGCGTTGCTACAAAAAATGAGTGCGTTGCTACAAAAAATGAGAACAAGTTGTTGAAGGCAAGAATAAAGGCGCTGGAAATGGAGTTAGAAATGGCAAGAAATCCTGAGGATCACGCTTGTCAGTCAAGTGCCCGGCTCCATGATCTTTTAAATGAGATGAATAATCTTCATATGTCGTAGATTTTGTAGCTTTAAATAATGTGTTAACGATGTTGTTTAATTAAATAATAACAGTCGTTGTTGTACTTATTTAATGTGGTGTTATTTAAATAAAATACATTACACGTCAATTATACAAACATTATACAAAATACATACAAATACATCCTAAAATATATTATACAAAATATTTCAAAAAAAAAAAAAAAAAAAAAAAAAAAAAAAGTACAAAAGTACAAAAAGTAAAAAAAAAAAAAAAAGTACAAAAAAAAATTAAAAAAAGTACAAAAGTACTAATAGGGAGGGTTAGTATATTAGTTTAGGGAGGGAGCCTAAGCATATCGTATTTCCAATGCATCTTAGGTGGTGTTGTTTTTGCAAAATAAATTAAAATCTCTAACTTCTTACTCGATCTAAGGTTCAACAGTTTTGACTTTTTGTGTAAGAGTTTCGAAACTGGAAAATGTGATTAAGAATCATTAACAATGTAATGACTGAAAGTATGGGTTTTGGGAAACGCACCCAGTATTTACAATCCGTTAAACGATTAGCTAAGAGTAACTCACCCAAACGCTAACCAACACCCGTGAGCTCAAAACAGCTTGAGACAAGAACATCTTGAGATACTCAGACACACTCACACACTAACAATTAACACTCAGGGTTGGTCCGGTGACAAAAACTTGTGACTATTACATTCGTGTCTCAATTTGCTAGGTGCGATTCTTGGTATGTGCAAACAACTCTGAAGTGGGCACACCAACTTATTGAAAAGTGATGGTTTTGCTTGGTTTGAGCCCGTGTGATGGTGGGTTCAAACCCCGTGGATAATCAACAAAAAGATCAGAAAACATGATTAAAATAAATAATAATAATAATAATAATAATAATAAAAATAAAAAATCGGGTACATACATGTCCTCTAAAATGATTTGACATCCTCTATTTATATAACGTTAGTCTATCTCTAACTGATATTGACATATAAAGTCCCTCGAGTACTATTAATAGTGAGTTCTTGTGCTTCAACCACCTAAAACAATCTCAAATGGAAATAGTAACATAAGTAGTACTAATTATGGAAGTGATTGTATAAATTTTATTTTTTTAAACCAAAGTTAAAGAACCTGAATGAGGAAAATTATTAATCGAATATCAAATCAAATTATTACATACAATTGGTTAGCTGACCTTTAAAAAGGAATCAAACAAGTAACCCTTTATCCTATACATTTAAAACTTACTCCCTCCGTCCCAAAATTATAGTCCCCTTTTGACTTTTTCGGTCTCTATTTTCCAACTTTGACCTTAAATATTTTTGTTTATATTACATAATACTTGATGCAAAATATATGAATGGATTGAGTTTTAAATGTATTTTTCATTGGTATAATTTTCATCAACTATTGTATAACACAAACAAAAATATTTAAAGTCAAAGTTGAGAAAGAAAGACCGAAAAAGTCAAAAGGAGACTATAATTTTGGGACGGAGGTAGTAATAAAATAGTCATAACTAGAATAAAATTTATATTAAACCACAAGACATACGACGCCGTATTGCCTTGGGCTTTTCTCACCAAAATTCCTGGGCTAACCTTAGCCTGCTTCTATGATCCGCTTTTGTTCCTATAACCCAAGGTCAAGAGATATTATCTCCATTTCTGCTTCCACTCCTTTCTAGAACCTAATTGGCCGATCTAATAACACATAGCAACATTTACTATCTGAAGGTTTTGATGATTATGGACTGATAATCTAGGATAATACAAGAGTTTGGGTTTCGATTTTGAGGAGTTTTTTTTTGTGGGAGCAATGTTTTAATTTTGGGGGTTTTTGTTACCCCCCGCTATTTGATATAAAGGTATGTTTTTGTTCATATATATATTTTTTTTTTAATATAGTGGTTCATATGAAGTTGCATAGGTGGTTCAATTGTTGGAATTTCTGTAAAAAAATGTTGGTTGATTTGCTGCCTACCATGTGTTTGATGAATTTCTTGACAAGATTTGAGGTTTCACTTTGCTTATGCTGTTTGTAGCCAAGGGTGTTCATAATCTTTGCCAAGTTACTTTGGTGATGCTGTTTGTATCTAAGTGTTGGCGAAATGGATTATTCGAGTGTTCTTGCAAGTATTTAGGTATTCGGTACCTAATTTTTTGCGAGAGGGTGAGCTTATTAAACTCACAGCTATGATGGTAACTATGTATCTTGGTATATATCTTGGCTTGGTATCTTTTGTTCGTATCCTTTATTTACTGGTAGAAATAACGGAGGCCGTGATGATGAAATGTACATGTATGCAAAAAGATGTTTAGAGGCTGATATGTATCTTGGTTAAGCAATCCGGATGGTAATTGTTACTTGAAAAGGTGGCATTTGCAACTGTGATTGCAGCCATGGCTTATTAGCCCATGATGACATGAATGTACCATATCTGAGCCTCCTTTAAAAATACCAGTATCATTTTTGTGGTGATTTAAAATGTTATCGTTTTACCCGCTAAATTCAGATTAAAAGAATGTTTATTGTTTTGGCCTACATTTTCCAGCAACTGACCTATTCACTTTGAGAGTCAAACACTTTGTAGCTGGGAACGCGTATCAGTTGCAATGGCACGCTCTGAATCATAGCCATGTCAGTTGCAATGCAATCGCTTGGTATATACATTGCATTCCGTGTGTATCAGATAGGCTATGGGCAAGAGATTGCGTTTGCAGTCATGGAATGTAATGTATACTGCATTGCTTAGCAGCCGAACTGCTTAAGGTTGCACTTTTAACCAGTTTGCAGTTCTGGCAGGGCAAACAATCATGTTTGCAGCCATGAGTTGCAATATATACATATGTATTCTCTTCTTGATAATGTGAGAATCCTAAACAAGTGAGCTTATTGGATTTTCTAAACTCAAATAAGCCCATAAGCCGGATAAATAACCTGATCCAAACATGCCTATGTGGTTGTTTTATAACGGTACATGGAAAAGGCAGTGAGTTAATGGTGAATGATGACTATTATAATGTCACTCAAATGAAATGGGTCATTGAAAACCTGGACGTAACCTGGAAGGGAAATAACCGGAGGGCATGGTATAAACGTTTGCCATGCAACCGAGTGTGTTTGAAGCCATGGTGAAATTCAGAGTTTTATATGACCTGACACACAATTACTAATCTGAGCCTGATATCCATTAATTCCCCTTATCTTTCAAGCGGTCACAATCTCAGGATATGAGGTGCATTTTTATGATCCTTTCATACCGTGTTATAAGAAAAGTGAGCATATGAAATTGAACGATGTTGACGTTCAAGGTAAATGTCATTTTCGTTTGTAATGCATCATTTAATGTTATGTCATTTATTGTTATACTTACCAATTATATTTAATTGTATTTGTTCTTAAAAATCTCTTGATGTAGGTGTTTTTGTTCTTGCGGTCTGAGTGTGGCTTGCAAAAAGTGCTGACAAAGAATGAACAAACACTGTTGCCTTCTACTGCACGGTGTATCAGGAAGCATGTTATCGTAAAGGTTGTGGATCATTTGATTAGGATGGTGCAATCAGGTTTGTTTATGAAAGTAAGCATGTGGTATCACGTGCCGTTTGAATTCAAGGTTAGCAGCTTTTATTCGGTATATGCAGTGCTGATAAGCAATCATAAACATCCTTACTATTCGGCGTCGGCATGTCATTAATTGAGAAACGGCCTACACTGGAAACGACGTCCTTCAAGAACCTACAGAAGGATAAAGAGAGATGGGCCATTTCTCAATTAATGAAATTGCAGCGCAATTTGATCAGGGCACAAAAAGTTCAAAACAAGGCGAGCCTGTTGATGAATCTCAAGAACCTACTGAAAGATCAAGAGAGACGAGCCATTTATCAAATAATGAAAATACAACGCACGTTAACTGACATAAGCAACAGATCAACTTTGAATGCTCAAAAGGTACCCCTACATCTCTTCATAAACGTCCACATTTGCTTTATAAAATTTTTTACTTTTAACCTTACTGAAGTATACACTCATGTAGGGTACGGTGGCTGGACTAAAGAAGGCTATCAAGATCATTCACAAGATCATGTTACCACCCAAGATCATGTTCCGTGCATACCATCTACTGCAAGCACGCCTAAAACAACAATAAAGCAATGTGTTCTTCTTTGCGTGACCATGTGCGGTCCGCAAAATGGGCCAAAATAGGTAAAATTCAGTAGCATCGCTGTTACTGTAATATTTTGAAACAATTCCGTTGACGCGATATTTGAAATACATTTTATTTCACATGTGTTATTTTGGAAACAAAATGTGGAAATTTGATAATTAGTTTTGCATATTATCATGTTTAACTTAAGCTACGCATAGTTTTTTTGAGGGATGAACGGGTCATTTAGGAATGGCGTTATAAAAATGGGAGTGTTTAGGAGCAGAAATTCTACTTGGGTGATTGTGTTATGAAGTGAGCTGGTAGTGCTATTAGAACTCAAGTGTACACCGCATTTTTACATTGTTTTCATCCTATAATTGGGCTTTTGTTTGTGTAACAGGCATTTGAAGATGATGCGAAAGAGGAGTATGATGAGGAGCTTAAAGAGATAGTAGCTGTTTGCAGCATATAACTACTAAAGAACCTCTGTCAATTACAACCAAGGTAATTTCCGAAAAGACTTTATCATTCGGTGTGAACAAAGTGCATGTTCTATACTAGACATGGAAAAATAGATTGTCAAAGCGGGCTAAACAGCATATCAAAACAAGTGTGATTATTTCTATTGTACATTAAACTGACATTGCATCAGCTAAGCTATGACCAATATCAAACATAACCAATCGTTGCCCATAGGTACACTAGCTTATACATTTGGATACCATTAAATTGCTGTACTATGGAGATTAAGCATTATTTTCTCATTGAAAACACGAAACACTCTCCTCAATGAAAGTGGGTCCCATTACTTATGTCAGTGTTACATTCAAGGATCTTTTGATTTCATCTTTGGCAACTCTACATCACTCTACAAGGTACCCACCGTTCTATACGATATTAGGTTCTAAGCTAGAAAAAACATATCTTATAAATTTTAAAACAGTAACAGTGGTATGATATTACAATCGGTGATGACCTATTTATATTGTAATGGATAAATTTGTTCATTTCTCAACAGCCTATATAAAAAATAAATGCAGATCGTCACAGGCAATATCTGTTGTATTACTAACGAGCAGGTAATAGGTACTTTTGCATGGTCGTGCAGATTCTTGCAATAGAAATGATATATATAACTACAAGTCTATTTAATTAGTGTAATTTTTTAGATTGAGGGGCTTGGCAAATTTCCGGATCAAAACAAAGAACCATTATCATCGCTTGAATTTGTAAATCACAGGCTTCCTGGAAATCTTATGACTGCAATATGCGAATCGTTGCATGTAAAGGGATTTGAAAAGTTGTGCCACCTGGACAAGTTTCTGATATATGCAACAGTAAAACGAGGTTGCGCTTTCATGACAGAACGACGAGCTTGATAGACGTGTAAAGACCAAAAAGACATTTGGAGTTGCGATCACCTTATCCTTCAAGATGATACTTTCAACATGCTTTTTTCCAATGGATATAATACGGTTCTTGGCTTCTCGCTACATGTATCTTAATCTCTTAACTACCTTCTAGCATTCCTCTTTGTAAAATGCATATTAGTGATTAGATGCTGAAAGTAAAATGCATATTGTGCCCCGAAACATTTTTGTCTAAAACAATGTGTGCTATTCTGCGACGCCTTTAGTGTAAAAAAACATTGGACAAAATAAACAGGCACGCCAGCAACACGGTGACCGTTGCCAACCTTGTACATTTAAAACTTAATAAAATGTAATAGTCAAATATTAGATCAATATGATAATGACTAAAACCAATATTGGCATTCAAATCCCTAACCTTACCATACTGAAATCAGTCTAGTAAAGACATCAGCTTACAGTAGAAATGAAATCAACTATGAGCAAGAAGCTCTTGGATGTCTGGTCTTTTCTCAAACAGCCTCTTCAGATTGTTAAACATAGACATAATAAGATTCGACGAATCACCTCCAATAATTGGTATGCGTCGTTCTAAAACTCATAATAATCTTTCGGCTTGCCTTCGCCAACCTGCATGTGATTGTATTCGTTCCTGAAAGAACGGATGGCTGCCGCTGCTCTACGTTGGCTTGACAAAGTTGATAACAAGAAAGTTTAGATCTAGTGAAGAAGGTAAAGTCAAATTCTACCAAAACACTCCTATTGAACTTCTTATTTAATTATTTGAAGGTGAAGTGTGCCCCCACGCAGCTTATTTTGCTACTAAAATAACATCAAAGCTGATTTTGCTTAACAATAAGTAAAAAAAAAAAAATCCCACACACCCACATACTATAGTATATTCTGAAAAAAAATGGTCAAGGTCCAAACTTTGTCTCTCATTTTATACAAAGTTATTCATAAACATACCAAATAATTTATGAAAACATAGATTGCCTTACACATCGAAAAACCTAGCTTACATTGTTTTATCATATTAACATCAAAATAATAAGAAGCAAGATAATAGTCACAAACAAAATAAATGACTTGAGTGGTGCTAGTTTCTGAATACGACCTTCATTCCCTGTTCTTCCAAGTGCTAAATAAAAGTTCTATTTAGCACTTGTAAGAACAAAGAATGAAGTAGAAACTAGCACCAATCGAAGCCCACGAGACCATGAACAAAATAAATGCCAAGAGCTAGAAAATATTCACAAACAAATTAAAACAAATGACTACCTGTGAGATCATCGTTATGAAGAAGGTAGTCTAGTCCACGAACAACACCATTAATAGAGTTGCATGTTGATGGGATATTATTGTCGTAGTAGTCACCCGTTGTATATAACATAACCTACGTACGTGTTTTAGCTAACTTACCTGGTGAGATCGATCTTAAGAAAATTTGAGTTTTATCAGGCAATGGGGATAGGAATTTAGTAGTGATTAAATAAGAGGCATTGGGATAACTAAATGAAGAGCATATGTTATTTATTAGGCAATAGGGATAGGAATTCAGTAGTGATTAAATAAGAGGCGTTGGGATAACTAAATGAAGAGCATATGTTATTTACTAGGACCTTTGGGGTAACTTAATGAAGGAGCAAAATGGTAGTAAATGAACCAATTGATTAAGGAGGTTGGTTAATATAAATAATGAATGAATTTAATTGTAAAAGGGACGAGGTAGGCAGCCCATATTCAATGCAACAACAACAGTAACAAAAAAAATGTAAAATAATCCCAAATCGTAAATCCTAAATTCTTCCACAACAAAGGAAAGAAAAAAAACTTACCCGAAACCTAAGATCTATAACCGAAACCATCACCAGGTTTCAGTTCTATGTGTTTGTGTTCGTGGGTTTAGGTGTGAGAAACAAAGAAAAATAAAAATTGTCTTTGTGATTTGTGTTTCGAATAACAGAAAGACAAGAAGGTTATTGTTTCTTGGGTTGTGATAAAGATGAGCTGTGTTTGAAGTTTGTGAGAAGTGAAAAGATAAAAGGGATAGTTGTTAAAGAAAACAAATCAAATACAAAGAGCTTTTTTTTTTTTTTTTTTTTTTTTTAAATTTTATTATTATTATTATTATTATTATTATTATTATTATTATTATTATTATTATTATTATTATTATTATTATTATAAACATCACTTTATTGAACAACAAATAGGATTTTACAAGAAATTAGTGGGGAGCCAAGATACTAACTGAGCCCCCACACCTCTAGCTATAGCAAAACCAATCCTACTAAAAATATGCAGAGCAGCACGCTCTCCAATGTCTTGGGTCATAGAGAATCGTCTAATGCGCTTTAATAAGGACACTGCATCCTTTTCAAGTTCTCCAAAAGAAGAGAATGAAAATGGGAGGAACCCATATCCGATATCAGCGCATTTAGCTGCGTACTTGACACATTTACGTTGTGCGGCTTCAATAACCGCCCGACCGGGCATAAAATCAACCATACACGAACGCGTCAAAGGTGACGATCCTGTATGATCAACACAAACATCAAGGCCACCATCCCAAGAGTAAAGTAACATATCGGCTGGACGTAAGGTTTTGTCCTTCTCTCCACGAAGCCCAATATCCACCTCCTTAGGAACTGAAACTCCAGACCGAGAACATATATCAACAAGAACATCACGCACAACATTGTGCCGATGTTTAATACCAACTATGCCTGCGCACGATACAACATGATCTTCGAAAATATCTCCAGGGAAAACCTTAGAACAAGCTGAACATGGCATTTGGACAGTAAAAAAAGGAACACCCAACCGATAACACATCACACATTATTATTATTATTATTATTATTATTATTATTATTATTATTATTATTATTATTATTATTATTATTATTATTATTATTATCTACACTTTAGCCCACCTTTTGGGTTAGATCTTTAAAGTGTAGATTAGATATAAGTTTTGAGAGAAATTGGTTGGGGTGTTGATTTAAGTATGAGATAATGTTTGTTGTTTTTTCTTATTTATTTGATGTTAAATTGGGTTGAATCTAATGAATTTTGGTAAAAAAAAGAAAAGAAATATTCATGTCAATATTCAAGGGGAAGAAGACAAAGGGTATTTTAGTCATTAATTTAATTTTGGTTAGGGATTGAATATGCATATCAAAGTTCAAAATAAAAATATTCGTTGCACTTTTGAAATGATGACAAAAAATGCAATTTTTCCAAATCACAAGGACCAAAAATGTAATTTACTCTATTTACTGTATTCAGAAAAAAATGATGCCCGGTCTTATATGTAGTTTTATATGAAAATAAGAAAAGAATTATGAGATGAAGTCATGAAACTCAAAACTCAAAAGTTGATGAATGTGATGGTTGGAATTGACAAGTCAATTGCTTTTGACTTTTAGGGTTTTTGAAACATAAGGCTACTTGCAGTAAGTACACACGATCGATTGAATCGATCGATCACTAGTCGATCCCTTTGCTGTGGGACAAAATTAGTATAAAATTTTTGTACAATACACTAAAAACTTTTGTACAAAACTTCTAAAAATAATTGAAAATGTGAAGTTTCACATCTGTGAAGCACGGACACCAGTTCTTTGTATTATTTTACAAAAACCAATTAAATAACATTAAAGAGCATTTAAAGGATGAATAGTGATACTCCAAATATGGAGGATATTGATAATGCTAAAAAAATCTCTATATATAAAGGATGGTCGGAGATGTCTTTTTGTGCTTCCATTCTCCATATATATAGAAAATGGGTGTTTGTGGACAAGTTTGGAGATGGCCTAACGTCATTTTCAACCATAGTCTCTGAACCATTTTTTTTTTCTTTATATTCGAAAAATGGAGTATAAAAATGGGCAAATACAAAAAAATGCACTATACTTGTCAAAAAAGTACTTTTATGTATCGAAATTTTTTTTCCTCATTGGTGTACTAAACTTCAAATTTTTTGTCACTTGCACAAAAAAGGCAAAAATGCAAGTTTAGTACACGAATGAGGAAAAAAAAAGTTCGATACATAAAAGTACTTTTTTGACAAGTATAGTGCATTTTTTTGTATTTGCCCTATAAAAATCAACTCCAACCACGCTTCAATTTTGAAGAAAAATTCTTATTTGGAAGATGAGTATTCATCCTTCAAGACATTATAATCACATGAAGTGGCATAAATTTTAAGGTATTCGTTAAAAATAAATTAGTTTAATATACAATGTTTTGATGTTAAAGTTTGAAAGATATGGTTGGAAAAACAAGTTTGTTAGAGGAGGAATGATTGTATATTATTATTATTATTATTATTATTATTATTATTTCTTAAAGTATGTGATTGAAGATGGTCTAAAAATTGTCATTAGCAAAACATATTAGAAAGTAACATATGTCTTTCACTAATTATCTGTCTCCATTTAACCTATTAATATTTTCATATGTCAAAATCCTAGAAGTAAGAAGATAAATATGAATGCTAAGTAGAAACACGTAGCATTTCTCATGTTGAAATTAAGAGTACTGATAGATCTTCCTAAAAATATTCCTGCAACTCTTTCTAATACTACATATCTTGCAGAAACTGATTTGCTTTATCATTTTCTGGCACTCCAAAATTCTAACGCATACACAATTGCAAAGACTTTTAGACCCAAGCTTTAGAAAGATCAATCAATTTTCTTAAATTAAATTATGTAGAAAGATGATATGTATTCATCAAAGTTGGTTGCTTGAATTTGTTAAGGAGAAAAATTATTACATAAAAGCATTACAACGAATTCATCAGACATCAGACGACTAAACAAGTCTCTTAAAATGAACATGTAAATGCTACGTGAACTAATATGACAAGGATACTAACTTTATAAGTAAAATATTTTTAGCTAAACGAGTAAATCTGAATTAAGTCGACAAATTACTTGTTTGTTTTGGGACTATATTTTGTATTGTATGATCCTAATTAATACATGTATAATACAGAAAGATAAGTATAATCACTTATGTAAGATACAAGCATGAAACAAAAAATCGATTTGAAGTGATATGCTTATGAAGCAAGATGAAATAACATCCATAGTCTTATAAAATTTGATATAAAATTTGATGGCCGGGAAGGTGATTTGTGCACCAATACTTTTGATTGCCATACACCACCAAATCTTTTGTAAAGACTCTTTTACCCTTAACCTATTTAATTTTCTTATTCTTTCACAAATCATAATCAAAATAAAATATTTACCCTACTTACACCTACAATGGATTGATCTGGTTCTCTCGACACGATCATCTTGCCATCATCATTACCATTAATTTTCATCTAGTTTCTGAAGCTTTATATTATGAAAACACATGTATGATTTAACAAAAATATAATCAATTTAAATTTTTTACTGCGTAATGTATATGACATTTGATTGTTGGGAACTTTGAATACTCTATATGAACTTTGAATAGGTTAGCTATATCCATCGTGAGTACGTCATGATTGATTTGAATTTATATCCATAATCTTCAAGCGACTTTATGTTGTTTGAGTAGAAGATTAGTTACTCACCTTTGATAAGAAGTCATATCCTTCTTATGGTGCGCTGTTTAATTAGAAGCTTGGAGTGGAAGAAATACTTCATATACATCAACTTTTGATGATGTTAGTCTTTATTTATTTATTATTATTATTTTTTATGTTGAGGTGGATTGTAGTCTCTTTTTCTTCGATCATACTTGGTGATCACACTTGTTTTACGAGTTTGATTTTCTGCAAATGTTAAACTTTTCTTTTTTAATTGCTACTGGTTTTAATTTGTTCAGTTGGAAGTGTTTACACTTCTTTGGTCAATTAATCAAATTCCTTTTACTTTCAGTAGAATGTTAACTTTGTACTTTATTAGCCTAGTGAATTGTATTGTGGTTATCATAAAAAAAATGCCATATTGCCATGTTCTCGTAGACTTAAAAAAGAGCCTAAAAGATGAAAAGTTATAACATGGAAAAGTATCAGTAATGAAAAATTGGATGAAGTAGAAACATGAAAGCCTAAACTGGAATACGAAAAACAAAAGGGAAAATGGCTAAGAAAACGTATGTTTATAGATTCAGTTATACTGCTTGAGAAAAAAGGATATGTTAAGGGTAAAATAGTCTTCTCAACAAAATTAGTGATGCATGACAAAAATAATTGATGTAAAAATCACATCCAATAAATCAAGCCTCCAGTCAAGTGAGAAAATCTAATCTGAAACGAATGCAAGTTGAAACCACTATGTCGAATGAACAGGGCCGTCCCATGAATTTATGAAATTTTTGAGGGTCATGGACGAAATTAAATAATGACGCATTTCTATAAGGAATGCTATATATAAAGTGTCACAATTTATAAAATACGTAGTATAATGCAATTAGTTAGCTAAACATTTTAACATATTACTCATTTAAGATACTTTCTCATCTAAATATTTTTTGCTTTGTGAAAAATATGCGTAGACATGAATATAATTATTAACGGGACAAATTTTTAGGCCCTTAAAAATTTTGGGGCCCTTTGCAGTCGCTCATTTTGCACACCCTCAAAGCCGACCCTGCGAATGAATCTAGAATGGAATAATTCTTATTAATATATAATATCTTTTTGACAAATATACTGCATGTTACTTTCCTTAATTCGTTGCACCCTTTACTTAATAAATTAGTGGTAGCTAGTATATATGGACTAATTCTTATTCTTTATCGAGAAGGATAATGATTATATTATCAAATATACTTAATTAAAGACAATTGTTGTCCTTTTATACTGTGTCAATCATTGAGGTATGAAAACTTTTTGTTTTGATGATTAAATAAATAATTAGACACGCAGGCTGCGCGATTTGGAACATATGTGATGACGTATAGTCTATATTTGGGCCACGAGTTCAAATAATATATACTACTAGTGCTTAAGTTCACCACAAGTGGGCTGTCATGACAATGGTTTGGGCCGCAGTATCATTAGCTTGGGTCCACGAGGCCCAACTAAACCCACCGGGTACACGATAAAGATTATCTATTCATAGAATAGATATCCTTTCCTCGGATAAGCACCACGAGTGCGAAGAGTAAGGAGCAAGAAACCACGCGGTTTCAGCCCCTATAAAAGGAATGATATATTCTCATTCAAAGGTACGATATACAAACCCTAACTTTTTACGAGAACCCTAAATCGATTACTTACTCTCACGCCGGAGTCTAATCGGGGGAGACAATCCCTCGATAAGTCTAACTGTGTTGTTTTATTTTCTTAGTAAGCAGGTAACGAGTGCTAAGAAGTGAATTGGTACGAGAGCAAGAGCCCAATAACCAGGTACGCCCAACTTTTGTATCAACAAGTGGCGCCATCCGTGGGACCCTACTAAGAACTAGAACGACAAAGCATAAGAATTCAAGCCAGCGGACTCCGCAGTCAGAAAAACGTGACCATCAGAGGAAGAATCAAAAAGATCCGACCTCCAGACAAGTGGCTGGGACAACCAGCGCACCTGGTCACCAAGAGGCGGGGGTAACCCAACCTCTTCCAGCGGTAGAACTACCCATAAGGACTACCCAAGTCACCCCAGTGGTCCCAAGCATTGAGGAACTCCAGCGCACCCTCTTCACCACTCCTCATCAAACTGTACTCGCAGTGAACAACACTGCGCCACCAGGCGCGCCTAACCGAGATAGGGTGCCTAATACTGAGGCAGAAATTCTTGCAACAACCGAGGACGCACCCGATCTGACTTTGGGAAACTTTGTATCCCAAAATTATGAAACCTTAACCGCTCTCATGCAAGAAGAAGCAAGAAGAAGGGCAAGTACGAGCCTACAAGCTCGGCTGAACTTTGGTCCTGAACGCGAACCATCACCACTGCGCCACCCACGAGGAAGACGCGCAGAACGTACCACTATCCATGATAGGTTGGGTACGATATCTGATTCACAATACTCAGAAGACAGCGAGAGGCGCACCAATGTTCACTCCAGACTTGGCAGTCGGGGAATACAAGATCGATTAGGGCCTCAACATTCGCCAAGCCAAGGATCTTCTAAACCTGGGAGTAGGAGGACTCAAGATAGATTGGGGAGAAGAAGATCCTCAAGCAGAGATCCCTCAAGCTCTTCTTCTGAAAGAAGCCGGCGCAAGCGCCGAAAAAGAGACTACCCTTCTTCCAGTGACTCCTCGGACAACGAGGATAAAGAAACAGGACACTGGAAGTCAAGAGGAAGACGTCGCGAGGAAGATAATGAAGATATGTCTCTCTCATGGCGACGCCAGAAAATTGATGCGTTTATACGGCGCATCAACGATTACTCAGACCGCAAACGCAGGCGCATGCCCGCTAACGTGAAAACATATGATGGAACAGGCGATCCAGACGATCACCTAAAAATTTGCGAATCAGCCGCAACTATCAAAAACTGGCCACAGCCTGTGTGGTGCCACATGTTTAATTCCACGTTAGTAGGAAACGCGCGCACATGGTTTAGCAAACTCCCACGTAGGAGCATTGGTGGATTTGAGGAATTAAGGAAAGCATTCCGCCTCAACTTCACCCAAAGAAAGAAGTGCGCTAAAAACCCTGTGGAACTAGCAAGAGTGAAACAGCGTCAAGGTGAATCAACCAGCGCTTTTATGGAACGTTTCAAAGATGAGTGCATACAAGTCAAGACATGTCCTGAAATCCTAAAAATTTCAGGGGTTCATGAATGGGATTAATAACCCAGAACTCATCCGAAAGCTAAACGACAAAGTTCCACAAACCTTTGATGAGCTAACAAAGCGCACTAGATCCTTCATACAAGGAGAAGCAGCCGCTGCGGATAGTAAAAAGGGTTATTCGAACTATAGGCAGCAAGAGCAGCCTCGGAGACAATCCAATGATCAGAATAACAATCGCAGCAGGAATTACCGCAGTGGAAGAGACAATGACAAATATACCCCTCTTACAAAAACTCCGAGGGAAATATTTGTAACAGAAGGCGCAAACTTCCCAAAACCACCACCAATGCGCACTGCAGAAGAAAAGCGCATAGGGAGTGGATACTGCGAGTACCATGGTCAAAAAGGCCACACCACTGATGAGTGCGTCCAGCTAAAACAACTAATTGAAAAGTTAGTAAGAGAAGGCAGAATGGACCACCTTGTAAAAAATATCAAAGAAGGAAAAGACAAACAAAGGGGCGGAGGTAAAAAAGAGCCCCCCAAGGAAAAAGCTGATACTATATACATGATACAATCATGGCAACGCAAGATAAAGCAAAAAGTCGGCCAAAAATTCTCTCCAGAAAAAGAGATATCTTTCCCTACTATAGCTGCGGACAACGCAGTCGTGGAGCCTCTAACCATTGAAATACATACAGGGGGACATGACATCCACCGCATGTACATTGATGGAGGAGCATCCGCAGATATCCTGTACGATCACTGTTTCAAAAGACTGCGACCTGAAATCCAAAGTCAATTGATACCAGCTACAACGTCATTAACAGGATTCACAGGAGAAAAGATTTGGCCCATGGGGCAGTTACGCTTGTTGGTGGTCGTAGGAGATGAAGAACACTCAACAGCAACATGGATAAACTTTATGGTAATAAAGTCTCCTTCGCCATACAATGGTATCATTGGAAGACCGGGAATATCATCCATGCGCGCAGTACCATCCACAGCGCACGGAATGCTCAAATTTCCAGTGGAAGAAGGAGTTGTCACTCTCTATAACACAACAGTACCACCAAAAGAATGCATCGCAGTAACAACTGAAGCAGAGACTATTCCAGAACAGCGTACGGAAAAAACGCCAAATTTAAAAGTCGCTATTCATCCAGATTATCCGGAACAACAAGTTTCGATTGGAGGATCTTTATCTGACAAAGGTAAAGCAGCTATATGCGCACTCTTGCAAAAGAACCTAGACATCTTTGCATGGGAACCAAAGCATATGACGGGAGTACCGCGCTCTATCACAGAGCATAAGCTACAAATCCGACAAGGATACCCTCCAATACGACAAAAGAAACGCGGCCAGGCCCCAGATCGTGCAAAAGTTATTCTGGAAGAAGTACACAAGCTCGTAGATGCAGGAATCATGCGCGAAGTATACTATCACGACTGGCTTTCTAACCCAGTTATGGTAAAGAAGAGCGATGGCAGTTGGAGGATGTGCGTGGACTTCACGGACCTCAACAAAGCATGTCCACAGGACTGCTATCCACTGCCAGAAATAGACTGGAAGGTCGAGTCCTTATGCGGATACCCTTTCAAATGCTTCCTAGATGCATATAAAGGGTATCATCAGATACAAATGGCAGTGGAAGATGAAGAAAAAACAGCTTTCCACACCAGTCAAGGAGTGTACTGCTACACAAAAATGCCTTTTGGCTTGAAGAACGCAGGCGCGACATACCAACGACTAGTGGACACAGCTTTCGAAAAACAAGTAGGCCGCAACTTGGAAGTCTACGTTGACGACCTTGTCATAAAAAGCCACACAGAGGGCGAGTTGGTGCGCGACATTGAGGAAACATTCAGAACATTAAGGCGAATAAACATGAAGTTAAATCCCAAGAAGTGCACCTTTGGCGCAACCGAAGGCATGTTCCTTGGATACTTGATAGAACCCGATGGAATCAAGCCTTGCCCAGAAAAGACAAAGGCTGTTATTGATCTTCCCTCCCCGCGCACACTCAAAGAAGTCCAATCATTGAATGGAAAGCTAGCAGGGCTAAACCGTTTCTTATCTAAGTCAGCAGACAAATCTCTTCCTCTCTTTAAAACACTCACGAAGTGTACTAAAAAGGGAGACTTCCGCTGGACTAAAGAAGCGGAGGAAGCTTTCCAACAACTTAAAAACCATCTGGCATCCCTTCCCAAACTTGTCGCACCGCGACCAGGGGAAGAACTAATCATGTACTTATCGGCAACCCATGGAGCAGTCAGCGCAGTACTATTGACAGATAGGAACTCCGTCCAGACACCCATATACTTTGTAAGCAAAGCCCTAAAGAAAACAGAGACTAACTACAGCGCTATGGAAAAGCTGGTCTTAGCTCTAGTGTTCGCAGCCAAAAGGCTGCGCAGATACTTTCAAGCGCACCCAATAGCTGTAATCACTGATCAGCCAATCAAACAAGTTATCTCTAAGCCTGACGCATCAGGACGCTTACAAAAGTGGAGTGTACTGCTAAGTGAGTATAACATCTCATACAGACCGCGCACTGCAATCAAAGGACAAATCTTAGCCGATTTTATCATGGAGAAGCCAGACAGCGACAGCCCAACGTCCGCAACTAAAACAGATCTACAGGAACCCTGGATTCTGTTCACAGATGGGTTGTCATGTGTAGATGGATCAGGCGCAGGCCTTATTCTTACAAATCCAGAAGGTATGGAATTCACCTATGCGCTACGCTTTGAGTTCAGAGCCACAAACAATGAGGCAGAATACGAAGCCCTACTAGCCGGACTACGTATCGCAATCCAAATGGGTGTACGCAACCTAGAAGCAAACGTAGATTCACGACTAGTCGCTAACCACGTGCTAGGTGAATACGAAGCCAAGGATGAACACATGATCCAATACCTGGAAAAGACAAAATCTTTGATCAAAAACTTTGATAGGTTCACAATAAAACAGGTGCCTAGAGGAGATAACAGGAAGGTGGACGCACTCAGCAAGATCGCATCCACAAGCTTCGCACACCTCTCAAAACAGGTATTGGTTGAAACCCTAAAAAACAAGTCAATCTTGGAAATGGAGATATCAACGGTGATAGAGGAACAAGATCCTACATGGATGACACCTATCATCGAATTTATTAGCAAGGGAACCCTACCCCAAGATCATAAAGACGCTCGAAGAATACGGCGCACAGCGCAACGATTTGAATTACGCGACAACGTACTCTATCGACGGTCTTTCTTACAGCCATGGCTCAGAGGTGTTGGACCCCTTCAAGCAGACTACGTACTCCGCGAAATTCACGTTGGATCATGTAGTATGCACTCAGGGCCACGATCCGTGGTGGCAAGCGCTCTAAGGTCAGTATACTATTGGCCAACAATGCATCGCGATGCACGCGATCTGATAAGAAAATGCAGCAATTGCCAAGTACATAGGCCAATTCCGCGCCGACCACAACAAGAGCTAACACCAATTACCTCACCATGGCCATTTTACAAATGGGGTATTGACATTGCAGGACCTTTCCCTGTCGCAACTGGAGGAGTAAAGTTCCTCATCGTAGCCATAGACTACTTTACGAAGTGGATCGAAGCAAAAGCGGTGGTGAACATCACGGGAAACCAAGTCAAACGCTTTGTCTGGGACAACATTGTCTGTCGCTTCGGACTACCGGGCGCGATCATATCAGACAACGGAAAACAATTCTGTGATAACCCATTCAAAGATTGGTGCGCACAATTGAACATCACACAACACTTTGCTTCAGTCAAACACCCACAAACCAATGGCCTAGTTGAGCGTGCAAACCGCAGTCTAGGCGAAGGAATAAAAGCGCGCCTTGACAGACACAAAGGAAGGTGGGTAGACGAGCTCTCGCATGTCTTGTGGGCGCATCGCACAACAATCAAAACCAGTACTGGCGACACGCCATTTTCCTTAGTCTATGGAACAGAAGTCGTCATACCAGCTGAAATAGGAATGCCAACTATACGCACAGCAGAGGTCAACGTCACAGCAAACGACGAGGAACGGCGCATAGACTTAGACGTACTGGAAGAAAGACGCGAACGCGCAGCTATACGCGAAGCAAAGGCTAAGGCAAAAATGAAGAAGTATTATGATGCAAAGGTCAAACACACTTCATTTAGACCAGGAGACTTTGTCTACCGCGCCAACGACGCAAGCCACACAGAAGACACGGGCAAGCTCGGACCTAAATGGGAAGGACCTTACGAGGTCACAGACGCGCTCGGCAACGGCGCATACAGGCTGCGCGATATGGAAGGTCAAGACCTAGCGCGCACCTGGAACATCTGCAATCTTAAAAAATGTTACTTCTAGGCTACGGCCCTTACACAGACACCCTCGCATCCTATGTGATGCCCAATAAGTGTTTGTTTTTTCTTTCCTAGGATTTGTATTTTCTATTTTTTCAAAAACTTGCAAGTATCAATAAAATGTTATGGTTTCTAGCTAACTCCATAACGTATTTTACTTTATTGCATATATGTCAATATTGTTTATCTTATATTTTTGCCTACATGGCGTGCATGCACCACTTAAAGACCCACGACGGCATAAAGGATGAGTTAACCTACTAATTCACTCGTTGAGTAAGAGGGTTGCAAACCCATCAACATTGGATCACGTATCCTTGCTAAGCGCCTTACTCTTGAGACGTCGAGGTAAGTTTTGCGTTCGCACCCTACGACGGATGCGCACATACTAAGTACACTGTACAAGCTTAGCAACATAACGAGCCAAAACATTTGGTCAAATAATAAAACTTCGCAAACAATGCAAGTATAATTTTTAAAGTTACGCACTTAACGCGCCAAGACACTTGGTCAAACCTTCGCAAACAATGCAAGTATAATTTTTAAAGTCACGCACTTAAAAACACTTGGTTAAATAAGTTGGCAAACAATGCAAGTATATTTTAAGTCACGAACTTAAACAAAGAATTCTTATTCATAAGTTATTTACAAAAATTACAAGGCAAAACATAATATACAAAAAGCCTATATGCTATGGCGATGCTCAGGACTCTCCTCCGGAGCGGCGGAACTCCCCGCTTCCTGCAGCCTCCTCAAAGTTAAAGCATCCTCCATAGATACGGTCAGAACGCTTACAGGCACACCATCTGACCTGGGGATGTGTGCAGCGCCAATGCCACACATCACTGCCTTACCCTTAATACCCTTCTTAACAGCAACCCTCTGCTCATGTCGCTCCAGCACCTCTTTCAAGGGAATCTCCCTCTCAAGAGCAAAGGGTTTGAGGATGTCGCGAGGCCGCGCGAACACAGGAACTTGAAGCTGGGAAACATCAGGTTTCAGATAGTAATCTGATTCCCCTTCCCCATTCTCCCCAAGATGGCGCTGCAATGTCAACCCCGCCATCAGTACATCTATGGGGTCATCTTGATCGCGCTCCAGCCTCCCAATGTGCGGCAGCTCAAGAACCTTCAACCCCGCCATTGCCTGCAGCAACTCATCATAAGCAGTAGGGCTGTACCCAGGGACTTCCGCCAGGTCCTTCTTCAGCAACTTAGCCTCGTGGAGATCCTCCATAGCCTGTGATCTACCACGCGCCATCGCGCAATGCACCACCTTCCCAAAGGCGTCCTTCACCTCTTAGGACTCTAGCGTGCCCATAGCTGCCAGGCGCAGTCCATGGCTAATCAACCACCTATATTCACGAAGATAATTTGTGTAAATAAAAAGCATGGCGATAAAGTTATTAGGAAGACAAGTAAACAAAATACCTGCGCTCAGCAATAGTAGACATCAAGTGTGGATACAGCTCCTCGTCATACTCTATACTGAGGGCGCGCAGCTTCTCCTCTTGCAACGCAATCATCTTCTCCATGCGCTCCTGGAACTCCTGGACGCTGGCATGATGCTCAGCCCTCTTCCCATCAAGGTATGCCACCGACCAGGTCGCTTTAGCCTTTATCTGATTAAGCTTAGCCCTCGCATACCTAAGGTCGGCTAGCATACTCACCTTATCCCCAGCGATCTTTTCCGCATGCGCCCGCGAGGCCTCCAACTCCACTTGCGCATTAGCCAACTGCGCACGGAGTCTCGCCAACTCCTCATCCTTCTGGGCAAGAGCACTGCTCTCCCCGACATACTTCTCTTTTAGCTGAGCCACCAGCTCAGCTTGGCGCGTAGCGGTCGCAGCCAGCTCATCCATCAGCTGCTGCGCTTCGCCACCATCAGCAACCTTGGCTTTCCCCTCCCTGTTTTCATTATGTGGAGAGGAAACCTCATCAACGAAGACTCCATCATTCTTCGCAGCATCATCCTACGCAACAAAAACCAGTTAGTAAATATTACAACAAGTAATATGATAAAAAAAAAAGAGGGAGAAAGATGATAAAAACGCAGACACTTACAGAAACGGAGAAACCTCATCAACCTTCAACCGTGCGCCAGAAGTAGATGTCTCTTCCGCATTCGACTCCGCGTCCCTAATGACGTGTCGACGCCTCTTCCTGGTGCCACTGCCTCCAGCCTCTCCCTTGTGCTTAACATTCTGCGCAACTTCCTCTTTCAGCACCTCCTCAGGATTAAGGATTTTTATGCTGTCAGACGACCCCGATTGAGCCTCCTTGTGCGCCACCTCCACAGTGGGCGCCACCTCCGCATCGGGCGCCACGCTCTGAACAGGCGTCACTTGGAGCGGTGGTGTGTTCTCAGGAACCGCCTTTGGCAGGGCGGTCAAACGACCCTCTGTCGCCTCCAGTAAGGGCTGCTCACCTTCCCTCAGAGGACGCACCCCTATAGTTACTAGCTTCGGCTTGTCCAGCTTAACCACAGCAAACAGATCCATCTCTACGAACATCAATAAAGCAAGAAAGGAAAAAAGGGATTAGTTATTAAAAGCGCACATACACAAAAAGACTTACAAAGCTTGAAGTAGAAGGGATGAACACCCACCCCGGCCATCCTCACTCAGGAAAGTAGGCACCTCATCTGCAGCGCCAAAATAAGCGCGGCTCAACCCCATATGCACCAAAAACTCCTCCGGATAGGGGTTAATGGCTAGTCGGTTGGCATCCAGAATCTGCGCGTCAGCCAGCCTGTAGGAACCGGGTGCGGGGCGCCCATCCCTTGGCAATGTATCCTGAGTATAAAACTCATAGGGAAAGGGAAAGACTACATCGTCAACCCAGAAATAGTATTCCCTCCAATTCTTTAGGGCGTCTACTTTCTCAGTATAACACTGAAGCGCCCCCTGGCGCTTCGCAAAAGAAACCCAACCATTTGACCACGTCGTGTGGTAAAAGGAGCGGAACAAGGCCACGGTCGGTTCTATCGCAAGTAAAAGGCAGTTTACTTCAAAATTCGACACCTTAGCCGCACCTATACAGTGCAGCTGAGAGATGTGAATGCGATAATGATTGAGCAAATCACTCAGGAAAATAGATATGGGTACGCGGTAATTCGCGTACTCAAAGAATTTCGTGTATAGCCCTATTTTCCCTTCGGGGAAATCAGCTATACACGCGTCCACATCTGGAGCCTCTGGATGGACATCCAAAGGCACGAAGAAGTCAGACGAAAATTGAGTAACATCCTCAATGGACATCGCAGAGCGAAAATCCTCCAACTGAGCAACCATCTTCATCAAAATACTAAGTAAGACGCACAAAAATTACCTACAAAAATTAGTATTTTCTTTACAAAAACGCTTTCAAGAAAAGTGAAGGATAGTGAGTGTGTGTTTTACTATGTGATCGTAAAAAATGAGGCGGTGACTCTTATATAGGGAGTGAAAAAACCCTAGTTTACCTCCACGTGGAATCCACTCACAAAATGTATGGCTGTAACTGAACCGGTACATACACTTTTTCCCGATTCACGAGGGCCACGCGGACACTTCCCCCATTTTTCGAGGTATCCGTTTGAAATACCTAGGACTAGGTGCATTGCACTTAAAAATGGGCGGTAATATCCACTTGTTCTCCCGCCACGCTTACCGCTGATAAAATTAGTCTAGTATCCGCGGCTACGAGCCACGCACACTAGACTGGGGGGACATGATGACGTATAGTCTATATTTGGGCCACGAGTCCAAATAATATATACTACTAGCGCCTAAGTCCACCACAAGTGGGCTGCCATGACAATGGTTTGGGCCGCAGTATCATTAGCTTGGGCCCACGAGGCCCAAAGCCCAACTAAACCCACCGGGTACACGATAAGGATTATCTATTCATAGAATAGATATCCTTTCCTCGGATAAGCACCACGAGTGCGAAGAGTAAGGAGCAAGAAACCCACGCGGTTTCAGCCCCTATAAAAGGAATGATATATTCTCATTCAAAGGTACGATATACAAACCCTAACTCTTTACGAGAACCCTAAATCGATTACTTACTCTCACGCCGGAGTCTAATCGGGGGAGACAATCCCTCGATAAGTCTAACGGTGTTGTTTTATTTTCTTAGTAAGCAGGTAACGAGTGCTAAGAAGTGAATTGGTACAAGAGCAAGAGCCCAATAACTAGGTACGCCCAACTTTTGTATCAACAATATGATAATGGCATTGCTTGCATTTGTGTGACGTATGGAAAATGGTCTCATGTATTCTCATGTATTCTTGCGTCATTATCCCATGTCACATGACTTAAAAGAGAAAATGATGGATGTTTTAAAACTCTGGTTGACCCGGTTGAGAGACCGAGCCGGATATAAATGAGTTTTTGGCTGTTTCAGAACCGAATTATACCGGCGGTTTTCTTATGAGCTGTGTCAACCCGGTTTTGTAAACTCGGCCAGGTCAAGCTAGGCTTAATCTTTAGTTTCTCTTTAAATAATAAAAATCTCTTAGACATTGTTCTTGAATTGAAGTTTGAAGGGAAGGAAATTAAAGATAAGTAATGTTTTTTGTGTTATTGGCTTTTTGGTTATGTTTATCACAATATGAGGTAATTTTTGATTTTGCAAATGTTATAAAAATCAATGTATTTACAATAATGAAACTAACTTAAATAATTTTGCTGTACTCCACAACGTCTAATTATGAAACTTTGTTTTGATTAATTAGAACAAACATTTCTTAAAAACACTCATTCTCGAAAACTTTAACTCTTTGGACCACGCTTAGAACAACCTAAAACACATTCTAGGTTCCTTATATAAAAGACTTTAGTTATATGCTTTAGACGATTATAAAGAAACCATTCTTTTGGAGGACATCTTTCCACAATTAGAAAGACTTTCTCTTCAATGGATATGCAATCGTTGTTCCAAGATCGGACGTGTGGGTTTCTTCTCCCATTATTTGTTTTAGCCAGCTTGGTGTCATGTCTTCTAAGTGGTTTTCGGTTTAGCTCTTTACTAGTTATAATACCTGCGCACATGCGTGTTTTTTAATTTTTTTTAAATGATATATTTTTATTTATTAAAAAATAAATAATTTAATTTTTGTTTTGTTTGATTTATAATTTTTAATTATATTTGTTTATTATTAAAGATAATCATTTAAAAAGTTTAATCCTATTGTTAGTTGTATATTATATATATATTTTTGTATGTATCTTCTACTGGTATAGTATATCAACAAAACGAATTTATAAATTTTGAAATTAAAAAATAATAATTAAAATATTACCTAATAAATTCTGTTTTTTGAAATACGAAAGTCTTCACTAGGGGTTTTGTTTTATTATATAAAAAAGATTATTATTATTATTATTATTATTATTATTTAAATTCTTTTTGGTAATTTGGTCGTGCTCGGAGCTTTTTTGATGTTTTTTCGCCTCCCTCCTTTTTCGAGGTGCTGTTTTTGAAAATATTTAATGTATTTAAAAAAAAAATTAAAGCACCGTTATGCAATATCATGAGAAGAAAAAATTAACTCGACTGCTTATCACGTAATAAATAAACCTAGATTATATACATCATTGATTTTTTTTTGAGGTTTTAATTAAGTTTTAGTTCCCTGACAGTTGCTGGTGTGTTCTCATTGACAAAACTCCATATTCTTCCTAAGTTTAAAAAGTTTATTCTGTTAGAACATATATAGTATTATTATAGTATTGTAATAGTTTTGTAACTTCGCAGTTTAGTTTAGTTTAGTTTAGTTTCATTTAACTATTAGATTTTTGTATTCTTATGATTTAAACACTTGTGCATTATTCTTGATAGTTTCAGCAATCTAGCTATATTAATTATCAGTTTTTTCATTGGTTTTAGAACTATATTATTGTAGAACTTTAGGTACAAATAGCCGGAGAATAGTATTCATCAGTCACTGACTAATTCTCGGTGACCCGAAAGGATCCAAGCTCTTTGGAGTGTTTCAGACCATCGTTGCTATATTTGATATTTGAGCCGTTAACAATAAAGACAAAAATAGCTTGCAAATCGAAACTAAATTAGGCCACATAATTGAAAAAGCTAAAAAGCCCTGAACTACTTCAAAAATTCTTAATCTTATCAAAGAAAATTTGCTCTACATATGATATATGAGTATTCAGTGTTATAACTAAATAGCATAATGACTTGAACTAGTCATGTCCAACGAGACTTAATTAGTTACACATTCTTTTATACGACCTTGAATATTAACAATATTGAACACATGCAAATAACTAAATAGTCATAATCACTCACAATAAACATAAAAAGTGAAGAGAGTAATGAGCCCGTACTTTGCATGACGTATACCCTTGAAAATAGTCAAATTTCCTTATCAATATCTTCAAGCGTAGACATTTATAAGTCAAACAAAACGTACAAACCACACAAACACACCATCGATTGCTACACTTCTTATGAGAAGAGGGAGCTGTATTATTCTATAAACATTTAATTTGCCACATCCTATATAAGCTTATAGTAGCTATGACACTTCCAAGCCATAACCATTGTTTTGCAAGAAATTAAGCATTCATGCATGCATGCATGCAACATTTCTCAAAAAGAACAAAAAAGCTGTCTTATTTTCTTATAAGATGACCAACCCTGACAACATTTTCCAGTTTTATATCATTTCAGTTTTTCGTGTATTGATATTTCTCACAATCAAGAAGATCCTCTAAGAACTCATCATCCAAGCATTCAAACTCGAACACTTCACGTGGCCCCAAAGACGAAGAAGAAGCATTACCCGTAGTGGAAGCATTAATGTAAGCAGCAGCCGAAAATGTTGGAGGGTGTTCAGCGGGAAAGTTCAAAACCGCCATATGACCTCTCATATTATAGGCGGCCCGGTCATAAGCTCGGGCTGCCTCCTCGGCAGTAGCAAATGTCCCTATCCAAACCCGAGCACCTTTTTTGTTCTGGTCACGAATTTCAGCTGCATACTTCCCAGATGGACGACGCCTAACGCCCCTATAACGAACCTCATCTTGTCCGCCACTAGTGTCCTTATGGTTGTTTTTGGATGTGCCACCAAGTTGGTCCATTAATCTTGATTGTTTTGTTTGTTGTGCATGTAAGTGAAGAAGGTAGTGTGGCATTTATAGTTGAGTGAAACAGTTCCATGAACTTGAAAATATTATGGAAAGGCTAAAAGGGTACCTGAAAATGGAATTTGTACGGAACAACATTTGTGGTTCAAATTGAAAATTGGTAAGGTGGGCAAAGGCTGAGATACAAGAACGCCATCAAAAGTTGTTTGATTTTTTTGAATTTGTTTATATATAACACATTCACACACGAACACATGCAAACACACGCTTTTAAAAGTATTCTATACATGGCGGGATAGATATACAGGGACTCGGTTCAATGGACTCCGACCATTTTGAAATTTACACAATTAGTACCTCAACTAATTATTATTCCACTATCTTCGAACTATTAACAAGGTTCATAGAAAGGAAAAAAAGATGAGTTCTTATCGAATGCCTCTTGTTCAATTTGACGATTGTGGTTAGGCTATATCTGATTTAGCGACATCATTAGATTATGTTTGCCATTGTGAGATTAGAGCAACAAAATAAAGCAACATATACTCAGTGGCGAAGCTTGAATTTTTCGAGTGGGGGGTCGGGATCTAAAATTTTTTTTTCCTAACACTATGGGGGGTCGAAACCGAATTAAATTGGGGGGGCGAAACCGAAAATACCGAAATTTTTTTACACGAAAACTATATACCCCTACATCGCAAATTTTCGGGGGGTCGGCCGCCCCCCCCCCCCCCCCCCCCCCCCCCCCATGAAGCTGCGCCACTGCATATACTTGGTCTAAGTGGTATAGTATAAGGTTGCGTTTAGTTGAAGGAAAAAAAAACATGTTACACATAAAATGTTTTGTAAAAATAAAGAAAGTAGAAAACGTGTTCAAATCGTTTATTCATGATATATTGTCCAAAAAAAATCTTTAACAAACAACATTTTTTTACTTTCAATCCCCAAACCTAACCTGAAGAACTCAAAATTAAACATGTCCTTAATCTTAACATTTATGGGATGTTCTTCATTTTTAAATTGGGTAAGTAGATGAGAATTTCTTTGTTATAGTTATCGAAGGTAAATGGATTTTGATTTATATTCTTCTGATATGTTACGTTCAACTGAACCGTGAATAGATTAATCCATATTCATAGAACCAAAGACGTTTCACTTGACCGTGCTCATGCTGAGGTTGTACAACAAGGAGATAGTCAATGCTGCTATATATTAGGATATTAGAGGTCAGTTCATTTTGTCAAACTTCTTGATTAACTGAATTACTTCGGAAGTTCTGATGTAAATTATTTTTGTTACATGTCAGGGAATTGCCGGAGAATTAAAGGATGCCTAAGGTGGCCAACCTGTATCTATTAAACTGAAGGGTTTGGTACGAATCTTTGTGCGGTTTACGTATACGATCAGGGGAATGTTTAGATGTACAAAGGAAAGTAAGATGACTAAAACTAGACAAGACCAATATAGCTACTTGGTTTTTTATTTTATTTTAATTTTTTTTCCTAATCTTTTTATAAACTGCATGTAGTCACTCGTCTTAGTTTATATTTATTACATTTTCTTTTCAGGATATCATGGATGGTTCTCAAGACAAGGCTCAAGTTCTTTATGCTCCTTGTTCTATATGCACTTTTGCCGGTTTTCTTTTTTATTTTCAATTAAAAAACGAAAATTGCCATTTTCCTGGACTTTCTAGAAGTCATCACTGATGCTTTCATAAAAAGGTGGCCTTGTCTTCGAGAAAGATTGTCAACGAGCATTATTAACAACACAACTAAATCACTTTCACTTCCTTTCCTCCATTTTCCTTCCCAAAAGAAGTCTCGAGTTTTTCGTGATTGCTGTTAGGACTCTAACAACATCCATACTATATATATAGAGCACTAATTAAAAATAGTAACAATATCTACCCCTAATTTAATAATTTAAATATTGTTTAATACTCAAACTTTTATATTTTTTGTTTTTAACTCATAAATTTTTTTTCTCGTAATAACTATAAATTGAACTAGCAAGGTCACATCAAAACCACAAGTTTGCAAGTATAGATATTTGCCGCTACACCGTCGTTTTGCGCGGGTACTCGTCTAATTGTACTAAATATAAAATAAAACATATTTGTTATGATAATTATTGTAAAGTTATCGACTGCTAACCGGTGATTATTAGATGATAGATTAGGCTAGGCCCAAGCCCGTCTATGGGTTTAACTAGGATTCGTTAGAGTTTCCTTTTATGTGTCACGTATTCTTGAGATATTATCGTTGAATAATACATCTACGGGGTTGAAAGCTAAATACTTTGAAGTTTTACATTAAAGCAGTCAAACATTCTTTGAAAAAAATTATAAACCTGCTTTTATTTTATTTTATTTTCTTTTTTGCAATCATGGTTTTTGACTTTTTGGCTGACTAATTTACGGGATTTGAGCTTACCGCCACACATATTCAAATCGGGTAAGGCTTTCCCTTTTTCAAAAAGATTAGCGTGATCACTTAGAGTTGTTTGCACCTAATAAGATTTGAACTTGAAACCTCTCAATATATAGATACTCAAGCTCCTTACCACTAAGCCATCCTAAATGGTTTCCATTTCCTTACTTTACACTTTCATTTTCATGAGGTGAGATCTATGACCAAAAAAAAAAAAAAAAAAAAAAAAAAAAAAAAAAAAAATCTAAAGAACAAATAAGCACATACTAGCCTTCCATTTTGATTTCATCCAACGGTATAGATCAAACCAAAAATAACAAAGGGAGGGCAAATTTGGCATTTTAGCTCATTTAATATAAAAATCTATTTTCAACATTAAAAAAAAAAAAAAAAAACATATCTTGCAAACGGTAAATCTTCAAGTTACAAAAAATACACAATCGCGTTGAGAATTAAATCATCTTTCTATAGATATGCACTTTTATATACTTTCGATGAACTTTTTTTTCAAAATTTTCGTCCAGAAAAATCTCACGGGATTCGTAAAAAAATCACTTGTGATTTGTTATTTTTAAAAAATCACAAGTGATTTGTAAAAATGAATAAATCACTGTTTTTGAGTTTTATACTTTTATGTCACAACCTTTTAAAGGTAAATGCTTTTTATATGATTGTTGAAATGAGCTCTTGAAATCTTTTTATTAAAAAGTTGTATGTTGTTATACAGAATCTCATGTGATTCTCTCTGATCCCTGAGGATTTATACAGAATCCCATGAGATTCTATATGTGATTCATCCAAGAATCTTTTATGTGATTCATATAGAATCCCCTGTGATTCATCCAAGAATCTTTTATGTGATTCATATAGAATCCCATGAGATTCTGTATGAATCACATGTGTAATCTTTATGAATTACAATTGATTTATCAAAGAATCTCATGAGATTCTGTATGGATCACATGGGATTCTATATGAATCACAAGGGATCACATGTGATTATCTCTTATCTCTTGAGGTTCATATAGAATCCCATGAGATTCTGTATAAATCTAGTGGGATTTTTATTTTGCTTTATATAAATTGGAAGTATAATATCATTTGAGATTCTATTTTTGCTATGTAATGTTATGAGAAAAATTCTTGTTCACTTTCAATATATCTTGTTTACTTTGAATATATCATGTTTGTTACTTATATTATGTTTGATCACATGGGTAATTTGAATTACATGCGATTAGGGAATCCTATGGGATTCTGTATGAATCCCATGAGATTCTGTATGAAATCACATGGGATTCAGTATGAATATCAAGGAATTTATTGTAAATCTCATGAGATTCTTTTGTGCGTCACATGAGATTTTTTTGCAGCATCAAAACAATATTTACCTCAAATAACGCTTGAACAACCATTAACACGTTTGTGACTTGCCACAATCGAGCAAACTAAGTTTAATGTTGTACTAATTAATGCTAGTACAAACTAAGTTTAATGTTGTACTAATTCCCTATTGAAAAGTTCGATTATCTTTATAGAGCCCTTTTTTTGAACTGAAATAAAGTCATTTAAACTTTGGAACAAAACAAAGCACTACTGTAACTGTAGTATTCATGTTTTTTAATTGAAATAAAGTCATTACTATATATACTAGAAGGCAGAAAGGGTACTGTAGCATCACTGTAGCTGCTACAGTGCTTGCTACAGTCGCTACAGTAAACCTCCCGCGTAGTTTACCATTTTACAGTAGCAAAATAATGTCTATAACTAAGCTAATGGAGTCTCTTGTTGTGTTTGAATACATTTATGCGGGCTATTACGATGTATGGATGATGGAGAATGCAACTCCAAATTCGTTTAAATAGATTTTCACTATTAAACAACCATATCCACGAGTACCAAAACGATTTGGCTTTAGGAAGAATGGCGAAATTATAGCCAAAATGATAAACGGTGATGAATCAGTCGATGCACTTTTTACTTATGAACTATCCTCAAAACTAGTAAATGAGATTGGGGTTTATGGAAAATATAATTCATTATATGCATACTCCTACGTGGAAACACTACTTTGCTTGATCGATGAGAATACGAGACTTCGGGAGTAAGCAAGGAAGGTATGTAGATTAATTAAAAGTTAATGATTTGTTTGATTATGTTTTTCTTTGTATTTCTGATTTGTATCATACGGATGCCACAAATATTTGTATTATATGTGTCTATATTGTAATCTTTCAAGGTTTTTAGCATTAGTCGAAGTCGGTTTGGAGTTGAGAATTATAAGACAAACCATGGAAACCTTAAGGCCAGTTTCTTCTTAGAAAGGTGATGCTGGTCCTGGTGACTTAGAGGTTTGGGAATCTATTGCCAATGATTTGAGAGATACTTTGGAGAATATTTTGTGGAAAGATTGTATAACTGTACCTTACAGATTTTTATTTTGTTTCCATTGTTATTGACTCTATTGCCAATTGACTGAAGTTGTTTATTCAAGTAAAGCACATCATCCTGATCTTTAACCTAAATGGGTTTTTTTTTCCTTAAATTTTTAATTTAGATAGAAATCAAACGTTTATCCATTTACGTTTTCAGTTTTGTGATTTGTTTTGGGAATATAAGGTTATTGGATCAGGAAGAAAGAACTATTACTTGAAGTCTTGAAGACGAATAAGTAGAATATAGTGTACTTTTGTTACTTAATTTCTTGAACAATAACCCTTATTAAATTAGTCAATATTCACAATTGAATGTGCTTACGGAATGACTGATGATTTTAGAGTTTTTACATGTTTTTTAGTTTGTTACGCTAACAGAAATTCGGGTAAAACCGATCCATGTCTAGTGTGAATATCTCCCGTTATTACTTTCTTTGGAATTATAAGTGAAGGATGGCTGAACGATTGGGCTTACAAGTGGTATCTAGACAATGATCCTGGATGCTGTACTAAGAGATTAGAGCTTTTGAGTAATGAGTATGGTGCACCATGTCAAATTAACTAACTTACAACGGGTAGACATGAATATGCCTTTCTTGCCTTCGGTTTGTATTTAGCTTTGGAATTGTCATATTACTTGAGCTATTTCTTTAATATGGGAAGCATTATTTTACTTGAACTAATACAACTGGTTTAATGCATTGCAAAATGCCAGTACTATGTGCACTTGGAGTAACTAGAACAAAATTACAAAGAAACTAGAAGTGAAAATCGTTACATGAGTTAATTTTTTTTTTTTTTTTTTTTTATTATTATTATTATTATTTTATTTATTTATTATTATTATTATTTTTTTATTTTACCAGTTTGTTAGTTGTTAGTGGTTCAGGTTCAACAGTGACATCTAGTTGGGCAATATGCTGACTTTAAGACCCGTCTGTTCCTCTTTTATCGTCTGAAGGGGTAAAAGTCCCGAATAAGACTCGAATTTGAGACCTCTTTTAGCCAAACATCCCCTCCCGAAAGCACCTTACGGAAACCTTAGTGGTCAACTGAGTTAGCCTAGTTGGTTACATGAGTTAACTTTATTGTACATGAGTTAACTTTATTGATACAATAAAGTTAATTCATGTAACCAACTGGGCTAGCTCACTTGGCCACCATATTAACTATGCATATATTAGACCCACCCTGAACTATTCAGCAACATGCGAAAACAATCCTAAACTTTTTATTATTTACGATTTTTTTTATATAACAAACTTTATCTGCCGAATATCTAATAATTATCTAGCGATTTCTTCAATAAAATAAATACCGCTGAAAAGGTCTTTCTTTGACGAGCAAAACGAGCCTGTGGAAAACTAGAAGGGGGGGGGGGGGGGGGGGGGTTGAATAGTTTTGCGTCTTTTTCGTTTTAATAAAAGTTTACTTTCAAAGAATTGATGGTAATTTGTATAAGCCTTTGAAGCTAAAATATAGATACAAATTAATTCACTTATTTCACATAAATACTTCTTATTTAAAGTGTTGAATAGAAATTATAATTTCATATATCACACTTAAATATAAGTTTGTATTTATATGAGTATATGTGTTTTAATGATTGTATATATTTTAATTTACTAATGTATAATTAATGTTTTGAATGGAACCTAGTTTGATCTTTATGTGAAACCAATATATGCACAACACACAATAATAATAAAGTACAAGAAGCAAGTAAGAAAACAAGTAAAGAAAAAGGGATGGAAAGATCAAACCGAGAGACAAAGGATTTATAGTGGTTCGGCTACAAGGACACCTTCCTTGCTCTACTCCACTCCCCGAGCACCAAACTCGAGAGTTTTCTTCACTAAGTCAATAACCTCCCTTATGGCGGAGAAAACCGTACACACCAAATGCTTACACCAATTAACGACACAAAGCAAGATGTCGAGTTCTAATCGTAGCAAGAACCAATCTCACACCAAATAACACACCACAATTTCTTCACACCTTTGACTTCTTCAATAAGTCTTCACACCACTAGTATCTTCACGCCTTCACAAAATTCTTCACGACTTCAATGTCTTGCAACTTCACAACTTCAAAGCACCAATGTCTTCACAACTTCAAGCCAATACTATCTTTGCACCTTCAAGCCACTAGAATCTTCACAACTTCAATCTACTAATGTCTTCAAGTCTTCTCCACTTGGAAGCTTCAATTTCTTCACTACTAGTCACTATTGCCACTCTATCATATCTTCACTACTATCCAACACTACTTCTTCACTTCAAACTCCACTACACACTTACAACAATTCTAGATTCTACAACTAAATCTAGCAAACTAATACATACACCTTATTCACCAAAATATGAAAGATCAACAAGATGAAATAACCAAACAACTTAGATAGCAAGATGATACTAAGTTGTAATACTTCTAGTAGAAGTATTCTTCTCTTTACACTTGTGTGTTGAGGCTTGAATCACTTTGAAACAAATATCAAAGTATATAAGATCAAAGGATTTTTTGAGGATTGAGAAGGATGTTTAGATCAGAAAGTTTTTAGTGCAAAAAGGTGAGAAAAATATGTGGATTGATCCAATATTTATAGGGCCAGAAAATACTGTTTTGGAGCGTGCCGGTCCCCTTAATTAGGGGGCGGCCCCCTTAATGATTAAGAGGGCCGCCTAGTATAATTAAGGGGGCCGCCCTCCTGAACGTTGCATTTTCTTGTCCTTTTGTGAGGGGAATTTTTCTGGATTAGATTTGCCATTTTTGGTTGAAAATTTGAATTCACAAATTTGTAATGAATAAAACATATTCTTTTAATTCCAAAAATGTTTTACAAGAGATATAAAATGTTTTGTAACATTTTATAATTATCTAGTGATTAACAAAAATATTCCTTTGATCTTGTAATACATTAGACACTTTATTTATTCATATCTTAAGTGATTTAATGGTAAAGATGAGTATTTACTACTAAATACTTGTTTATGTCATAATCTTTGGTTTGATGAGTTTTCGTTTTGTGATTATCAAAACATAGAGATATCGAAAGATATGAATAACATTTTTAGTCATTTATTTATATCAACAATCTCCCCCTTTTTGATGATTACAAAACCTAAACTCATTAAATCCAAAAATTAATTTTTGTGACAAGTATTTAGTGAGTTTATATTCACTTCTCCTCCTTTTTGTAAAATCAAAAAGGTTTAAGCCAAAAGGAAGTAAGCCCCCCTTGATGTATGCTCCCCCTCGTTTGAGGGCACCAAGGGTTCGAGAATTGGAATTCTTGCAAGAAAAATATTAGAAGCACAAGCATAGCAAAAACAAACACATATATCATAATACTAACAAGTAATATGCATGGCAAAAGACAACAAAGAATACATATTAAGTCATTCATTAATAGAAAATGATTATGTCAACCCATAATCATTGTTACAAAAGCCATAACTATAGAATACTAAGACTAAGTATAGCATCCTATTGTGCTAACAAGGAGTGTCACCAAACTTTCTTGAATCCCAAAATGGTTGAAAGGTTTTATTTGAAAATGAGAAACATAAGCATAAAAATGTTTGGTGGTTTAGTGGAGATAAACTTTTGGTTTCATGGATGTTGGTGAGTTTGGAGATGTGGAACTTGTAGGTGGTGGGCTAGAGATAGGGTTTGTTGATTGAGGGTTTTGATGTTGTTCAAGTGATGATGTTTGTTGAGATCTTGTAAGAAGATACTCAATCCAAGTGAAGTGCTCATTCAAAACAATGGTTTGTTGTTGAAGGAAGATGCAACAAGGGCAATTGTTGACATGCTTCTCAACTTGGTTGATGTTATGTGGTGATGATGGTGAGCTTGATCGGGGTGGATCCAAATTGCGTTGCGCAAGATGTAATGCTAAAAGAGCACTAAGCTCATGAGCCTCTTTTAGCTCCTCAACGAACTTCAAGTGTTCGGAGGAAGGTGATGATGGTTGTCTTGGGTGAAGGTTTGAACATGCAACATAGGAATGACATGTGAGGTTGTAGGATGTGGTGGTGGAACTCTTGGTGGTGGAGACATGGTTGAGCTTGGGTAGTCATGAAAACATGAAATGGGTGGAAGAGGTTCTCCAAGAGTGAGTGGTGTTTTTGTTGAATGAGCAACATGTGAAGTATTGATTGAGAAATTGGGATTGTTGTTTTGGGATTGAGCATGCTCATCATAAGAAGAATCATGAATGAGGGAATGAGTGGGTGATTGGTTGTGAGATGAATCAATATTGTAGGTTTGGGGTTTAGTAGTAGGTTGACTTGGAGCAACATCACTTGAGTTATGACAAGAATCAAGTTTCCTCCTCCAAACGGGTTTGACGGAGATCCTTGCGGTTCTTGAAATTTTAGGTTTTTGTTTGTTGGGAGATGACATGGTTGGGTGTGATGGCATTAATGATGGGAAGAGGGTATTTATAGTGTATGAGAAATGTGGTTTAGGAAGGTAAATTTTGAGGGATAGCATGGGACAAAATATGTTTGTGAATTTTGGGAAGTATAGGCTGAAATGGGTCAAAAAGTGATAAAGAAAACAGTATCCCCGACCATCAGATGGCCGGTCCCCTTAATTAGGGGCCGGTCCCCTTAATCATTAAGGGGGCCGCCTTATATAATTAAGGGGGCCGCCCATCTGGTGATTCCCAGAATGCCATAAATGGGTTTTTGGCAGAAAATTTTTAAAAAGGTTGTGTTTTTGGATTTGGATTCAAGTAAGTTCAACTCTTTGAGGCAATATAGGGCATACTATTCATGAATGTAGAGAGTGATCTAGAAATAATTGAATTAGGCAATTAATTTTTAATAGTCATGCTATCTAATAATTTATCAATTAAGATATGCAACTAAGAAGGCAATAAGTTAAATAAGTAAAATGTGTACCTATATGAAGATGATAACATTTAGTTTAGAGTAAACATGTTGATGATTGTTAACAAGTAACAAATAGGTGGATATGATTGTATGGACTTCAAGGCTTGTTACAAACAAGGTCCATATGGGCAAGCTATGATTCTCATGAGATGATTTGATGAAATTGTGAATGTCATTTCCAAAAGAAGTGTATGACATATGTAAGAAAGTCGAATGTATTTTAACCAAAACGTTTTTAGTTTTATTCAACAATGTTTTGAAGTAAATTCAAGTGTGCATTATAATAACATAAATTGAGTTTTGTTTCATAACTTAAAAGAAATTTCAATCTTGTTTTTGATTAAAATAAGGTTGTGAATGAAATTTTAGAAAAAAAAATTATTTCATTCAAAAGGAGAGAAGTTTTAACCATGATGTTTTGATCATGATAATCAAGAAGTTTCAGGAGAAGGATTTGAAATGGAAGCATGTCATGCTCAAGAGAATCAATTAAGCCCATTGTCACATATAATCATCTTTAATGACACCTAAAGATATTAAAGTGAAATGATAGATATTTAAATAAGACAAGTTCGGAGCTTTTCCAGTTCATATCTCATATGGTGTCTTATCAACCTTCTTGGTGGGAACCATATTCAAAATACGAACAGCTGATTCAAGAGCATAATCCCAAAAAGACAAAGGAAGATTAGTAAGATTATACATTGATCGAACCATGTTCAACAATGTACGATTCCTTCTCTCAGATACACCATTTTGTTGTGGAGTATATGGAGATGTGAGATTCTGGACAATTCCATTCTCAGTTAAGAAATATTTAAAATCTTGACTAAGGTATTCACCACCTCGATCAGAACGAAGAGCTTTAATCTTCTTTCCTAATTGTAATTCTACTTCTGCTTTGAAAACTTTAAATGTTTCAAACACCTCATGTTTATGTTTAAGTAAATAAACATAACCATAACTACTGAAATCATCTATAAAAGTTAAGAAGTAAACATCACCTCTCCTTGACACATGTCTAAGTGGTCCACATACATTCGTATGTATCAAACCAAGTAGATCTGAAGCTCTTTCCATATTACTATGAAAAGGTTTCTTCGTCATCTTCCCAGAAATACAAGATTCACATTTATCAAATGACTCATCATTGATATTATTCAAAAGCCCTTCACGTTGCAGCTTTTGCATGCGAGTCTTGCCTATATGGACAAGTCTACAGTGCCAAAGGTAAGACGAATTCAAGTCATACTTCGTTCTCTTACTTATGCTGTACATCGAATTATTCTTATTGTTGGAAGTCACACAATTATTCATATCAATTTCAAACACACCATTCACAGCAACAACATTAAAATAAAATACACCATTTAAAGAAACAAAAATTTTATTGCCATCAATAGTATGAGAAAAACCAAGATCCAACAAACATGAAAAGGAAACAACACCTCTAATTATAGAAGGTGCATAATGACAATTGTTTAAACAAAGTACTAAACCCGAAGGTAAAACTAAATCAAACATTCCTATGGCTTCAACTGCTGCTTGTGCTCCATTTCCCACATGCAGAAATTGCTCCCCATAAGCTAGTCTCCTTTCCTCTCTAAACCCCTGCAGTGTATTAAAAATATTAATACCACATCCAATATCATATACCCAGGAATTTAATTTATGAGATAAAGTAAATAATTCAATGACAAATAAGTTACCTGAAGTGCTGGTACCCATGTGTCCAGTCTTCTTAACCTTATTGTTTCGCAAGTCATCGAGATAAAGAGGACAATTCCTCTTCTAGTGGCCCATCACCTTGCAGTAATGGCATCCTTGATCCTTCTTTGGATTATTCTTGACAGGAGGGTTCTTCTTAGGTTGAGGTGGTTGATAAGCCATAACCTGCTTATTCTTATCAGCCTTCTTCTTTCCTTTACCCTTCTTCTTGTTCGCATTTGGCTTGTTAATTCTACCCCCTTGTATAGCAAGAACTTGGGGCGTAGGAGCCTTTGGTGTCAACCCTTTCTCATAATCAATGAGCAGTGCGTGCAATTCACTTACTGTCTTCCCCACGCAATGCATATTGAAGTTCCTCACAAAACCATTAAAATCCTTGTTAAGGGACCTATTGATTAAGTTCACAGCCATATCATTGTCATAGGGTTTCTTAAGTGTTTGTAGTTGATCCATGAAACTTTTCATCTTCAACACATGAGCACTCACAGGTTCACCATCACCCTGCTTACAACCATGTAGAGCCTCCATCAAATCGTAAATCTCTACATTTGATGGTTTCTCATATAGTTTCTTGAGTTCATCAATCATGTTCATGGGGAAATACTCTTCAAACTGCCTTTGAAGAGGTGTGGACATCGCCCCTAACATCATTGCGGTCACATCAATATGTTCCTTGCAATCAAGATTCCATTTGGCCTTAACAGCTTCAGTAGCTGCCTCGCCTACAGGTTCTTCAGGACAAGGCTTTTTTAAGATTTCAAGTTGACCAGTCACTCGCAGGACAATCCTTAGTGAACGATACCAATCATTGAAATTCTCTGAGCCAGTCAATTTTTCTCGTTCAAAATAAGTTTTGAACACAGAACGAAAGTTGGTGTTATCAGTTTGAGCCATTTCTACAGATAAAGAAAGTTCAAAACATTAGTATTTTTGATAATACAATTTTTCAAGAAAATTAAAATACCCAAGGAAATAATATCCATAGAATAATCTTGAAAACTAGGATCCTCCATAAACATAGTTTCATCACATCAGTTGATCTGCTAGTAATGAAAGTATAATATGAGGTAACTTGTCGTACAAGTAATTGGCATAACATTTGTCCAATTCCTAGATATATGGGATTTACAATCACAAAACATTTGTATTGTAAGCATGTTTAGTCCCCATCTTAATGCCTTGAGTCCAAGATCTCACTTACTACTCAATTTAAGTCTTCTAACTTAAAAACTGTAAACTCACAAATCCATCACATCAGTTGATCTGCTAGCAATGAATTCATGAAATTTACCTCTCCATTGCAATCTCGCCAAGTTCTCACATGACGTAAATTACAACTTCAAGTGTTCTTAATTAGATGGCATTCGACTTAATTTTATAAGGGTATTAATATTTTGATGTGATCAAAATAATATATGAAGAAGCATGCATACAACTTCATAACATTGGTTTTACAAAACATTTTTATTACCAATTAGCTAAGAGTAAAATAACAAAGTTTTGATTGAGGTATCGGGTTCACCAATTAAAGAATTACCATCAATTATCGTCCACTATATCGTACTTTTGCATAAGCCCGAAAGCTTCGTGTTTCGGATAATCATTGTGGAATTGTGGATAATTCACCCTTAAGATGACAGTGTACATGTAATGGTTGTTCGGTAAGTCTAATTTACACACAAACGAGCGTTAAGACAGAATGTTGTCTCTCTAAGGCCACAATTTAATGCATTGCCATCCTTATAACCATCTTATAGTGTGTAAACTTCGGTCGAGCCTATTTAACCATTACGTACAAAAACATCAATCAACCAATCCTTTGAAATTTAAACTCTTAAAAACCAAAACAATTTCGCCATTATTTAGTCCGTATTATTTTTCTATTCAAAAATCACTCTTTTCGTTTATAAACATGTCTAACACAATTAATAAACAAAACAAGTAATGTACAATAAAAAATAAAACAACTAAATAAACAAATATAGATAATCATAACAATTAAGTATGTATAAAACATGTAGCCACATGCAAATCTTATTCAATAGTCCTATTAATAATCAAATCTAGGTGTATAACGTATTAATTCAATTAAGGCTTTCTTCTTCTTAGAAAAAGAGCCACATACATCGATAAATCGATTGCGTAAGCCAAAATTAAATAAATACCACATAGCACATAATTGATTACTTAATATTGGAGTCTTCCCCAATTCGACATCTATTAATAAATTTACATGTTTCGATATAACTTAACCATTAATTCATATAAACAATTTAAACCATTTAAATTATAACACAATATAAAAATCCATGCAAATATGCACTTTTTCATGGATTTAGCTTAACAATTAACATATTGCACCAAGATCGTTTACTAAAACGCATAACAACAACATGACATCCTAGGGTTTCTAATCATATTAAAAAATTAAAAACCATAAACCCTAAAACCCTATAAAGGTCAATCGACCCATAAAATATTTTAGGGTTAGGAATCTAACAAATAAACCCTAAAAACATGTAACTAAACGAATCAAGATAGAATTTTTATGCTTTTCGATAATTAATTACACATTATAACGGCTCTAGATGCCACTGTTGGAATTATTATATCATGATATTCATATAAATAAACCAAGTACATCAAAGTGAGCATAGCGGAAGCAATTATAACAAGATCGAATAACATGTAATTAATTAATCAATAATTAAATAGTAAACATACCTTTGTGATTCTAGCCCGAACAAGAATCAAAAGCAATCTTCCGGAACAAGAACCCTAATTAGGGTTTATATGGATTACAAGAATTACCCCTTACCTCTTTTTTAATTCAATCCAAGAATCAAACAATAGTGTGTTTGATTCACGTTCTTGTACACACGTACTAATTCAAGAAAAAGTTTATGCAAGTAATAAACACAAAACCTTTTTAGATCTATGAAAATCGAAAACCCTTAGGGTTTTGTTTGATGGATTGACCAAGGAAAAGAGAGGAGAGAAAAACACCAAGATGTGTGTGTACAAGTTATAAGAAAAACATGCATCTTGGGTTTGCTTATATACTATTCAAAACTTGGAGCTCAAGGCACATAAGGAGGTGGAAACCCCCTATGCCGATCGGCCATGGACTCCCATAGGGGATTCCGGAACTTTCTCTTGTTTTCAAATTTTGCCTAGTATTACTTTCCTAATATTCGTTTAATAAATAATTAGTCATCAATCATTAAATACTAATTACTATTATTTATTTTGTGTTTAATAATTAATTATAACATTTTATAAATAATTATTACTTTTTCTCTTCATACGTATTGTGTGCAATCCCGTGATCTCAAGTTCGATCCTAACACACGACTATTATTATTTTGTCTATTAAAACCAACAAGTGTTGTCAGTTATATTGATTTGTTCGGGGAACAGAAGGATTTATCGGAAGGAAGAAAGAGTGATAGTGAGTGTAGATTAGTTATTAGATCCTTTTATACCGAATTTTGATAAGAAGTACCCTGTGTCGATTCTAATGTCGTTATCTCATTCGAAGGAATGTCGCAAACAGATACTAAACGCGAGTCCTTGTAGAAATGGATGTTTATGGTGCAAAGAAGTTACAAGAGACTATAAGTCGCCAGAAGCTATGGAGTGTGTTTGGGTGACCGTAATGATCATAATCGTTCTCAAACATCTGTATGCATTTATTTTAATTTACAGTTTTGCGCTGCTTGTTATAAATCTACTAGCAGGGTACCCGCGCGTTGCGGTGGCGGGTACCCTGAAATACAATTTTTTGGTGAATCATGTATTTTAGTTTATTATGTTCTTTTTGACAACAAATTTATGGATATCAAGAATTTCGTTTAGTTCGTGCCCGTTCGGGCTCATGTCCGTTCGGGTTCGAGCCCGTTTGGCCCGTGCCCGTTCGGGCTCGAGACCATTTGGCCCGTTGCTCGTTCAGGCTTGAATATTTGTATAATGTGCTGTATTAGTGACATTTAATGCAGGAATTGTGTTTAAGTTGGGTGTATAATATGCTTGATAATTTATATTTCTTATGTAAGGGGTGCTTTAATAACTGCATTAATTGCATTTATTAACCAATTAATTAATTATATTTAATGTGTTCACGATGATTTATTCATTGTATTTAATGTTAGTATTTATATTTTAATTAGTTGTACTTTGAGCTTAAAAACTTGTAAATGTTAAAAAATGTGTTTTATTTACTTGTACTTCTAGCTTTATAACTTGAATTGCTGAATTTTAAGAGTTTCTAAATATATATAATAAATTTGTCTATAGTTGTGGTTTGTTTTTTTTTTTTTTTTTTTTTTTTTTTTTTTTTTTTTTTAAAAAAAATCTTTATATATACGTATAGTGCGTTATGCATATCCTACATTACTACTTCATTTCTCCATGAGCTTAAATTTATTTTTAATGGATGGCAACAAAAGTCGGTACTTCAATTTATGGATGAAAACATTACAAATTGACATACGTCAAATATAAAATGATAGTACACATGCATTATACAGACTTTTAATATGTATAAATTCTTTTTAAAAGCGATACATGCAATTTATACAAATTTAGAGCTTAAAAAGTATCATCAAATTTGTAATATAATTTTTTTTTTCTTTTTGAAAATATTTTGTTAAACCAGTATATATTAAAAGTTATGAAAACATGATATTTGTTTTTGTGAACTTATTAAGAAAAAATGATGCCTGATATTGTATGTAGTTTCATATATATATATATATATATATATATATATATATATATATATATATATATATATATAAAAGTATGAGATGAAGTCATGAAACTCAAAATGATGAATGTGGTGGTTGGAATTGACTAGTCAACTGCTTTTTTACTTTTAGGGTTAACATAGGTGATAATGTAAGGGTCCATTTGGTTGGAGGGTTTAAAGGGAATTGAGTGATAGAAAAGAAAAATGTGTGTTTGTTTATCATAATGGGCCCACCTTTTGGGAATCAAGTTATCAAAATTTGATTGATTTCATAGACATGTATATTGTAAGGTATCAAAAAGAAATTCATAATATTTTTTTGTCTCTTCCTAACATTGTGGATCCTATCTCCACACTATCTCACATTATAAGTTTATATTAAATCCCGTTCAAACGACGGCGTTTTGCGCTTCCGTTTTCCCGCCAAAGTAGTGGGCTCCCATGGCCTGTTTGTCTAGCCCATGGCCCGTTTATCTGGTCCAACTTCTGTGATCCGTTTTTTCTTTTATACCTCTAACGTGAAGAGATATCACCCCCACGTTCAATCTCACATAATCCAGAGTATTCCACACACACTCACACATACCTAACCACCGCTGCACATATCTCTGGTGCTGATGATGACGATCGAGTGAAAGGAAAACCAAAAAGACGATAGGAAGATGATGATGCGCACCAGGGGCAACAGTAAATCAGAATGATTGGTGATGGTGAAGAATCAGATATGAATCGTCGCTTATCCATACATCGGGTTTTGATTGTCGGGTGTTATCTTTCTTGGGACTGGGATAACGATTACAGCTGACTATTGTGCAAGAGTTATGGAGCAGTTAGGGTTTTGATTTTCTTGGGGATTTGAGGTACAAATCTAACTGGTAGTTCATCTTATTATCTTACATAAAGATATTCATAACTATACTTATATACTTTAGATCTTTGATGTCAATTAGGCTTTGGTGATTGTTTTTTACGGTTTCAGAAAAAATGTCAAGGAGGCTGCAGACAAGGAATATGGAGGCACCACCGCCGTCACACCCGGAGCCGTGTTTTTTATACAAAGTTTAGTTCAAGGTATGAACTTTTAGTTTGTATTTTTATTTTTGTCATGGGTTTTTAGTTTGCTGAAATGGATTATAATCTTTTTATGTGGTTATGTTGATTCATAGTTTTATGGTATGGGTTTTGTTGTTCTGTTTGGGGGTGTTTCGATTAGCTTATGAGCTTATTTAGTTATTGTAAAGCTGACAAATTTACCTTTTTAGGCTTATGAGGTTAGGAGATGATTATTAGCTAGATTTACTTTAGGGGGTGTTTTTCTAAGCTTATTTGATGGACATAGAAGTTAGAAGCATACTAAAATTTTGAAAAACCCAATTTTGTGGGCTTATGAGGTTATCCAACATGACCTTATGAGCTTATAAAGTCCTTAACCTCAAGTGAATAAGCTCATAAAGCTGCAAATGTGAGCTTATTAGGAAATTTGAAAAACTATTTGTTTTTGGTTGTGCAAAAGCTTGGTCAGCCCCTTGGTTATCCAACATGACACACTTGCCCGGTTAACCTGAATCCGACCAGGTCAACACAAATAACACCCCTACATTGCTACATGTGTCATGTAATTTTTATCACATTCTTCCGGTCTAAATAATTATCGGAAAATTCAAATCAAACTAACTACATTTCATCGTTGTTTATTAGGTGTAAATTCCCATTCATTAAAGTTGCATCACATTTTTGAAAACATTTGTTGCACATGTGAATATTGTGTGTTATTATGTGATTGGGGTTCTATTGGCTCAGAGGGTGCAACTACAGGGCTGGTTTCCGCAGGTGCAGGTATGTTCTTCTACATGTATAATGTTTTCCATATGTAACATCCTGACCCCAAAGTAGCAGACTAGCCTGATAAGCCATAACCTTTGGTTGTATTTGTATGATTTCAGGTTTGGGATTTCATATCTGGAGCTAACAGAGATGCAGGTGCGTGCGATATTTCAAGGACTTACGAATAAGTACTGTCTAAATCTGACTTTTTGTATATCACTTCACGCAGCATAATACAAGACTATATGAGATGGAAAGACGTAAAGCTCAAAACAGGATACGGGAGCTACAAACGGGACAGGTACTATTATTCTGCGTAATTACAGCTTTGTTAAAATATTGGAATTGTTTCTTTAATAACTAAACTCAACACCTTTTTTAATGAACATATTGGTAGTGTGGAACAAAAATTGTGCGTGTTTCCTGATATTTCGTCAAGCATTTGAAGTAGAAGCCGCTGAGTTATCTTCATTAATTTCATCTGTTTAAATGAAGTGCAGCAGAGCCTGTTGAAAATTAGCAAATCTCAGAAATAAAATTCAACTAAGTGCTTGAACTTTTCAGTGTACACAGTGAGTATCTATTTCTGTTCCTATATTTGATTCTTAATAATAGCCGTGGTTGTTGTGATCTAAGTTTCTGATCTCTATTTCAGTTTCACATGAAAGAGGAGCGCCCATGTAAAGTCAGTTGTAGAGTAAAACTCGATGCTCAATCTGCAAAGAACTTCAAGGAAAAGATCGATAATGACTGCCGTGCTCACATGTATGCGCCATTTTTTAAAAATGTTGTTTATGAATGACTGTTTCTAAATGTGTAGCGCCATACCTAAATAACCTGTGCCTGTGGCATGCAATACAGGATTTTGGATAACCTTTCAGTTGCTGTTTTAATACGAAGAGGCGCTTGAAGTTAGTCAACCACTTATGAACATGGTTTCCGCGTAGGGTTTAAAAGAAACTATGCTGGGTTCAGTTTTGTTTGAATATTTTCCACATGATTAGGTCTTTTAGTATTTAGAAGTTTATTGTTTCGTTCATTTCTTCAGACCAAAGAGAAAAAGTATTTCATTAATAATCACTTGAGTTTTAGAGTCATGTACCACAAGGACCTCGACACTGATTCCGCTAGAATTGTTGGGTTTAAAGTTGCACCAAACAGGTATTTAATTCTCATCTCTCCCTTCCCTTGAATGTGGCGGTCTTAGAACATAGTTTTGGTTGTATCTCATAGTAGTTTTAATTTTCTTTTAACTTTTGCTAATAGTATCAATCACGAGTGCAAAGAATGGGACAAGAAGAATCCTCGGTTGACACGTAATCAAAACACCAAAAATACAAATCGTGGAACCACGGTACCACATGTTGTATTTACATACGATGTTACTTTCAAGGTATGACACAATACTCCACTGTTCTTCCACCATTCAGCAGGTTGTGCACTGTTGTTACATTTTGATTTTATCTTCTATTCACAAAAATTTGTAGGTGAGTGATATCAAATGGGCCTCGCGTTGGGGATGAATTAATAAAATTGCAATGTTCGGGCTGTTGCTGCTAGCACAACATTTATCCATGAATTTTTTGGATAGGCGAACAACAAGGGAGACTGTTGCAGGAGGCATAGGGAGATATGCGCTTTGGAAACTCAAAATGTCCACACGTCTTCAACCTTCAAAGAGAAAAGGCAACTTTCAAATTTCACTTAGTCTTACATTTGACGGCTTTAATCACTTTTCCAAAATGAGTCAACTCTATTGTCACTAAATACTGAGAACTTTATAAAAATGATGCAAATAATGGGTGACAATCAAAAAACAGATAGACTTAGGGTCGATAACATCGAAATTTACACGCTTATGAAAGGGTCTCACATGCTTATATACATAATGGATTCTATTATATGAATGTGTCCATGTTAAAGTTTTAGCCTTAAATATTAATGGATTCTATTATAAACAATAAGGCCGTGTATGTAAAGTTTTAGCCTTAAATATTATAGTATCTACAAAGTACTGCAACTAATGATGAATTGATGATAAAGAGGGCAGCCAATTTTAAGATGGCACTAGATGTTCTGTCCATTATAAGTTTTACTTTTTAGAAGAAATATTTTACACCAATAACCGTAAACAAAAAATTAGAAACCATCAACATGTTAACTTGCTGCTCCAATTTGTAAGTTTACATGACTACTCTTTTTTGCTGCTAACGTTCCAGTTAAATAATGTATTGTTTTGTTTACAAGCAGAAAAAGCCCAGTTGCAAGCAGCAGCAAATCGAGCTGAAGCTAAAGCTAAATTGAAAGCAAAGCAAATGAGACCTCAAGAGGGAAGCGGCTCGCCAGGCAGTATTGAAGATATTGAAAGCTTTATTCGTCATAATGTTTAACATAAATAGTTGGAGTAACATAGCTTATTATATCTTCTGTCCAATACAATGACAAGTAAATGAAGTTGTTGTCGTTTGTTTAAATCAATTTCCTTTATGGAGTATCAGTTTGTAGTACCATGCAATCAATGAAAAAACATTTATCCGGGTAAACAGGCACGCCGGCAACGCGGCGTTCATAGCCATTCTTGTTACTATATATATCAAGTATCGTTTAAAACGACGTCGGGTAGTAACACGGGCTCCAACGTAAATTCTTTTACCCTGTTAAGGCCCATTACAATGGCGAAAAAATGAGGCCCGGTAAAAAAAAAAAAAACCCAACGCTTATAACCGAGATTATTATATCCGGATCATACTCAAAACATTCCAGATTATTCTAGGTCTCATCTCTCAAACTTTCCACCGGATTCCAGAAATTGCTAGGAAGAAGACGAAGTGGACTGTCGCTGCTTATTTGCGTTCTTGAATGTTTAGGTAATGATGAAAATATAGTTACTAACAAAGATGTTTTTGGTTTTGGTGTGTCGCTTACGGCTACAAGCCGGTGAACAGTAATGATTTGATTCATTGAGTTTCAGAAGATGTTTGTAAGATTAAACTCCTTTGTTTAATTATTGTTTAATTTGTGTTTCTTTTTACTAATTATTGTTTGTTTTCCTTTTTATAAAAATCCAAGATAAGATTTTCATCTTAAATTGTCATTTGTGATGTGGGATCTTAATTCTATTACTTTGTAGATGTTTGTGAAAATGCCTATGGGATTTTGATAAGTTGGAGAACAGTGGTTACCATAAACATGTGTAAGATTAAGTTTATGTTGATTTTGGTTTAATTATAGATGTATTGATTAATGATATTCATTTTAGGTCTTTGACCAATCTTATTTTGAAAAGTTCATGCCTTTTATAGGGATAACTAAGCCTACGGGAGCTGCGGCAGTAGAGAGCGAAGGGGAGATGTGGCAGTAGAGAGCGAAGGAGGAAAGGCAAAAGACGGAAGGCGAAATTTAGTAATAGTACGGGGAAAAGAAGGAGGGAAGTGAGTGATGAAGAGGTTATGGCTTCGGACTTTCGAGTTCAAGGGCTTCCCACATTGATTACAGAAGAGGTAATTTGTTTAATTATTGTAAATGTTGTTTGGATTGTTTAATTACAACTGCAGACAGACCAAATGTTGTCGATTGTGTTTTTTATTAACATAGACCAACAATTTCCAGTTATGTCTGTGGAAAAGATTTCGGATTTTATTAGGAAGTCGTGGATTATTGGATAGCTACATGGCTTACCATGTTTTTTGTGTCGGATAATCTGTTTTTAAGAAGCCAATATGAAAAAGTATATTGAGTTTATAAGTTAATTAAATTTGAATTGTATTTCGTTAAAGATGTTTGCAATATGGGTAGCTTACGACCTTATGTGCCTGCGTTGTAAAAAGAGCTCATTCAATTTCATTTATCTTTTTCTTCTTTCTCAGGTGCAAGAAAGTTGCCTGTTGTTGCTATTGGGCGGCGGCTACCTTTAGGTGGTGAGTTGGACTCTGCAACGGTATGAACCACTTACATCAACCTCTTATATGTTGTGCTTGATATTGATAATATATTGTTGCAACCACGACGGGTGTTTTGTACTATTATATTCTTTTCTCGCAGATGCGTTTTTTTAGCTATTACCACTTATATTTCGACGTAATGAAATGCTGATAAGTCTACAACTTCTCCACTTTATGGCTTATGCAAATTATATTATTATGACTCATTTATAGTAGATTAGCTTATTTGAATTTACTATTACAGGTTTCAAATGGCTGAATAAGCAACCTTTGTCAACCGATTAAAAGGTATTATTCGCAGATTATGTCGTTGTGACTTTTCTATTCAACTTTCACTGATGTAAATTTGGTTCTGCAGGCTGCGAATGGAGGGAATAAAACATCCAGACTCAAGTGTCAAATTTCTATATTACGTTCGCATTTCACATTCGATGCAGGCCCATAGTAGAGCCATTGAAATATATTAACAACTACTAATTATGTCAGGTATTCTTAAATTGTAATGGTGTTCAATTCCTTTGGTGTGGTTTCTTTTGATTAACCATTTATGTAACACCCCAACCCAATAAAGGTAAGAGTATTAAGTTATGATGTCATATCAAAGCAAACACAAGCATACACCTTAAGTAATACAAAAGAATCTCAAGGTTACAAAGGTAAAATCTGAAGTACACGGTTACAACTGAGAACAGAAATAAATACTAAGTATTAAAAATGTAATAACTTCTAGTCATCTCTAATCCAAATGGCTATCGATGTGTAGTCTTCTAAGTCCAAAGTGCTCTCCACCCATAACCCAACTTCTACTAAAACCTGCTGCAGGAAAAGAAAATGCAGCTGAGCTTTACAAGCTCAGTGAACAGATATAACAACAAAGTAATATGAAATAGAAACAAATACAAAATGGTGTAACGGAAATAACTGAAATATAATCAAAGTAACTGAAACAGAAATAAAGGTAAAGGGAAAGGTAAAGGTTAAGGATAGTCATCTACCACGAGCCCAGAAACAGATATCATATAATAAGCATAATCACACATCTTCATAAATATAAATATAGAGGGGAGACCTCTCAGATAATCAGACAATAATGAGGGGTGTCCTCATATGGGTGGAGTAGCGAGCTCCTAGAAATGTGAAGGACGTGTATTGCACACACAACCACATTCACCAGACATTATCATATCAGAAACAGAAACAGATCTAGGATGCATCCATACGCCCCCACAGAAATCAGATTGGCCATAATATATCATATCATAAAGTGTGCACATAATATAACAGAAATGGGACGTGGCAGAACATCACTCTACTGCCCTAGAGTCATGTCAGAGGTGCATCTCTGACACGGACATGGAACCCCCATGCTTAGTGAAATAAATTTGGCTCGGGTGTCAAACTAGAATAGGTCATACATAATATCATAAAATGATACAGAACTAAGGTCATAATAATCAGATCAAAATACATATCAGAGATTTATATCATATCAGAGGTTCATATCATAAGTTCAATTCAAAGGGTCAAATCAGAAGGTTCAGATAAAACAGAGATTCATCACAGAAAAGGTTCAAAAATAAAAGGGTTTTATAGCAATGGCATAGAGAACCCTAATAATGAAAGATAGCAAGAGAAACGAGATCATGAGAAACCTTTACTGAAAAGGTCAGAATATCTGTACCTTAGACCGCAAATGCAAACATAACAGAAATATAAAGATTTGAAACAACTCCTTCTTCAGCAAATCTACACGAATTCATGATCGTCTTAATATTAATAACTTATTTTAAATCAGATTGCTCATATCAGTCAGCTTTCCATTTTTAAGTAAGTTTTTCGTTTTAATAAGTTTCCATATTTAGCACATTTCCAAACTAATTAGAGTTTCATAGTATTTAATATTTAGGTTTAGGGTTCCTAAAACATATTTGATTTTGACTGCTACCACCTAGACACCAAGACTGCAACGACTTGTACACAGGCTGCCACCACCGATCATAATACTTTCTCTCCTCCACGTCTCTTCTTCGTGGCAGAAATCGAGATCAATAGGACAAACAAGAACCACGAATCAACCATGTCAATCTCCTTCGCACAATTTTCTTACTTGGCGGAAAAGAAGAACCGACTTGCATATTTTTAGGGTTAGGGGTTCTTGAGTTTTTGTTGTAGCGTATAGTTTTGTGACAGAAAATTGAACCGGATCTTCTTATTATGGAGCTGTGGGTCGTGGATGGGCCAAGAGGTCAAGGAACATCATGGGCTTAACTAGTGGTTGGGTCCTCTTGTTGTTATTTTTAGTGAAATAAAAGAAACGGCCCAAATATGAAATTCGTGTCGCGTTTATATTTTTCCCGTATTTTATTTTAGGTTTTAAATATTTTCGGATTCGAAATATGTTCAGAATTTCACTTGTGATATTTTGTTTTAATTTATTTGGATAAATGTATATTCGTTTTGTTGTTCTCGGTTTTTTATTTAATTTACGGATTTCAGGTCGTTATAATTTATTAATTATTTGCAGCCGAGGTTCCTGTCGCTAAGCCTATTGCTACTGAAACAATGTCCGGACCTGTTAAACCAAATCCTTATCGAGTTAAAGAAACTTCTTTTTCAGGTGACATTGATACTTCTGATATATCTGTATACATTTCTGCTTCAAAATCAATTTGGATGTAGTATGTAACGATGAGACAAAAAAACTGTAACTTAACATGTAGCCTGATTTTGTACTTTTTTTCCTTTGTATTCTTACATGGGCCTGTTTTCTTATTTCAGTTTTGTTAGCCGCACTTTCTACTTAAAAAAAATACCGTGCAATGATCGACGGCATGAAACACCGGCCTGTTAGGTAAGTGTTTTCTGTTTAAGACACTCTTGGTTGTTGGTGGTGATGTGATGACAAAACAATCTATCGTGTAAAATGTGGAATACAAATAATTGTTGGGGGATTTCGTGAACAAGTGATGCAGATATATCAGACTTTATACACACATATTTATGTAGTTTACGCTGTTTTCTAATAAAATGTTCTTTCATTGCAGCTTCAACATCAGAAGTTGAAAGAAGAGCAAGAGCAGTTTCAACAATCCAAGGGCTCAGGCAACATTGCGAAACGGAGTTAATAAGTGTCCTGGTTTAACAGGTTTATACAAAGTTTGAATCTTGGAGCCTTAGCATCTTCTCATTGGTATGTAAGCATACTCACTGTCAATTGCTGTTATTATATGTTTAGTACGCACACTGAAATGCTAGGTCTATTTCTACAAACGCCCACAGTCGGTGTTAATTAATTATTACTGTTGTGACAGATGTAGCCTGGAATGGCAAAAGCAGCTAAAGAACTATTCTTGAATGGTCATCAACCATTAGCAGGTAATGTGAGTAACATGAGAAATTTTTATGATTCTATGTTTTGTAGCAGTGCGTCCAAGAACTTTTATCTTTCCGAAGTTTTCAAACATTTCTATGTAAACTTATTGTTACAATCAGTTAAACACAAATACATATTCAGTTAGACCAACAATTATGACCTTAAGTTGCTGATGGTGTTTTTATTAGAAGTTATTTATGGATAAATATTGAAGTTTTGCCTGTTGTGTGAAGAGTAATGATAAACATACCCTTTTATTTGGTAAAGATATAGGATGAATTGGTATGTCCTTAATTTAGATGCTTTAGTTGAGTTTTACATAGCCTTTTACGCCAAATTGCTACAAAATGCTAGCTAGCAGTAGACATTACTTATTATGTGTCTAACGATCAATGATATGAAACAACGCCCGCCGCAACGCGGCGGACCGACGCCCATCTCGTTCTTTTTTATATATATTAATCAAAATTTATATATAATTTTTAAAAATAATCAATTATCAATTTTATAATATAGTTTCTCTTTCTTATATCAAATTAAAATTCAAATCTGAATCCGAATCCAAATCCAAATCCATCTACAAACCAAACAATCCCTTACGTGCAATTGTGAATAACTTTGGACTTTTGAAACATATATGCTATGTCATTATATTATTCTAGATAGGATGCTAGTTTAGTAATAATGAAAGATGTCTAAGTTTTATTTTTTTTTTTTGGAAAATTCAGATGTCACTCAACAAAAAGAAAGAAGAGATAGTAGTGTGGTGAATATGGGTGGCAATTCAGGTCGGGTTCAGGTTCGGGTTCGGCGGGTTGGCGGGTCAGAAAACTCCAATGCGAACTTGACTTATTTAAATTATCAGGTCAGCTATGTCAACCCTAACCTGTTTACACGTAACCCAAACCTGACCCATTTAACCCGTATATATAATTGTGTTGACGGGTTAAATAGGTTACACGGGTTGAATATGTTAAACGGGTTTTGGGTTGACCCATTTAACCCATTTTATATACAAAAGTTATCACATTACATGAGTTGAATGAGTTAAATGGGTTAGTGCGTCGACCCATTTAATCTAGTTAACCCATATAATTAAATATAAATTATTTTTAATTTAAGAAAAAATCATAAACGGGTTGGCGGGTCAACCCATTTATTTTATTCTCAATCTGAACCTGACCTGTTTAATAAACGGGTTAGATATGTCGACCCAAACCTGACCCGAAATTTATTTAGCTCAACCCGAACCTGTTAATTTTTGTGTCGGATTCAGATCGGGTTTCGTATCAGGTCAGAAATTGCCTCCCCTAGTGGTGAAGAAAATGATGATGGAGGGTTCCACTAATTTATTTCTTGAAAAAAAATATAGTTTATATAAATTAGCATGAACTTCTAAAGGATGCTCATTCATTATAATTTTCTTTCTATAAGACGTTAAAAATTTTTGTACAATAATTATGAAAATAAAATCTTTTGAAATTGTGAATTTTCGCATCCCGCCACGAAGCGCGGGCACCAGTTCCGTGTATTATTATACAAAAACCAATTAAATAACATTAAAGAGCATTTGAAGGATGAACAGTGATATCAAAAATATAAAAGATATTAATCAATGCCAAAAAAAATCTCTATATGGAAGATGGTCGGAGATGTCGTCTTTTATGTCTCCATTCTCTAAATATGAAGAAAATGAGTGTTTAGATGACAATGTTGGAGATGGCTTAAGGTCATCTCTAACCATGATCTTTAAACCATTTTTTCTTTATATTGAAGAATGAAGCATCAAATACCAACTTCAATCACGCTCCAATTTTGAAAAACTTTTTGGAGCTTTGATCAATATCCTCCATATTTGAAGGAGCAAAATATTCATCCTTCAAAACATACTATAATGCTATTATATACATGAAGTGGCTTAAAGTTTAAGTTAGGGGTTGGCAATGGGTGCGGGGAGGCACGGTGCGGCATCCCCACCGCACGGGAACACCGCCGCCCTCCCCTTCCTACCGCACGGTGAGGTTCATTCTCGGTGAAGCTTACCGAGCCAATTTCGAATGTTATGCATTTAATATTTGGAACGTTGGGGGGAGTTAATGTACAAACGGATACTTTTATTTGAAGTGTATATATATACATTTCACATTGCAAATGTGAACACACAACAACAAAAAAAAAAAAAAAAAAAAAAAAAAAAAAAAAACAATCCGTAGTAAAAAAAAAAAACACATCCGCTGCCCAAAAAAAAAATCGGCTTACACAAAATGGATTCAAGAAAAAATAGAGATCCGAGAAAAAATGTTCGTGGATCAAGAAGTGGATCGAGAGGCGCAATTCATCCTCGAGTTCAATCACAAACCGGTCACGATGGTTCGTCACAACCCGCTAAAATTTGGACTCCCGATGAGGAAGAGGCATTAGCTAAGTCTTGGATCAAAGTGTCGGTGGACAAAGTTTTTTTTTTGTTTCGAATATATAATGCTTGTTTCATATATACATGTTTTTTTTTTTCGAATATATAATGCTTGTTTCATATGTACATGTTTTTTTTTTTCGAATATATAATGCTTCTTTCATATATACATTTTTTTTTGTTCGAATATATAATGCTTGTTTCATATATACATTTTTTTTTTTTTTTTTTTTTTTTTTTGTAGAACCGTTTGAGAGATAGTGGATTGAACGATCTTCAAGTTTATGAGAGAGCACAACTCGATTTTGAAAAACAATACAACAAAGCTTTTGCGCATACCAAAGCGTGGCACATCCTCAAAGATCAACGAAAGTGGCAAGAACAACCGGTGGTTAATCAGGCTGCGGAATCCACGAGGTCAAGCAAGAAAAGAAAGTCGTCGGAGTCAAGTAGCGCTCAAACGCCAACAAGTGAGACGCCAATAACCGTAGAAGATTTCGACTGTGACTTACCGAACCTCAACGAGAACCCAACTCCATCACGTCCATCGAAAGGAAAAAAAAAGAAGATTTCTGAAGATTCAAGCCGAAGCTCGATGCGTAATACTCTTGCAAGTTACACAGCCGAAAAGAGAAGTTTAATGCAGCAACAATTGGAGGTGCAAAAGAAAAAGGACGACGAGTATTTCAAATTTCTTGATGGGGAGGTGATGAATCGTGACATGAGGTTCGTTATGGATCCGCACGACAATATCCCAGACGAGGCTTTTAAGCAATTCGTCATCAACAAGAAACGTCAGATTTGTGCACAATACGGGTGGCCATGTAGTTTGTAGGAGTTTAGTTTTATAGTTTTAATAATATTATGTAACGCTTTTTTAAGTTTTAATGGAATTTTAGACTTGTAATAAAAATATGTAATGTTTATTTTAATTTTAATGAATTTTAGTTTTTAATAAATTTTAATAGAATTTAAAAAAGAAAAAAAAAAGAAGTGAGTGAAGGGTGAGGGGTGTGATGCCAACAAAAAGTGAGTGAGTGAAAGAAAAAGTGGGAGGGTGATGTGGCATAAGGGGATTGGTTGTTTGTGAGTGAAGGGATTTGGGGTGAGTGGTGCATTGCCAACCCCTTATTGGTTAAAAATAAACTAGTTTAATATACAATGTTTTGAAGTTAAAGTTTGAACGATATGTTTGGAAAAAACAAGTTTTTTGAGGAGTAATGTTTGTAAAATATGTTTTCTTTTCAAATTAATTTTAAGAATTTTTAAAGTGTATGTGATGGAAGATGGTATAATGTGGTCTAATGGTAAACACTTAACTTGTTAAGTGTGCCACTAAGAGAGTAGTACCGGATGGGTGACCATCCGGGAAGTCCTCTTTGATCACAGGGTCTGTTGATACTAGGCTTTCAAAGTCCTTCAAAGAAGGTTTCAACCCACTAGGGTTCGAATCTGGAGAAGGCATGATTTACTTCAAATTAAGTGTCGTGCCTTCGGGCGGCTTAAGTTGAAGGTTTTCCCCCCATCGGGTTTCGAATTGGTCAAGGATTTCTCCGAAAAAACCGTTCCAAAAAAAAAAAAGATTATCATTAGCAAAACCTATTAAAAAATGACATGTGCCTTTCATTAATTGTTTGTCTCCATCTAAACTATACCAACAATTTTTTCATATTATTAAAGAGAAAATAATCTTTGCTGCAAAACAGCAGGAAAATTCATTGCTGCTACTCTAATTCAGGGACCATTTATGTGCATCAGGCATGTTACTCAGGGAATATTTGTGAGGACCATGTTTGCACTGCTACAGCAGTTTTAATGGCTTGACATAGGAGTGAAGTAGGATCCTATAGAGTTAGGTAATATTGTACACGGCCCTACGACTAGTATTAAGGAATACGACCCGTCATCCATGCAATTGTAACAAATTATCAACCTGTAAAAGATATCTAGGGAGTAATGAAACCTAAGTAAACACAAATTTCCCCATTATTGTTACACCACATTAGTATAATTAGTTTCATTTCATTTTTGTTATTTTATTTTCATTACATCTTTAGTTATTGGGTTAGTTGACTAGCAACTAATTCCGCCTACTTTTTCAAAAACCGAGATTTTAATTGCTTTTATAAAAACATAAAAATACAAAAAGAATCATCCCTCACCCTTAGACTTAATTTAGGAGACTTTCTAATCCTAACGACACTATTCCTGAGTTGAATGATCAATCCCCCGGTACTTGTCACTATACTATACTACAACGATCAGGTACACTGCCTGGTGGGGGTTGTAAGCTTCTCGAGATCTCTCGAGAGGTAAAGCGCTGTTTGCAGCAGGGATGATCCCCATTTCAAAATCCTAGAAGTAAGAAGATAAATATGAACGCTAAGTAGAAACACATAGCATTTCTCATGTTGAAATTAAGAGTACATCTTCCTAAAAATGTTCCTACAATTGAAGAACACTGACTTGCTTTCTCATTTTCTCGCTCTCCAATTAAATTCTAACACATATACAATTACAAGACTTTTAGACACAAGCTTTAGATAGATCGATCAATTTTCTTTAAATTAAACTATGTAGAAAGCTGATATGTATTCATCAAAGTTGATTGCTTTAATTCGTTAAGGAGAAAAAATATTACATAAAAGCATTACAACGAATCCATCAGACGACTAAAAAAGTCTCTTAAAATGAACATATAAATGCTACGTAAACTAATACAACAAGGATACTAACTTTATAAGTAATTTCTTTTAGAAAAAGGAGTCAATTTGCATTAAATTGGCAAATTACTTGTTTGTTTTGGAACTATGTATATTTTGTATTGTATACCGGTATATGATCCTAATTAATACATGTATAATACAGAAAGATAAGTCTAATCACTTACGTACGATAAAAACATGAAACAAATTAAAAATCGATTTGAAGTAATATGCATATGAAGCAAGATAAAATAACATCCAAAGTTTTTATAAAATTTGAGGGCCGGGAATAAATCAATTAAGCCTCCAGTCAAGTGATAAAATCTAATCTGAAACGAATGCAAGTTGAAACCACTATGTCGAATGAATCTAGAGTTTCTAGACGATATAATATCTTTTTGACAAAAAATAACTAGTATGGATTAATTCTTATTCTTTATCGAGAAGGATACTGATTATATTATCAAATATACTTAAAGACAATTGTTGTCGGTTGTCCTTTATGCTGTGTCAATAATTGAGGTAGGACAACTTGTTGTTTTGATGATTAAATAAATAATTAGATACGCAGGCTGGATTTGGAGCATATGATAATGGCATTGCTTGCATCTGTTTGACAGTATGAAAAATGATATCATGTATTCTTGCGTCATTATCCCATGTCACATGACTTAAAAGAGAAAATGATTGATGTTTTAAAACCGGGTGAATTGACACGGTCGGTCTAACCGGTTAAATAAGAAATCGGGTGAAAGACCGGGCCGGATATAAATGAGTTTTTGCTGTTTCGGAACCGGATTAAACCGGCGGTTTTCTTATGGCCCGTGTCGACTAGGTTTTGTAAACTCGGCCAGGTAAAGCTAGGCTCAATCTTTAGTTATCTTTTAAATAATGAAAATCTCTTAGACAGTACTCTCGAGTTAAAGTTTGAGGGGTAGGAAATTAAAGAAAAAGTAAATGATTTTTGTATTGGCTTTTTGACTAATAAGAAGTAATTTTTAGTTTTGCAAACGTTACAAAAATCGATAAATATTTACTATAATGAAACCAACTTTAATACTTTTGTTTACTCCGCAACTAATTATGAAACTTTGTTTTGATTGTTTAGCACAAAAATTTCTTAAAAAAACACCTATTCTTGAAAACTTTAACTCTTTGAGCCGTGCTTAGCACGACCTAAAACATATCCTAGTTTTCTTATATAAAAGATTAAGTTATATGCTTTCGAGTTTTGACTATTATAAAGAGACCATTCTTTTGAAGGGCATCTTTCCACAATTTCAAAGACTTTCACTTCATTGAATATGCGATCGTTGTTCCAAGATCGGTGTAGATTGGTCCTTGTGGGTTTCTTCTCCCCTAGCTTATTTGTTTAAGTCAGCTTGGTGTCTTCTTAATTCTTATAAGTGTTTCCAATTTAGTTCCTTTTCTATTTTTTTTTTTTTTTTTTCGGTCGTGCTTGGAGCTTTTTCTGATGTTTTTTCGGGTCCCTCCTTTTTTGAGGCGCCATTTTTGTAATATATTTGATGTTTTTTGAAAAAAAACAACTAGAGAACTGTTATGCATATCATGAGAAGAAAAGATTAAATGCTTTTTCACGAAATAAATAAACCTAGATTATACACATCATTGAACCTATCAAGCCTTTTTTTTAAGGTTTTAATAAGGTTTAGTTCCCTGACCGTTGCCGGTGTGTTCTCATTGACGAAAGAATAAGTTTTGCAATCCAAGAAGGGTTAGAACCGCAGCTTGTTGCTCGTTTACCTTTCGCCTCTATGTAAATCCAAATTAATAATGGAAAATTGATGAACAAATTTAAATAAGTTTATTCTGTTAGCAAATATATACTTATAGTAGCTATGACACTTCCAAGCCAAACCCATTATTTTGCAAGAAATTAACCATTCATGCATGCAACATTTCTCAAAAAAAAAAAAAAAAAAGCCTGACAATATTTTCCAATTTTATATCATTTCAGTTCGTGTTTTGATATTTCTCATAATCAAGAAGATCCTCTAGCAACTTATCATCCAAGCATTCAAACTCTAACACTTCACGTGGTCCCAAAGACGACGAAGCTGAGGCATTACCCAAAGTGGAAGCATTAATGTAAGCATCAGCCGAAAATGTTGGAGGGTGTTCAGCAGGAAAGTTCAAAGCCGCCATATGACCTCTCATATTATAGGCGGCTCGGTCATAAGCTCGGGCTGCCTCCACGGCAGTAGCAAATGTCCCTAGCCAAACCCGAACACCTTGCTTGTTCTGATCACGAATTTCAGCTGCATACTTCCCTGATGGACGATGCCTAACGCCCCTATAACGAACCTCATCTTGTCCACTACTAGTGTTCTTATGGTTGTTTTTGGAAGTGCCACCAAGTTGGTCCATTAATCTTGATTGTTTTGTTTGTTATGCATGTAAGTCATGAAGGTAGCGTGGCATTTATAGTTGAGTGAAACAGTTTCATTAACTTGAAAATATTATGGAAAGGCTAAAAGGGTACCTGAAAAAGGAATTTGTACGGAACAACATTTGTGGTCCAAAATTGTGTGGAATCAATAGGTTAAGGTGAGCAAAGGCTGAGATACAAGAACGCCATCAAAAAGTTGTTAATTTGATTTCTTTGAATTTGTTTAAAATATATTGTCTCCTGCGCATCTACTTATCTTACTATATTATAAAGGAGGAATGTTTTCTAATTTTAGCATGCTTAATTTTAAACCTTACAAATTAATAAGCTTAAAGTACAAGTGATGAAATATAATTAGACATTTACAAGTTAATAAGCTTAAAGTACACATCAATTTTCCCCTCATTTAATTCTAACATACCATTAATACTAACATTAAATATAATAAATAAAACATTATGTACATTAAATACAATTAATTAACCGGTCAATAAATACAATTAATGCATTTATTAAAACACCCCTTACATAAGAAATACAAATTATCAACCATATTGTATAACCAATTTAAACATAATTCCTGCATTAAATTTCACTAATACAAATAATAAAGCACATTATACAAATATTCAAGTCCGAACGGGTAACGGGTCAAATGGGCTCGAGCCCGAACGGGCATGGGCCAAACGGGCTCGAGCCTGAACGGACATGAGCCAACGGGCTCGAGCCCGAACGGACACGAGCTAAACGAAATTTTGATATCCGTAAATTTATTGTCAAAAAAAACATATTCCCTCCGTCCCATATTATAAGTCCATCTTCTTACTTTTGGGTGTCCCAAAATACTTGTCCATTTTATATTTCAACCAATCACAACACACTTTAGTGGAAAGAAAATGTATTTGATTGGTGAATAGATTAGTTAGTGGACTTTTATTAAACTTTGTGCAAATTAAAAATGGACTTATAATTCGGGATGGAGGGAGTAATAAACTAAAATTACACGATTCACCGGAAAATTTTAATTTAGGATACCCGCCGCTGCAACGCGCGGGTACCCTGCTAGTACATATATAATACATTCACACACGAACACATGCAAACACACGCGTTTAAAAATATTCTATACATGGCGGGAAAGATGTATTGGGACTCGGTTCAATGGTTACTCAGACCATTTTGAAAGTTACACAATTAGTACCTCAACCAATTATTATTCCACTATCTCCGAACTCTTAACAAGGTTCATAGAAAGGAAAAAAGACGAGTTCTGATCCAATACGTCTTGTTCATTTTAATGATTGTGGTTATATCTGATTTAGTGACACCCTTAATCTTTTTGAACATTTATGGGATGTTCTTTATTATATATATATATATATATAATAGACGATCACGTACGACGTCGTATCCCTATCCCCAAATGATTTCCCAAAACTTGCGTTTTGGCCCAGCCCAAGATGGGTTTAAAAAATTTGGCCCAATAGGTCCCAACCTATTATTCAGCCCAAGCCATATGCATAGCAACCATTTTATACTACATTTTTACCCAGCCCATTAAACAAAAAGCGTGAGTAGGATTTTAAGCCCAGACCCATTGAACAAAAAGTTAATTCATGCCCAAACAATAGAACACTAAAAAAATTTAATTTGGCATAAAACTTAATAAACACTCTTTGTATAATGGATGGCAAGTGTGCCAAAGATAAAAATATACGGTGTGATATTCTACGCTACACTATAACAAAATTAACTGAATCCGATAAAACCAACGTTTATGAATAACATTTTAAAAAAATAACCGACAACTACAGTGCCCCGCCGCAGCGCGGCGGACCGTTGCCCGACTAGTTTTTAAAATGGGTAATAGAGGAGAATTTCTTTGTTATGGTTATCGAAGGTAAATGGATTTTGATTTATATTCTTCTGATATGTTACGTTCAACCAAACTGTGAATAGATAAATCCATATTCATAGAACCAAAGACGTTTGACTTGACTGTGCTCATGCTGAGATTGTAAAACAAGGAGATAGTCGATGCTGCTGTTAGGGTATTAGAGGTCAGTTTATTTTGTCTGACTTCTTGGTCAACTGAAATACTTCTGAAGTTCTGATGTAAATTCTTTTTGTTACATATCAGGGAATTGCCAGAGAACTGAAGGGTTAAGTACGAATCTTTGTGTGGTTTACGCGTACGATAAAGGGGAATGTTTAGATGTACAAAGGAAAGTACGATGACGGCTAGACAAGACCAATATGGCTGATTGGGTCTTTTTTAATTTTACTATAAACTGCATGGAGTCACTCGTCTTAGTTTATACATTTTCTTTTTAGGATATCATGAATGGTTCTCAAAACAAGGCTCAAGTTCTTTATGCTCCTTGTTCTATATGCACTTTTGCCGGTTTTCTTTTTTATTTTCAATTAAAAAAGGAAAATTGCCATTTTCCTTGGACATTCTAGAAGTCCTCACTGATGCTTTTAAAAAAGGTGGCCTTGTCTTCGAGAAAGATTGTCAACGAGCATTAAAGGTGTGGGAAACGGTGTACACTTTTATTAATAAATCAGATTACAAGAATAAAATTAACAGAATGTAAATAACAGAAAAGTAAATACAGACAGAAAGGAGTAGAAGCAGAAGACAGACTCTAATAACGATAAATAAAAGAAAGCAGTAAAAGAGAACGAGGCTCGTGTTGAACACGATTCCCTTAAAACAGATTCGCCGTCTGTTTCCCAGGGTACAACGTTTAAAGCTGTTGTACAGCCGGACCTGACACTTGCCTGAAAGATCACGGAAGCTCTAAGTGTTTCTGATCGAAGGTAATTGCTGGAAATCGTATGGTAATAGTGCTGCGTTTTTTCTGTGTCAAAAACTGAATGAGAATTGTTTATTATATAGGCTAAACCTATCTTGGTCACCAAGATAAAATATTAGCTTCAAAATAAACGATTTTACAAATCTGTTTTAAATAAAACACGATTTGATATCTTTCTATTCACACAATGTATATTCTGTAAACTTATTTGCAAAGTTTCAATCTATTCCTAAAATAGATTTACAGAAAATCTGGAAAAAAGAATACCGAAATTAGCAGCAAAAAGATACGCACGTATGCGAGGTTTCGGAGCTGCATTCGTGTCCGCAGGTCGCGCGGGCTCGCATGAGTTCAGAAGCTTCGAACCCATCTTGGCCCAGAAATCCCATTTTCTGCACCCCCCCTGCGCGCGCGCACGTAGGAGTGGGAGTATGGCTCACCTAAAGGAATTTGAAAGCTAGTACAAGGATATCCTTATAAACTAGTCTCCACTTCCTTCACTAGGCGATGTGGGATGCAACACTTTTTCCCTTATATTGTGTTTCATGTGCCTCACTTTGAGACACGATATCTCATTCATCTTAGCTCTATATTGGACATACTTTAGCTTGTTACGAAGCTCTCTTGGAGGAGAACACAACGCCTCCAATAAACACTAATATATATAACATATACATATATTAAATTATGTCCAAACTTTTACAAAAACTCATTTTGTAAACCATTTTTCCAACAATCCCCCACATGAATAGAGATCGGTCGAAAACACACTAAAATTTCCGCGAAATTTCTGCAGTTAAGTCTTGCATAGGATAGGTAGGTGTGACCCTTTGAACCTTCCCTTGTGAGATGCACTTAGTCTCCTAGATCTGAGTAGACGCGATGTCCTTGAACTCAACATCTGTTTACGTAGACGACAATACATACTCACACAAGACTCTCCCTGACCTTGTCAAGTCCTCATAGTCGTATTCGTTATGGTCATGAATACTAGCCTGGTTCTGCAAGAGCTCTTAGGAATTGCGCCCCCACAATTCCCTTCGAAGCGACCCCACTTCTCTCTCACATAGGTGATTTCATCTTGAATCATTAAAAACACATGTTTTGTGATTTCATCTTGAACCATTATGCTTTATGATTTCATCCTGAATCATAAAAGCCATATGTTTAACCTCTCAACAAGTCACATCTGTTATAGGAATGGACTAGGAAGTTACAATATATAAGTAACTCCCCCACATTGACATGACTTCCCCCACATTTCTATGATTAGGTTGTCCTATTGAACCCAGATCTTGGGACCTCCAGTCAACTGGGTTAGGTTTTCCTTCATAGAAACTCATTCCTTCAAGGGCTTTAGTCCCATTCCTTTAGACGACTTACTAACTAACTCTCTGCTTAAGCCTTTCGTAAGCGGATCCGCGATGTTATCCTTTGACTGCACATAGTCAATTGAGATAACTCCTGTTGAGAGTAGTTGTCGTATCGAATTATGTCGACGACGGATATGTCTGGACTTTCCATTATACATTATGCTATGAGCTCTGCCAATTGCCGATTGACTATCACAATGTATACTAATGGCCGTTACCGGTTTAGGCCACCTTGGTATGTCCTCTACGAATTGACGTAGCCATTCCGCCTCTTGTCCGCATTTATCTAGCGCGATAAATTCTGATTCCATCGTGGACTTAGCTATAACAGTTTGCTTGGAAGACTTCCAAGATATAGCCGCTCCTCCTAGTGTAAACACATATCCACTAGTTGATCTAGAATCGTGTATGTCAGATATCCAATTTGCATCACTGTATCCTTCGATAACAGCTGGATATCTTTCATAATGCAGTCCATAATCGCGACTGTATCTCAAATAATGAAGTACCCTAGTCATAGCTCCCCAATGTGCATAACTTGGATTACTAGTATACCTACTTAGCCTGCTAACAGCATATGCTAAGTCAGGTCGGGTACTTGTCATCAAGTACATTAACATGCCAATAATTCTTGAATACTCTAATTGGGCAACACCTGCGCCTCTATTTTTAGATAGATGCTTGCTGGTGTCAATTAGAGTTCTAGCTAGGCCGGAATCCCCCGCATTATGAGTAGCCAGAATTTTGTCAACATAATGTGCTTGACTCAACACAAGTCCATTTTGAGTTCGTATGATCTTTATTCCAAGGATCACATCAGCCAAACCCATATCCTTCATGTCAAACTTAGATTTCAACATGTCTTTAGTAGATTTGATCATCTTGTCGTTACTGCCAACGATAAGCATATCATCAACATATAAACACAAGATTACATATCCACTACTTGTGTCTTTTACATAAACACACTTGTCGCATTCATTAATTTTGAATCCACTCTCTAGCATGGCGTGGTCAAATTTTTGATGCCACTGTTTGGGAGCTTGCTTTAAACCATATAATGACTTAACAAGCCTACAAACTTTGTTCTCTTGTCCAGGAGCTATGAAACCCTCAGGTTGGTTCATGTAGATCTCTTCTTCTAAATCCCCGTTTAGAAAAGCCGTTTTCACATCCATTTGGTGAATTTCCAAATTTCTTAAAGCGGCAATAGCAAGTATCATCCTGATCGATGTTATTCGCGTAACAGGCGAATATGTATCAAAATAATCTAGACCTTCACGTTGTCTAAATCCTTTGATAACCAATCTTGCTTTGTACTTGTCAATGGTGCCATCGGCTTTCATCTTCTTCTTGAAGATCCATTTATAGCCTAGTGGTTTACAACCAGGAGGTAAATCCACGAGCTCCCAAGTATGATTTTGTAAAATAGAATCTATTTCACTTTTAATGGCTTCTTTCCATTGAGGCCCTTCTGAGGAAGTTACCGCTTCTCGATAAGAAGTAGGTTCATGTTCTACCATAAAAGAAACAAAATCGGGTCCAAACGATTTCTCGGTTCTTGCCCTTTTGCTTCTTCTAGGTTCTACCTCTTCTTCCTCGATTTGATCTTGTCTCTCATCTTGGAGATCATTATCATCTCGTTGTCTCTTATCTTGGACAACATTGTCATCTATTCTAGATGAACTTCCAGTTTCCTTCGTTAAACAAGGAAATATATCTTCAAAGAAGGAAGCATTCCTTGATTCCATTACAGAACCCTTTTGTATATCCGGATTTTTCGAATCATGTACAATGAAATGATAAGCACTGCTATTCTTAGCATATCCAATGAATATACAATCCACAGATTTAGGTCCAATCTTTTGGGCCTTGGGAGTCGGTATAGCTACCTTTGCTAGACACCCCCACACTCGTAAGTACTGATATGATGGTTTTCTTCCCATCCATAATTCATAAGGGGTCTCTTCTTTTTCCTTACGAGGTATCTTATTTAAAAGATAAGTAGCCGTTAGAATGGCTTCCCCCCACATGTCCTGGTTTAAACCAGAACTTATCAACATGGCATTAACCATTTCTTTCAAGGTACGGTTCTTCCTTTCGGCAATACCGTTCTGTTGAGGTGAGTAAGGAGCAGTGAACTCATGTCTGATTCCATGTTTCGCACATAGATCAGCGAATGGAGACACGTATTCACCTCCTCTATCACTTCGTACCACCTTGATTTTCTTACTAAGTTGATTCTCAACTTCGTTTTTGTATAGAACAAACTTGTCTATAGCTTCATCTTTACTTTTTAACAAGTAAACGTAGCAATACTTTGTACAATCATCAATAAACGTGATAAAGTACTTATTGCCACCTTTTGTGGGTAGTGATTTCAAATCACATATGTCAGTGTGTATCATATCAAGTGGTTCGGTTTTTCGTTCAACCGATTTGAAAGATGCTCTTGTAAGTTTGGCTTCAACACAAGTTTCACATTTATATTTTGAGTCAATATGGAAATTAGGTATGCAGTTAAATTTAATCAAACGACGCATTGAATTAAAATTTACATGTCCAAGACGGCCATGCCACACATTAGAAGACTCAATCAAATAAGCAGAAGAATTCATTTTATTGATATCATTCTTAACAACCATTACATTGAGTTTAAACATACCATTCAGGGCATATCCCCTACCAACATACATTTGATTCTTAGAAAGAACAAACTTATCAGACTCAAAAACAAGACGAAAACCAAACTTGTTCAACAGCCATCCAGACACAAGATTCTTGCGTATCTCTGGAACATACAAGACATTAGTCAACTTGAGCTCTTTCTCGGATGTCATCTTCAGGATTACATCTCCTTCGCCCTTGATATCAGCAGTTGCAGAGTTGCCCATGTACAACTTCTCTCCATTGTCAACCGCTCTGAAAGAGTGAAACATACTCTTATCAGCACACACATGACGGGTAGCCCCAGTATCAACCCACCATTCCCTGTTGTTTGAACCTACCAGGTTAAATTCAGAGATCATGGCAATGACGTCAGAAACCATAGCAATCATGTCCACATCATTCACCATATTTGCCTCGCGTGGAGTCACCCGCTTCGGCATCTTACAGTTAGCAGCACGGTGACCTGGCTGGTCACAATTGAAACACACCCCTTGGAACTGTTGTTTCACAATTGCAGCTTTAGGAGCAAGGTACTCAGACTTCCCTTTGCCCTTCTTGTCATTCTTTCCTTTACCCTTGCCTTTTCCCTTGACATGAGACTTTGAAGATGACGAAGCATGCTCAACCAAATTTGCCTTGGCAGAATCAGGCGTATAAGTGTTTTTCTGAGCCAGCTTGTTGTCCTCTTCAATACGAAGACGAACAACCAAGTCTTCAACACTCATCTCCTTTCGCTTATGCTTCAGGTAGTTCTTAAATTCTACCCAGCTTGGAGGTAACTTTTCAATGATAGCAGCAACTTGAAAAGTTTCACTCAAAGTCATTCCTTCAGCATGAATGTCGTGTAGCAAAATCTGCAGATCTTGAACCTGACTCATCACTTTCTTTGAATCATCCATCTTGTAATCCAAAAAGCGTGCTACCACGAACTTCTTTGTACCAGCATCCTCAGTTTTGTACTTGCGCTCCAATGACTCCCATAATTCTTTGGCAGTCTTGGTCTTGCAGTACACGTTGTACAAAGAGTCGACCAAACCATTCAGAACATAGTTGTGACACAAAAAGTCTGAATGTTTCCATGCTTCCAAGGCTTGAACAGCCTGTTGATTAGAGGATTGACCTTTAGCAGGAGGTTCCACTTGAGGTGCGTTCTCTTTTAAGAACCGCGCAAGGTTCAAAGTAGTGAGATAGAAGAGCATCTTCTGTTGCCACCTCTTAAAATTCTGCCCATTGAATTTTTCTGGTTTCTCAGCATGATTAACAACTGTGTTGGTCACTGGCGCACCAGACCCATGCACAATAGTAGTCCCAGGAGGAGTAGTGTTTGTCATCCTGAAAGATAAACACAAACAGTTAAACAAACTGTTGTAAATCGGTATCTACTTGTACCAGATCTGACTGTACGAAACTCTAACTTGGTTTCGATAAATCAGTTAATAGAAACTCAATCTTGGTTTCAATAAACTGATTAGAACAACTGCTTAAAAAAAAACGTTATAGATCTGTACACCAAATCTGTAAATAAAATCTGTTTAAATAAAACTGATTTCCAAAGAAACTCAACAAGGTCTCGATAGAAAACAGTTTATAAATCTGTTAAAATAATAATCCGATTTTAACAAAGTGTTTAAATTCGGTTAAACCGAATCTGTTTTAAGACTGTGGGAAACGGTGTACACTTTTATTAATAAATCAGATTACAAGAATAAAATTAACAGAATGTAAATAACAGAAAAGTAAATACAGACAGAAAGGAGTAGAAGCAGAAGACAGACTTTAATAACGATAAATAAAAGAAAGCAGTAAAAGAGAACGAGGCTCGTGTTGAACACGATTCCCTTAAAACAGATTCGCCGTCTGTTTCCCAGGGTACAACGTTTAAAGCTGTTGTACAGCCGGACCTGACACTTGCCTGAAAGATCACGGAAGCTCTAAGTATTTCTGATCGAAGGTAATTGCTGGAAATCGTATGGTAATAGTGCTGCGTTTTTTCTGTGTCAAAAACTGAATGAGAATTGTTTATTATATAGGCTAAACCTATCTTGGTCACCAAGATAAAATATTAGCTTCAAAATAAACGATTTTACAAATCTGTTTTAAATAAAACACGATTTGATATCTTTCTATTCACACAATGTATATTCTGTAAACTTATTTGCAAAGTTTCAATCTATTCCTAAAATAGATTTACAGAAAATCTGGAAAAAAGAATACCGAAATTAGCAGCAAAAAGATACGCACGTATGCGAGGTTTCGGAGCTGCATTCGTGTCCGCAGGTCGCGCGGGCTCGCATGAGTTCAGAAGCTTCGAACCCATCTTGGCCCAGAAATCCCATTTTCTGCACCCCCCCCTGCGCGCGCACACGTAGGAGTGGGAGTATGGCTCACCTAAAGGAATTTGAAAGCTAGTACAAGGATATCCTTATAAACTAGTCTCCACTTCCTTCACTAGGCGATGTGGGATGCAACACTTTTTCCCTTATATTGTGTTTCATGTGCCTCACTTTGAGACATGCAACACTTTTTCCCTTATATTGTGTTTCATGTGCCTCACTTTGAGACACGATATCTCATTCATCTTAGCTCTATATTGGACATACTTTAGCTTGTTACGAAGCTCTCTTGGAGGAGAACACAACGCCTCCAATAAACACTAATATATATAACATATACATATATTAAATTATGTCCAAACTTTTACAAAAACTCATTTTGTAAACCATTTTTCCAACAAAAGGTACGGAATACCACTTTCGAGTTTTTCGTGATTGTTATTAGAGCATCGGGTACGGTTGAGCCGTCAATGTGATGTCGTGAGCAAAAAGTACTGTCACGTCAGCAAAAAAGCTCCATGGCACCAGAAACCCCACGGCACCACATTTCAGGGGTATCCGTTGGCACCAGAATTTCTGGTGCCGTCGGCCCTTTTTTTTTTTTTTTTTTTTTTTAAATCAAAATATACACAATATAAACTAAAATAAACTTCATTAATAATAAAAACAAACATTACATATTAAGAAACGAAAGTTAAATAAACTAAGAAACGGTTAAACTAAACTACGAATCAATAAAACGAATCATCTGACACATAGCCCTCGTGACTCGAAGATCTCGAGTCATCATCACTCGTTGGCACACGGGGCAATCCATGTTGGATTCGCCATGCACAACGAGCGTTTCTCCGAGCCTGTTTTTCTCGTAAGTACTCCTCACAAGCTCTTGCCTCTTCTGCTTCCTCTACTTGAAACCTTAAGAACTCTTGCATATCTTGCTCATATAGTTCTTCATCAGACAAAGGACGTGGTTGGTTTTGTGGTGGATTGTAGTGTGGTGGATTGTTTAGAGGTGGAAATAGCACTTCAGGTGGAGTGTGTGGTGGATTGTCATATTGAAAAATGGGAAACAAATCTTGTGGTGGATTGTTGGGTTGTTGATTCTCGTATGAGAATACGGGGAAAAGTTCTTCGGGTGGAGTGTTGTAATCTGAAGCATGATCTGGTGAATTGTTGTTAACCATTGCTTTGAGAGAATTGTTTGTGATTTGTGTATGATTTGTGTGTGTTTTGTGAGGTGCTGAGAATGGCTATTTATAGAGCCGTTTAGCCGCCCATTTGTTTGTGTTTTGAATTTGAATTTTGAATTTTGAATTTAACCGCCCATATGTGCTGTACGTCTGAATATTAAATTTGTATTTCACAGGGTTTTTTTTTTTTTTTTTTTTTTTTTTTTTTTTTTTTTTTTGAATTTGAAATATAAACGTTTATCCCGCTCCCATTTTCAAAAAATGTCACTATTTCCAGCCAAAAAGAAAAGAAAAGAAAAAAAATGTCGATGGCGCTAAGCCGTGGGTACAGCGCGAGCACCGATGGCGCCACCACCGGTACGGTGCGCCGTCGATTTTGTTGGGCTGGTGGTGATGGAGCCACCCACGGCGCCACCGTACCCCATGCTCTTAGGATGTAGAGATCGCAGTTGTGACCCGTTACTTATAAATAGATGGGTTGTGTTTAATCTTTAACGGGCAAACGGTTCAAACTTCTAAACGTACGTAGCTAGAAAGGAAACGTGTCATACGGTTTGAAAAAGTATACTTAAGGCTTACAAGTGCCTAACTTATTTTCTTTATGTCATTAGATCGTCAAATGAAAGTAATTTAATCATATCAACTCATGATTTACCCTTTAAAAAGTTTGACAAAAAGTTGTTTGTGTCAACCCAATCCGACACGTTCAAAAATCACCCATTTTGATACTTATGCAGCCTTTTGCCACCTCTGTTTGACATTGAGGAAGGCATGGATTTGGATAGGCTCCAATATTTTAGATTTCATTTTACCACACTACATGATAGGTTGGGCGGGCGGCTGGGTTGTATAATGGGTCAAAACATGTTTCTATGGCTGAGTCGACCCACAACAACTTTTAATGAAGCGGCCTAAGAGGTTGTATGGCTTAAATGTACACATGGGCTACTTTTGATGTGATTACCTTTTTTCTTTTCTTTTTTCTTTATTTTGTTTAGATAAAACATAACTCATATCTACCCATTCAGAATCAAACGGGCGAAACTACCACCTCTACTATTTCCTTCTTTGCGTATCTAGAAAAAGTAAAGTAAAGTAACTTTCAACACCGTCTTTCACGGGTTATGGGTCCAAATACCGTCCACGTGTATGGGGAAGGTTGAAATGTAGACAACCTTACCCCTACCTAAGGTAGAGAGATTACTTCAGTTTCTACTTAAGGTAAAAATAAAATAAATAAATAAATAAATAAATAAAAAGAACATCCAGGCCTTTTGTAGGGAGTAAGGGTCGAACCCTTGACCTCTAAGTTGATAGGCAATGGATTTTTCCAACTGATCCAACGTTTTGATGAGGTTGCATGCGACAGGGCAAAATATTATTTCAATGAGGTTGCATGCGACAGGGCAAAGGTAAATCCGTGTTCGTTTAACATCTAGTTCTTTTTATTTTCTAGTCTACACAATGTTTTGACATGTGATTTATATTGATGAGGACATCTTGTGGCATTTTGGAGGAATATGGTTTCGGAAAATGGGGAGAGTATCGCATCCCTCAAGTCTATCTTTCACAAAGGTTTGTGTATGATGCGAATGGCTACTACCATTGTTGTGCTTTATATTAATCCCTCAAAATAAGAGCACACCCGAAAATAAAAAGGTACGGCAAAAGTCTAAATGCAGAATAGTAGACTGTTTGTTTTGTATTCTGGTATACATGTCTGGATGTGTAATTATGTTTGACTATTTTGCCCATCGTGTAGTTGTGTTGTTGAGTAGATTTGCATAAACATATCTCTACTACTTATAAAACAAATTAACTTATTGTTAAAAACTTAAAATTTAAGTAAGGTTGATTCCCTTAAATACCTCTTAAAATGATTAACTTACATCTATACTATATATAGAGCACTAATTAAAAATGGTAACAACATTTAACACTAAGTAAATAGTTTATATATTGTTTAATCCTGAAACTTTTATATTTTCCATTTTTAAATCACAAACTTTCTTTCTCGCAATGACTACAAATTGAAATCTCAAGGTCACACCAAAATCACAAGTTTGCAAGTATAAATATTTGCCGCTACACCGCTGCTTTGTGCGAGTATTCGTCTAGTTGTACTAAATATAAAATAAAACATATTTGTCATGATAATTATTGTAAAACTTATTGACCGTTGACTGGTGATTATTAGATTGTAGATTAGGCTAGGCCAAAGCCCCTCTGTGGGTTTAGGGCCTGCTAGAGTTTCTTTTATATTTCATGTATTCTCTATATATTGTGGTTGAATAGTACGGCATCAGCAGTTGAAGAAGTTGACGGCCGGATTCAAGCAAAAAATGGGATAACCTGAGATCTACGGGGTTGAAAGCTAAATATTTTGAAGTTTTACATTAAAACAGTCAAACGTTCTTTGAAAAAAAATGTTATAAACGTGCTTTCATTTTCTTACAATTTTTTTGTAATAATGGTTTTCGATTTTTTGGCCAACTAGTTTACGGTATTTAAGCCCACAACCACATAGACTCAAATCAGGTAAGGCCTTCCCTTTTTCAAAAGGGTTGGCATGACCACTTAGAGTTGTGTGCACCTTACAAGATTTGAACTTGAAACCTCTAAATATATAGATACTCAAGCGCCTTACCACTAAGCCACCCTAATGGTTTCCATTTCCTTACTTTACACTTTCATTTTCATGTACTTGTTATTTTTCATATTTTACTATATTTAAGGCATACTACTTTGTTGTTGTTCTGATTAACAAAAGAATTGTATTAAAAAAAAATATTATTTTCACTTTTTCTTGATGATGTTCAGGTTAAAAATGAATTATGTTGAAAATATAGAATAAAATAGTTAAAATTTTAACTCTAAGGAAGTTGAGGGTTATAAACGTAATTAAAATACGCAAAACTACAATACGTACAGTTTTTTTTATACCGTGTGCAAAACCCTAGAAACTCATTCAGACCCTAATAATCATGCCAAGATTTAACAGGTCGCACCATATCCCTTTTGAAATTCAAGAAGAAATCATGAAAAGGCTACCTACCAAATCATTGATTCGATTCAATTCCGTTTCAAAGGCTACCTACCAAATCATTGATTCGATTCAATTCCGTTTCAAAAACATGGAAGTCAGTGATACATAGCATCAAGTTTATTTCTAGTTACAGAGTGGAGCAGCATCATCTACTTGTAAAATACGATGATTTCTTTGATGATGAGGCTTAGGGCTGAGCACCGAAGGTTCAAAACCGAACCGGACAGACGAAACCGACCGAACCGACAAAAACCGAACAGGACCGACGGCCCGTCGGTTCGGTTTCGGTTTCAGGTTTTACATGACTTCGGTTTCAGGTCGGTTTGGTTCGGTCCGGTTCGGCCCAAAACCAACAAAAACATGCCAAAATACACATGGACCGACAAACCCGAACCGAACCGACGAAAAGCGAACCGAACCGACGGCCCGTCGGTTCGGTTTCGGTTCCAGTTTTTCATGAATTTCAGTTCTCGGTTTTTTCGGGTCGGGTCGGTTCTGACCCGATGCTCAGCTCTGATGAGGCTAAATATATCTCATTTGTTGATGATGATACTTTCCCAAGAGATAAGTTCTCCTATACTGTTCCCATGTCTGTTAAATTACTTGACGAACCACGTATTATAGGTTGCTCCAAAGGCTTGTTGTGCTTGTACAGTAAGAATACTAATACTGCTGATCTTTGGAATCCTGCAATAAGGAAATCTGTTACTATCAATATGCCAGATCTTGTAAGGTTGGAATCTCTTCCTGGGAATCCTGCAGTATTGCCCGATCTTAAATATCGAACTGTTATTGGCTTTGGGGTTCTTCCTAACACTTGTGACCCTAAGCTTCTCCAAATTACATATAAATTGGATCCAGAACTTGGACCTATATATTGGCAAGTTGAAATTTTTGCATTAAGCACAGGGGCTTGGAGATCGATCAATATGCCTTTTAAATCAATTGTGTTGAAAGATCTTCACTTTGATATGAATGGGTTTATTTATTGGCATGCTTATCATAGAGATGAAAATATTGATAGGGATAAATGGTATCGTGTGATTATGTCTTTTGATATGACAAGCGAAGAATTTACACAAATAAGCCTCCCGCGTAGTTTACCATTTTACAGTAGCAAAATAATGTCTATAACTAAGCTAATGGAGTCTCTTTTTGTGTTTGAATACATTTATGCGGGCTATTACGATGTATGGATGATGGAGAATGCAACTCCAAATTCATTTAAAAAGATTTTCACTATTAAACAACCATATCTACGAGAACCAAAACGATTTGGCTTTAGGAAGAATGGCGAAATTATAGCCAAAATGATAAACGGTGATGAATCAGTCGATGGACTTTTTACTTATGAACTATCCTCAAAACTAGTAAATGAGATCGGGGTTTATGGAAAATATGATTCATTATATGCATACTCCTACGTGGAAACACTACTTTTGCTTGATCGATGAGAATTCGAGACTTCTGGAGTAAGCAAGGAAGGTATGCAGATTAATTAAAAGTTAATGATTTGTTTGATATGTTTTTCTTTATATTTCTTATTTGTATCGTACGGATGCCACAAATATTTGTATTATATGTGTCTGTATTGTAATTTTTCTAGGTTTTTAGCATTAGTCGAAGTCGGTTTGGAGTTGAGTGTCATAAGACAAACCATGGAAACCTTAAGGCCAGTTTCTTCTTCGAAAGGTGATGCTGGTCCTGGTGACTTAGAGGTTTCGGAATCTATTGCCAATGATTTGAGAGATACTTTGGAGAATATTTTTTGGAAAGATTGTATAACTGTACCTTACAGATTTTTATTTTGTTTCCATTGTTTGTGACTCTATTGCCAATTGACTGAAGTTGTTTATTCAAGTAAAGCACATCATCCTGATCTTTAACCTAAATGGGTTTTTTTCCTTGGATTTTTAATTTAGATAGAAATCAAATTTTTATCCATTTACGTTTTCAGTTTTGTGATTTGTTTTGGGAATATAAGATTATTGGATCAGGAAGAAAGAACTATTACTTGAAGTCTTGAAGACCAATGAGTAGAATATAGTGTACTTTTGTTACTTAATTTCTTGAACAAAACCCTTATATGTTAATATTCACAATTGAATGTGCTTATGGAATGATTGATGATTTTAGAGTTTTTACATGTTTTTTAGTTTGTTACGCTAACAGAAATTCGGGGTACAACCGATCCATGTCTAGTGTGAATATCTCCCCGTTATTACTTTCTTTGGAATTGTAAGTGAGGGATGGGTGAACGATTGGGCTTAAAAGTGGTATCAAGACAATGATATTGGATGATATACTAAGAGATTAGAGCTTTTGAGTATGGTGCAGCATGTCAAATTAACTAACTTATAAAGGATCGACATGAATACGCCTTTCTTGCCTTCGTTTTCTATTTAGTTTTGGATTTGTCATATTAGTTGAGATATTTAAAAAGACTTGAGCTGTTTCTTTAATCTGAGAAGCATTATTTTACTTGAACTAATACAAATGGTTTAATGCATTGCAAAAATGCAAGTACTATGTGCACTTTGAGTAACTAGAACTAAATTACAAATAAACTAGAAGCGAAAATTGTTACATGAGTCAACTTTATTTTTTTTAGACAGGCTTGTTAGTTCTTAGTAGTTCAGATCCAACAGTGACATCCAATTGGGCACCCTGAGACCCGCCTGTTCCTCCTTTATCGCCTGAAGGGGTAAAAGTTCCGAGTGGAACTCGAACTTGAGATCTCCTCTAGCCAAACATTCCCTCCCAAAGCACCTTACGGAAATATTGGTGGTCAATTGAGCTAGCTCAGTTGGTTACATGACTTAACTTTATTGATACTTGATTGGGGTAAAAGCAGTCAGATATTATTGACCAAGGTCAATAAGTCAAAGACAGCCTCGTTCCAATCTCCGGTGATAGTATAGTGTGTCCCCGGGTCGTTAAGTCCCAGCGAGATTGAAATTGTGCTATTTGAAATCGTTTAGGGATGAGTGGCACTGAGGACAGTAGCCCAGATGATATGGAATTGATTTTGCTACTGATATTTTGGTATTTGTACACAGATATAATATTCACAAATAACAGATACACAGATATATGCACAAATTTACAATTTGGATCACGTAACAGACAGAAAAGTGGGATTTGGTAAATTACAAATTACAGGGGGTGCTTTTGAAACTTTTGAAATTTAAAATTAAAAGAAAATTGAAAATGAAAATGAAATTATAAAAATGATTATTTTACTATTTAAATATTATTTAATTAATTAAACTAATTAAAATCTAATTTAAATTGACAAAAAATTACAAAAATTACAAATTAAACTAAAAACTTGCAAAAATAATTTCTAAACTTAAATTTGAACTTGAAGAAAGTATAAAAAAATAAAAATAAATATTTTTGTCTTTTTATGAGTTTTATATTACTAAAAACTATTTATATTAATTAAACTAATTAAACTATTTTAAATTACTATTAAAACTAAATTAACTTAGAAAATTATGAGAAAATTTATAAAATTATTTAACCATCACAGGAATCCTACAAAATTATAAAAACTTCTAAAAATTATGTTTAAGGCTATTCTACTAATTAATTACCTTTTAATTACTTTAAATCTAATTTAAATAATTAAAATAAGAAAAATGGAAAATGAACAGTAGAAACTAAAAATATATTTTCTAAAAGTCTTAACTACTTTATAAAACTTAGAAAAATTATAAAAACCTACTGTTGTTACTAAAATTTTAAGAAAACTAATTAATAACTAATATTACCTATTTAATTAATTAAACTAGTTTTAAATCTAATAAATAGTAAACAGATTAGGAAAAATCTAAGAAAATTATTTTAAATACTTAAAGGTACTAGAAAATTTATAAAATTATAAAAATGTAAAAGTCCTTATAAATAAGCTGAAATGAAAAATGAAAAAGATAGTTTCTCTTAAATAGAAGCTATCACTTATTTTATATTTGGATTTTTGGTGTTTTTCTTTTTGACAGCTAAAAGTTAGATGAAAATAAGATAGTTTTGTAAAACAACTTTTTATCTAGCTTAAAAATAAGCAGTGTGCACCCCCTTTACTTAAGCAGTTTGACTTTTGTTGACTGAGTAAGCAAATAAGCACAAATGACCGAATGTGGGGTCCACAATGATGAAATTAGGTACAAATAAGCTAAAGTGACTTAAATAAGCCAGATACAACAAGCAACAACCACTGATAAGCTAACAAGAATGAAATAAGCACTTTTGAAAACTTGCACTCAACACAAAAATGGGACAGACTTTGGGGTGGATTCCAGGTGGGGTCCACTTGTTCCTAGGTCAACCTAAAGGTCAAAAATTGATACCTGGTAGGAGGGGGGTTGGGAAAACCAAAAATAAACCACTGGGGTCCACTGAGGTGGGCTGCAGCCACCACCAAAGTTGGTGGTGTTGTGATGGTATGCTGGTGCAGGGGAGGTCAGTCCCCCTGCAAGTGACTTTGGAGTTGTGTGGAGCCCACACAAAAAATCACAAAAATCAAGTGATTATGGGATCTTAAAGATGAGCTGATAGACTACTAAACCTAGTAATTTCAAAGCCTATATCTTCGCTCAAAAATCAAAACAATTCACACAATTTTTGCAAAAACTGAGACAAGCAATTTTGACTTTTCACCTTTTTGTTCCTTGGTTGACTAATGTGAGATTTATTCTTACTCAACTGATTAATTGTGACTTAACAAGCTAAAAGGTAACTAAAATTGTTGATGGTGATCACTAATGAGCTAGTACACAAAGTTTTGAGTGCCAAATCCCTCACAGTTAACTGTGAGGGCACAAGGAATTGGATTTTGACTTTTTTGCTTTATGACACCAAATGTTAGGTTTTGTTTGAACTAGTTTGATACTGAGAAGAATTTTTCACCCAAAGTTAACCAACAAAAACCTCAAGAGCACAGTGAAATTACTAAATCCAAACACCCTTTTAAACACTGTTATGAAAGACTTTTAATGAAATTAACTTGTTCCTTCCACAAACTTGTTTCCAAACTCTTTAATATGATTCACAAGGTTGATTTAAACTTAGAAACACAGGTTGCATACACTAATACATAAGTAGACAATACTATGGCTAATAAGGCAATTAAAACAAGGATTATGATTAATAAAAGAAAGCTGAGTATAAGCTACTAATTTCAATACACAATCTTACTTAATAACACCTAATAAACACAAATCACACAAACTAGCAAGCAAACACAGACATCATAAGGTATTAAATTTTGAGAGGAAATTCAAAACAAACAATCTTACAAATCACCCCTAGCATGAACAAGGGATTTTCCACTGATGCCTATCTTTAGATAGGCTAAATCCACTTCCAAATTTGCCCTTCAATTCCTCTTGATACCTGAAATCAAACTAAAACAAGAACAGTTGACTTATGTTGACTTTTTTGTATTTTTGGTTTTTTATGACTAGTACCGAGTTTTAGTGTCTCTACAACCTTTAACAAGCTTAAGGGAACCTAAGTGAGCTTATCTCAGTCCATGATCCTTGCTACAAGTGACACTACTATTATTGAGAAATTTAGAAAATTAAGTAAATTGCAAAATTCACAAACAGAACTGGAAACTTGATTATTATAACTTGAAAAGGTTTAAAATACAACAAGAGACTGCTACAATGCTTGAATTAAGAATGTTACAACTGAATTTGAAAACTTAATTAAATTCGACACTAAATTTAACTAAATAAACTACACACTTGCTTCCTTGCATCCTTCTATCTGAGCTTCTGATCATTTCCCATCAAATACTAGCCCTTGATTCTGATTAAATTGATCATGGCCTTTGATTTTGATTTTGGCGGGAAAAATGGTGTGTGGGATTTGGACTGTTATAAGCAAGGGGGTGGTGGCATTAATTGCTGATGTGAGGGTAGGTGTAGGGTGAGTGGATTGGGCGGTGGAAGTGATGGGGTGGTGGTGATGTGACCTGCAACTTGGGTTGTGGGGGAGGGAAGGCTGGGGGGTGATGGTTTGACCGTATTTGACCAAGGTCAAATATTTGACCCCGGTTATATTATTATGGGGTGGGCCAAGAAAAAAGGTATTGGGCTAGGTGGTTTAATGGATTGGATTTGGTTTTTGGTTTTGAAATAATAATAAGGGTCCGGTTATGGTTTTATATTTCACAAGGATCATTTTTGTAATTATTCGAAAGTTGGAGGGTGAAACTTGGCCATCTTCCAAAGTATTTCAAAGGGTGTTTCTTGCCAAGTGGTGAATAGTATGAGGTCCTGGAATGATTTTTCCATTTTTATTTCACCAGGGACTAAAACTGCCAAACTTTCAAACTTCAGGGACCAATTGTGTAATTTCACCAAACTTTTTCCACCAAGGACCAATCCTGACATAAAAGGTTAGTGCAAGGACAAAATTTGTTTTTCTCAAAGTTTTTAATATCCCAGGGACCATTTTTGACAATTTTCAAAGTTCAGGGACTAAACTTGACATTTTGTGAAACTTTGCACCAAAGGACTAAATGTGTAACTTTTGATTTAAAAGAACCTTTGGTGACTTTTTCAAGTTTTTTGAACAACTAGGGACTAGATTTGACAACTTTTGATAGTTGAGGGACTGAAACTGCCAATTTTGCAAACTTTGTGCGTTTTTCATCTGTTTTTGATTATTTTGCATTCGAAACATGTAAAACACTTTCCTGGGATATTTTCACTATTTTGATATAATATTGAGTGTTTTTAGATGTTTTGGCAGCTCAGAAAAGGTAAAAATGATGAGTATTTACACACTCATCAATCCCCCACACTAAAACATTGCTAGTCCCTAGCAATCTTTTGAGAAAAACTTGATGGATTTGAAAATCTCTTTACCAAAAGCCATCACTTCTGGAGTATCCAGGTGTAAGAACTGTGGCACACCTGATAACCGTGTGATTTTGAGCAAACCACCAGTTGTCAACGGATTTGATTAGTCTTTACCAAAAGCCGTTTGCTTCTGGACTAGCCAGCATCTTGATGGACTATGTCAACATCTTGGTGAGCTGATTACCAATTATGGATTTTCCACGGCCTTTACCACAAGCCATAATCTTGTGGGCTAGCCAACTCATTTGCTTTATGGGATATAGGGAGTTGAGGAACCATACAATTTTTGGCAAATTGCAAGCCATCAACGGGTTTGAGATGTCTTTACCAAGAGCCGTTTGCTCCTGGACTAGCCAATCCATTTGTCATTTAGACTTTGGCGGACTGATTACCACAAAAATTTTGAAATAAAGTGAAAAATTTTTGAAAAATTTAGGCCTAAAAATGGGAGTACTTAGAAAGTTTTGTGATAAAATTCATAAGGATCCCCCCCCCCCCCACACACACACACTAGAATTGAATATTGTCCTCAATATTCAAAGTCCCGGCTATTATGCCGAATCTCTGAACGGAAAAAGCTAATATTCGAATCTAACTGTGGAAATATGGATTTTATTTGTCACTTTATTTATCTGTACACATAAACATTTTTCATCATTTTTTTTTGAAGAAACTGATATACATATTTACTTTTCAAAAGGTGGGGGACGGCCACCCCCCACACTAGAGTGGTAGAAAGTAGAAAGAAGTCAGAAATACGGGTGAAAACCCATATATGTTGCTAATTTTTGTTCACCGAGTCACTAGCTTGACTCGATCCCCGAATTCATTGGTCCATGGGAAAAGTTTGGAGATCAGGGACAACCATGGGTGGTATGTCCTCTCCAAAATAATGTTTCAAACGATGACCATTCACTTTGAAGTTGGGACCTTCGGGTTGAGATAACTCAACAGTCCCGTATGGATATACTTTAGCAACAGTGAATGGTCTAGTCCATTGGGTTTTTAATTTCCCCGAGAAGATCTTTAATCTTGAGTTGAAAAGAAGGACTCTGTCACCGACGTTGAAAACGCGGTTCTTGATCTTAGAATCGTGAATCTTCTTTGTCTTTTCTTTGTAGATCAAAGAGTTCTCGTAGGCTTGATCACGAAGTTCGTTTAATTCATTGAGTTGAACCTTACGGTGATCACCCGCTTTATGAAGGTCGTAGTTAGCATGTTTCAAGGCCCAGTAGGCTTTGTGCTCGAGCTCGATCGGTAAATGACACGCCTTCCTATATACAAGCTTGTATGGAGTACACTCGATGGGTGTTTTGTAAGCTGTACGGAAGGCCCAGAGTGCATCATCTAGTTTATCCGAGCAGGAAGCACGGTTTTCACCTTCTGTCCTCTCAAGAATCCATTTTATACCACGGTTGGAAACCTCCACCTGCCCACTTGTTTGTGGGTGATACGCGGTAGAAAGACGATGAGTAACAGTGTACTTTAGCATGACTTTTACAAATTGATCATTGCAAAAGTGAGTATCGCGATCACTAATGATGGCACGTGGAGTTCCAAAACGAGCAAAGAGGGATTTCAGAAATTTCGCAACAACTCGGGCATCGTTAGTGGGTAAGGCCTTAGCCTCAACCCATTTTGACAAGTAGTCAACAGCCACGAGAATGTATTTGTTTCCATGAGAAGATGGGAATGGCCCCATAAAATCAATGCCCCAGACGTCAAAGATTTCACAAACTTGAATGACATTTTGTGGCATTTCGTTCTTTTGTGAAATATTACCGTGACGCTGACAAGCATCTCAAGCTTTGACTAACTCGTGGGCATCCTTATAGATTGTGGGCCAATAGAAACCGGAGTCAAACACCTTTTTGGCGGTGTAGTTAGGACTATGGTGGCCCCCGGTGGGTCCAACATGGCAAGCCTTGAGAATATCAGCGGCTTCCTGTCCGTATACACATCGCCTGATGACTTGATCGGCACAGATTTTGAAGAGGTAGGGGTCGTCCCAGAAGTAATGTTTAACGTCTTTGAAGAATTTGTTTTTCTGTTGGGACGTCAACCTCTTAACGATGAAGTTACCCGCATGGTAATTTGCAAAGTCGGCAAACCATGGGGTAGTAGAGTCACCACGAAAAGCAACCGCATTGAGTGTCTCGAGAGGAAATGTTTCATTTATTTCCTTTTTCTCGAACATATCCTGATGAGGGTTTTCTAATCGTGAGAGATGATCAGCAGCAAGGTTCTCGGCTCCTTTTTTATCACGGATAATGATATCAAATTCTTGGAGGAGGAGAACCCAACGGAGAAGCCTCGGCTTTGCATCTTGCTTTGCAAATAGGTACTTCAAAGCCGAGTGATCCGTATACACCACGCATTTGGTCAGTATCAAGTATGGCCGGAATTTTTCAAAGGCATACACCACAGCTAGGAGTTCTTTTTCAGTGGTGGTGTAATGACCTTGAGCCTCGGTCATAGTTTTGCTTGTGTAGTGTATAGGCTGAAAGTATTTTGCTTTACGTTGCCCAAAGACCGCACCTATGGCAAAATCACTAGCATCGCACATAAGCTCAAAAGGTAGGTCCCAATCGGGGGCAACAAGAATCGGTGCCTCGGTAAGCTTTTTCTTTAATGTTTCAAAAGCTTCGATGCACTCAGGAGAGAAGATGAAAGGAGCATCCTTCTCGAGGAGATGGGTCATAGGCCGGGCAATCTTAGAGAAATCTTGGATAAACCTACGGTAGAAGCCGGCATGACCCAAAAAGCTCCTAACACCTTTAACGGTAGTGGGATGAGGTAATTTAGCAATGACATCGATTTTGGCTTTGTCAACCTCAATCCCGTTTTTTGAAATTTTATGACCGAGGACAATGCCCTTCTTGACCATAAAGTGACTCTTCTCCCAGTTGAGACTTAAATTCATTTCTTTGCAACGTTTAAGCATCTGTTCCAAGTGGGAGAGACAAGACTGGAATGAATCCCCGATGACTGAAAAGTCATCCATGAATACCTCCATGGTTTTCTCGATCATTTCGGAAAAGATAGACATCATGCACCTCTGGAACGTGCCTGGTGCATTACATAAGCCGAAAGGCATACGTCTGTAAGCAAAAGTTCCGTAGGGGCATGTGAAGGTAGTCTTCTCTTGATCCTGGGGATCAATGGGATTTGGAAGTATCCCGAAAAACCATCGAGGAAGCAGTAGTATTCATTCACCGCAAGTCTTTCGAGCATTTGGTCCATAAAAGGGAGAGGAAAATAGTCTTTACGGGTGGCTTCATTTAACTTTCGATAGTCAATACATACACGCCAACCCGTAACCAAACGAGTTGGAATCAACTCGTTATCCTCGTTGGTGACAACGGTAATGCCACCCTTTTTAGGAACACAATGAATTCGGCTAACCCAAGGACTGTCAGATATAGGATAAATCAATCCCGCATCAAGAAGTTTTAGAACCTCTTGTTTGATAACTTCGTGAATTTTGGGATTTACCCTTCTCTGTTGTTGCACTGCTGGCTTAAAGTCATCCTCCATTAAGATTTTGTGTGTACAAAAGTCCGGGCTTATGCCCTTAATGTCGGAGAGTTTCCAAGCAATTGCTTGTTTGTTTGCTTTAAGAACCTTTAGGAGTGTAGCCTTTTCCTCATCTTTCAAGTCTTTAGCAATAATGACGGATAATTTATTTTCACCCTCCAGAAATGCATATTCTAGATGAGGAGGCAAGTCCTTGAGCTCAACCTCGGGAAAGTCTTCAGTTATTTCAACATTTTTGACTTCCGCTTTATGAAGTATTTTTGGAGACGGAGAGGGTGAAGGATCGTCATTTAACAATCTTTCAAGGAGAAGAATGTCCCCCTCCGGGTCAAGATAGTTTTCATCAACCCCATTTGGGATTGAGCTATCCTGAGCAAGAAAAGCCTCGACCTCTTCCAGAAGGAAGTCACTTCCCTCAAACGGAGTGAGAGAAGGGGAAGAGTCAGAAATGATTGGATCAGTAGAAGGAGTGGTACTGCCACTTGATGAGAAACCAAGGACTTCTTGAGAATACTCCTCAGACGCAACATCGATGATGTCAATTCGGCTAACCGTTTCAGCGTCATAGTTGGAGGAGTATCTTGAAGTCTGATCAAGATTGAATGTGATGGCTTCACCACCAACACGTAGAGTGATTTCTTATTCGAATACATCGATTAACACACGACCCGTTCTTAAGAATCCCCTCCCGAGAATGAGAGGAACTCTTGGGTCAGCATCGAAATCAACAATCACGAAATCTGCCAAAAAATGGAACTTCCCTACTTTCACGAAGATATCTTCGGCAATGCCGAGAGGACAGGATATACGGTCTGCAAGCTCGAGTGTCATGCAGGTCGGAGTGAGAGCAGGAAGAGAGAGTCTTTTCCAGATTGTGTAAGGTATGAGGTTAATGCTTGCACCGAGATCGGCCAAGGCAAAGCATTCAACCATCCCCGGGAAAATACAAGGAATGAGAAATTTCCCGGAATCTCCAAGCTTTTCGGGAAGCTTTTTCAAGAGCACTTCTGAGCAATGCTCATTAAGTGGAGTTTTTGCCATTTCACAGAGTTTTTCTTTGTTGCTTATCAGATTTTTGATTGTCGAAGCAAACTTAGGCATGAGAAGAAGAGCATCCACGAAGCTAATATCAAAGTGTAATTCTTGGAAATTTTGATAAAATTTTTCCATCTGATGGTTAGCTTTCTCGCGGTTCTTTTGATCATTCATACGTGAAGGATATGGAATTGACGGCTTAGGATCGTTCTTTGGAATTTCATCAGAACTCACAGGAGGATCAAATACAACTTTCGGCTTACGAGCCGGGACCGGGACAACTTGAGGGTGGACGTTGTTGATACCTCCGTTATTAGTAGGAAGTATCGTGTCCGTGGTAACCTCAGGTTCACGTTCCGTTACCTTAGTAGGAGGAGAAGAATAGGTAGAGGGAATCGAGGGTCCATTGTATGATACCCCACTTCGGGTAGTGATCGCTTTGACATCGCCCCTCAGGTTGCTCGGTAGTGTACCCGGGTTCGAGGGTAGATCATTTAAAGACTTCTGAAGCTCAGAGATCTTGCTGATCAATAACCGATTCGTTTCCTCTTGTGCTTTCATGAATTGTTTTAGCACTTCATCGGAGGAAGACGAGGGTGGAACAACGTTTTGAGGAGGATTTTGAACACGGTTGTTTTGAAAATTCCCTTGATTTTGATTGTTGTTACCCTGAAAATTGTTTCTCTGATTGAAATTACCCTGATTGTAATTTCCTTGATTTTGGTTTCTTTGAAAATTTCCTTGAAAACCTTGGTTTTGATTGCCATTTTGAAAATTGTTTTGATTAAACTGGCCTTGATTTTGGTTCGGGTTTTGGAAATTTGAGTTTTGACCTTTGTTACAATTCTGATTCGAGTTACGGTTTTGATTTTGGTTAAAACCGGGAGGTCCGAGAAAATTGTTGGAACGATAGCTTAAAAGATTTCGGTCCCCTTGTGGTTGGTAAGAATTACCCCCCGTGTTGTAGGAACCGTGAGCAGCATAAACGTTCTCTTGAGGAAAGCCAGCAGTAGCTGGACACTCGGAATAAAGATGTGGGCCTCCACAAGTTTCACAACTTCGAGCCACGGCTTTCACTTGTTGATTTTGAACCTGATTTTGCATCGTTTGGTTCATTCTCAACACAGCCGTAGAAATATAATCCATCTTTTTGGTGAGAGCAATTATTTCAGGAGATGATGATGAAGGAGTAACTGAATTACATGACGCATCCCTCTCCGCAGAGGAATCCCAAAAGTTATGGTGGGCAGTCATGTTCTCAATCAAGTCATAGCACTCTTCGGGACGCCTTTTCATAAAGGTCCCACCACGAGCAGCATTTAGAATATCCCGGTGCCTCAATGTCAGACCATTATAGAAGGTATCTATGATGGTAACTTGCAACATATTGTGGTTAGGGCACCGATCAATAGCTAGCTTATAACGTTCCCAAGCCTCAAAAAGAGACTCATCGGAACGTTGCTGGAAGTTGCTGATATCATTTCGTAACTTGGTAACCATGGAAGGTGGAAAATATTTTGCTAAAAACTTGGTTACCATTTCATCAAAGGTACGAATAGAATTCTTTGGGAGTCGGTCAAACCATGCAGTGGCATGATGAGTGAGAGAATAGGGAAAGAGGTACAGCCGGAGGGCATCATCGGTGACACCATGTTGTTTCATGCTTTGGGTGACCGTAAGATATTTGTCAGGATGCTTGTTAGCATCGTCACCCGGTAATCCGTGAAATTGACACGAATTCTAGACTTGTTGGATCGTGTGGTGCTTGAGGCCAAAGTCCGTAGCCTCAATAGTGAGAGGTGCAATAGGCCCACCCCGCCCTTGCATGGTAGACTGGCACAGCTCCTCCATCGTTCGGAGATCGGGAGCTGGCACATCCCTGGGAGGGTCAGGGGGTGGTAACGGTGGTGGAGGCCCAGCGGCCATTTCGGTTTTTGGTTCTTCTGTATCAGAACGTAGCTCAGGTACGTTTTTCTGATGTTTACGTTTTGTTTGTGACCGAGTGCGCATGCACTAAAAACAATTTTTCAAAACAAGATCGAGGCAAAACCACAATGAACTTAAACCAATTATCACAAGTGAATGGCTTCTTTAAAAAAGGTACACCACTCACAGGGATATAAAGGCAAGTTTTAATCTTAAGTTTGGGAACTTATTATGTCCACACCCCCAGTTGGTAGGTATTCAGCCTTGGTTTGCGGTGGTAAGATTTTATGTATTTATTAATTTGAAAAACTGCTTTAGGCTTATGGGTGTGTGTGCAGAAAACTTGGGAAATATTTTTGGAACTGATTCGTTAACCGAAATCGTTCTTTTAAGATTACTCGCAGGCTGGCGGGAGGAAGTAAATAGGTTTCCTCTTCAGTTCGCAATTTAATGTCAGAACTTACCTTAAATCAACTGTTTCAGGTTGTAATCTTAAAGAAAACGAAGTAATTTAACTTCACAGTTTGTTTTGTTGTTTTTGATTTTTTTGGTGTTTTTAACACTTTAGGAAAAGTGTTAATGAACTTTTTTGATATGATTATATTTTTTTACAAAAACTTTTTACAAATTTGTGTGAAATTTGTACAGGGAGGGTTTTGAAAACCACTAAACTTAAAACGATTTTAAAAACACGCAACAACCTCCCCGGCAGCGGCGTCAAATTTTGATTGGGGTAAAAGCAGTCAGATATTATTGACCAAGGTCAATAAGTCAAGGACAGCCTCGTTCCAATTCTCCGGTGATAGTATAGTGTGTCCCCGGGTCGTTAAGTCCCAACGAGATTGAAATTGTGCTATTTGAAATCGTTTAGGGATGAGTGGCACTGAGGACAGTAGCCCAGATGATATGGAATTGATTTTGCTACTGATATTTTGGTATTTGTACATAGATATAATATTACAAATAACAGATACACAGATATATGTACAAATTTACAATTTGGATCACGTAACAGACAGAAAAGTGGGATTTAGTAAATTACAAACTACAGGGGGTGCTTTTGAAACTTTTGAAATTTAAAATTAAAAGAAAATTCAAAATGAAAATGAAATTATAAAAATGATTATTTTACTATTTAAATATTATTTAATTAATTAAACTAATTAAAATCTAATTTAAATTGACTAAAAATAACAAAGATTACAAATTAAACTAAAAACTTGTAAAAATAATTTCTAAACTTAAATTTGAACTTGAAGAAAGTATAAAAAAATAAAAATAAATATTTTTGTCTTTTTATGAGTTTTATATTACTAAAAACTATTTATATTAATTAAACTATTTTAAATTACTATTAATACTAAATTAACTTAGAAAATTATGAGAAAATTTATAAAATTATTTAACCATCACAGAAATCCTACAAAATTATAAAAACTTCTAAAAATTATGTTTAAGGCTATCTACTAATTAATTACCTTTTAATTACTTTAAATCTAATTTAAATAATTAAAATAAGAAAAATGGAAAATGAACAGTAGAAACTGAAAATATATTTTCTAAAAGTCTTAACTAATTTATAAAACTTAGAAAAATTATAAAAACCTACTGTTGTTACTAAAAATTTAAGAAAACTAATTAATAACTAATATTACCTATTTAATTAATTAAACTAGTTTTAAATCTAATAAATAGTAAACAGATTAGGAAAAATCTAAGAAAATTATTTTAAATACTTAAAGGTACTAGAAAATTTATAAAATTATAAAAATGGAAAAGTGCTTATAAATAAGCTGAAATGAAAAATGAAAAGGATAGTTTCTATTAAATAGAAGCTATCACTTATTTTATATTTGTATTTTTGGTGTTTTTCTTTTTGACAGCTAAAAGTTAGATGAAAATAAGATACTTTTGTAAAACAACTTTTTATCTAGCTTAAAAATAAGCAGTGTGCACCCCCTTTACTTAAGCAGTTTGACTTTTGTTGACTGAGTAAGCAAATAAGCACAAATGACTGAATGTGGGGTCCACAATGATGAAATTAGGTACAAATAAGCTAAAGTGACTTAAATAAGCCAGAAACAACAAGCAACAACCACTGATAAGCTAACAAGAATGAAATAAGCACTTTTGAAAACTTGCACTCAACACAAAAATGAGACAGACTTTGGGGTGGATTCCAGGTGGGGTCCACTTGTTCCTAGGTCAACCTAAAGGTCAAACATTGATCCCTGGTAGGAGGGGGTTGGGAAAACCAAAAATGAACCACTGGGGTCCACTGAGGTGGGTTGCAGCCACCACCAAAGTTGGTGGTGTTGTGATGGTATGCTGGTGCAGGGGAGGTCAGTCCCCCTGCAAGTGACTTTGGAGTTGTGTGGAGCCCACACAAAATATCACAAAAATCAAGTGATTATGGGATCTTAAAGATGAGCTGATAGACTACTAAACCTAGTAATTTCAAAGCCTAGATCTTCGCTCAAAAATCAAAACAATTCACACAATTTTTGCAAAATCTGAGACAAACAATTTTGACTTTTCACCTTTTTGTTCCTTGGTTGACTAATGTGAGATTTATTCTTACTCAACTGATTAATTGTGACTTAACAAGCTAAAAGGAAACTAAAATTGTTGATGGTGATCACTAATGAGCTAGTACACAAAGTTTTGAGTGCCAAATCCCTCACAGTTAACTGTGAGGGCACAAGGAATTGGATTTTGACTTTTTTGCTTTATGACACCAAATGTTAGGTTTTGTTTGAACTAGTTTGATACTGAGAAGAATTTTTCACCCAAAGTTAACCAACAAAAACCTCAAGAGCACAGTGAAATTACTAAATCCAAACACCCTTTTAAACACTGTTATGAAAGACTTTTAATGAAATTAACTTGTTCCTTCCACAAACTTGTTTCCAAACTCTTTAATATGATTCACAAGGTTGATTTAAACTTAGAAACACAGGTTGCATACACTAATACATAAGTAGACAATACTATGGCTAATAAGGCAATTAAAACAAGGATTATGATTAATAAAAGAAAACTGAGTATAAGCTACTAATTTCAATACACAATCTTACTTAATAACACCTAATAAACACAAATCACACAAACTAGCAAGCAAACACAGAAATCATAAGGTATTAAATTTTGAGAGGAAATTCAAAACAAACAATCTTACAAATCACCCCTAGCATGAACAAGGGATTTTCCACTGATGCCTATCTTTAGATAGGCTAACTCCACTTCCAAATTTGCCCTTCAATTCCTCTTGATACCTGAAATCAAACTAAAACAAGAATAGTTGACTTATGTTGACTTTTTTGTATTTTTGGTTTTTTATGACTAGTACTGAGTTTTAGTGTCTCTACAAGCTTTAACAAGCTTAAGGGAACCTAAGTGAGCTTATCTCAGTCCATGATCCTTGCTACAAGTGACACTACTATTATTGAGAAATTTAGAAAATTAAGTAAATTGCAAAATTCACAAACAGAACTGGAAACTTGATTATTATAACTTGAAAAGGTTTAAAATACAACAAGATACTGCTACAATGCTTGAATTAAGAAAGTTACAACTGAATTTGAAAACTTAATTAAATTCGACACTAAATTTAACTAAATAAACTACACACTTGCTTCCTTGCATCCTTCTCTCTTATATAGCCCACCATTAGGGTTCTCTTGAGCTTCTGATCATTTCCCATCAAATACTAGCCTTTGATTCTGATTAAATTGATCCTGGCCTTTGATTTTGATTTTGGCGGAAAAAATGGTGTGTGGGATTTGGACTGTTATTAGCAAGGGGGTGGTGGCATTAATTTCTGATGTGAGGGTAGGTGTAGGGTGAGTGGATTGGGCGGTGGAAGTGATGGGGTGGTGGTTATGTGACCTGCAACTTGGGTTGTGGGGGAGGGAAGGCTGGGGGGTGATGGTTTGACCGTATTTGACCAAGGTCAAATATTTGACCCCGGTTATATTATTATGGGGTGTGGGCTGGATGTGGAGTGGGCCAAGAAAAAGGGTATTGGGCTAGGTGGTTTAATGGATTGGATTTGGTTTTTGGTTTTGAAATAATAATAAGGGTACGGTTATGGTTTTATATTTCACAAGGATCATTTTTGTAATTATTCGAAAGTTGGAGGGTGAAACTTGGCCATCTTCTAAAGTATTTCAAAGGGTGTTTCTTGCCAAGTGGTGAATAGTATGAGGTCCTGACATGATTTTTCCATTTTTATTTCACCAGGGACTAAAACTGCCAAACTTTCAAACTTCAGGGACCAATTGTGTAATTTCACCAAACTTTTCCACCAAGGACCAATCCTGCCATAAAAGGTTAGTGCAAGGACAAAATTTGTTTTTCTCAAAGTTTTTAATATCCTAGGGACCATTTTTGACAATTTTCAAAGTTCATGGACTAAACTTGACATTTTGTGAAACTTTGCACCAAAGGACTAAATGTGTAACTTTTTGATTTAAAAGGACCTTTGGTGACTTTTTCAAGTTTTTAGAACAACTAGGGACTAGATTTGACAACTTTTGAAAGTTGAGAGACTGAAACTGCCAATTTTGCAAACTTTGTGTGTTTTTCATCTGTTTTTTATTATTTTGCATTTGAAACATGTAAAACACTTTCCTGGGATATTTTCACTATTTTGATATAATATTGAGTGTTTTTAGATGTTTTGGCAGCTCAGAAAAAGTAAAAATGATGAGTATTTACACACTCATCAATACTAAGAATATAATAACTTTATTGATACTAAGAATAGATTGTAGAGCATTATTATGTCATAGATCAAGGCGAGTGTTCAATAAATGTGCATGATTGCATATAGACGAGTCTTACCAAAAGGTCTTTGAGAAATGGAAGTGGTTCAGTTTCAAATCATAATGTAGCGACGATGAACTACGTAAAGAACATATATGGTTATGTAGCGACGATGAACTACGTAAAGAACCCATCATGAAAGGAGACTATTTACAAAACAATCATTCCAGTATCACAAAAAATAAACCAGGATGAGCTTAAAGTCGACTCAACCACACTATGCTAAGCTCAAACTCGATTCAATAGCTAAAAAAGCTTTAGTAATTCAAATTCAAGCTTGAAAAACTCAATCGGAACCATGCTCGATTAGTTAGCTCAGTTCACAAACTTGACTTAAGTGGGAGCTCAAACAAGTCACTAAGGACAATTGCAGATATAGACGCATATATCAATACTTAAACACACCCAAATGGGTAGTCGCCTCGCAATGTTGAGTCAGATACCCAGATAACAAAAAAAAGATAAAACTTAAACACACCCAAGACATGAAAAGAATTAGATCGGGTCTCTATAAGGCCACCTTCATTCATGTCGTCTATAAATCATCAAATTTGAAGCATGAAAGAACATCTTTTAGTTTGTTGGGTGTACAAACCCAATCCCATATCGGTAGAACTATAATCTCAAAGTTAACATATATGCTTGGTGGACTACTCCTTCTATCACCAATTGGTTTTATAATGGAACCTCAGTTGGGCTTATATGTTGGACTTGATGAGATGTTGGGCTGTAGGAATATCAACAAGTAGTATCAGAGCCAGGTTGGGCCCAGTGATGATGTGGATGGCGTTTCCTCGATTAGACCCCGGTTCGATGATATTAGTGGATCCCGATAAACCTTGAACCGAAAGGAAGCCAGTAAAAGGCGGTGTGTTCCGATAGTAAAGGTCGGCGGTATAAAAAAGGTAGGATCGTGGCTATAGTCAAAGGGGAGGCCCATGGTGGTTTGGGTTTGACGGGAGGATTGTTGGGGTGTACAAACTCAATCCCACATTGGTAGAACTATAATCTCAAAGTTAACATATAAGCTTGGTGGGCTACTCCTTCTATCACCAATTGATTTTACAATGAAAGCTCGGTTAAGCTTATATGTTGGACTTGATGAGATGTTGGGCCGTAGGAATATCAACATAGTTACATTCATCATCCAAAAACAATTCATCTACAACCATGCCTAAACTTCAACTTCAAAAATATTTATATTTAATTAATTGAAAAATATTAACTAATGGTTCAATAAGAGATCAAAGATATTAAAAAGTAGTAATAATATCTTTGGAGGATGAAAAGTTTATCATACGTGAGAATGGCATGCCATCGTTAATGTGCACACGAGCCATGAACATAAATGGATATGATCCTATGGACCCCGTAACTCAATATTGGGAAGCCTTGTACTGTGCTAAGTGCTAACCCGTGTTTAACTTGGAAGTTGCTCGTTACATGCATTCATGAGATCGTAAACCTTAACGTGGCAATGAACATATTCAGGGACGGAGCCAGAAAGAAATATGACCGGGTTCACAATTTTTTTTGAATCGTAATATAATAGAGTTAAAACGTTAATTAAAACGAATATTTCATTAAAACGATAAATAAGTGAACATATTACCTTCTAATTAGTGATTCTACGATCTCCCTTAGCAAAATAACACTTACGTGCACCCTCATTTTTAATATTAATAAGTTCTTCTTTCTCTATAGCACACAAGTTAAAGAGCCGTTAAAATAATCATCACCCATCTGATTTCGCAAAATCAGTTTTAATGAGCTTCATTTAAAAAAAAACGTCTTTCAACCGTAGCGGTAGCAACAGGCAAGACTAAAGCCAACTTCAATTAAGCACTACTTTTTATATACATTGTAACTACGACAACAATAAAAATGCCCCATGACAACACAATTGGGGTGCTATTCATATTCAAATATATTGTTAACTATCAATTAACCTTATTATCCCTATTTGTCTTAATAGAAATTGAATAGTTATTCACTTATTCTTATTACCCTAAGCCCTTATTGATAATGATAAACTATACGGAACCAACAAATTAGTCAATACAAAAAATCAAAACATGAAAACTTTAAAAGACATAATAAACAAATGAAAGATATATGTTACGACTTACAAACCTGTTTCATCTTTGTGTGTTGGTTCAATTTTGAATTTTGTAAATTGTTAGGATGATGAATAAACTTGTTCCATTAATAAACCTATTTCATCTTTGGGTTTTTGTACTTTAATTTATTAAACTTGTTTTATCTTTGGGTGTTTACAAAATTTTATATTTAAAGTATACGAACTAAATAATACTAGAGATACATTTAATGCACCGGGTGCATTTAAGATACATTTAGGTAAAATCGATAATTTTTTTTTTAAAATTAACATTATATTAAAAAAATCCATGAGGTGCACGTGCACCCGCGGGCACCCCTTGGCTCCGTCCCTGAACATACTATACATACATATAACTTTCATAAAACATATACGTCATCAATTAGACATGTAAATCGCAACCATAAAACATGCATATAACTCTCGTAAACACATAATACATCATACACGATATATTGGCATATTTCTTGTTTTAGTAAACAAACACAACTCACTTTAATCACGAAAACCAATTAGTAACTTAGTTTCCTTGGTTAATGCTTCCTTCAACTAAATCTCCCTAACTCTCATCACTTCATCAGTACACCGTATACTTTTCTTTATGAGATTTGGAATAAACAAATAACAAATAACAAATAAACTCATAACCTACTTTATACTTGGGAAATTCGTGAAGTAATATATAGGTTGTAGACTATACACTCCTGATCCTTGGAGCTTTAGGTCATTATGTCTCAAGTCAACATCATTAAAAAAAAATAATAATAAATAAAAATAAATAAATAAAAAATAAAAAAAACAACAAAAACTACACTCTTCGTCTCAAAAAGAGAGTCCACAAACAAAAAATGTTGAAATTATGATATGTGTAACTAATGTTAGTTTTGATTGATAAAATGTTATTTTTACCCTCATAATTAATATAGAAATAAAAAATGAGTAATTAATGCAAGTTTTAATTTAAAGTGTAAAGTAGGAAAACTAGTCATAATTATTGTCCATATATAAAAACTGGACACTTATTTTGAAACAAATATAAATAATAAGATGGACTATTTTTTTCGGTGAGGGAGTATTATTTTGATATCACTTCACCAATTTAATTTTTAACACCAATCTAAAAAGATACTCCCTCACTCATAACACCATTTACACCAATTTTTTGGGACCATCTATTTTTATTATATTTTCTATTTTTTCAAACATACTAATCTTTTTTTATTAAATAAAAATAAAAATTCACATTTTTATTATAAAATTAAAATTGCAAATAAAATAAAATAAATAAAACTTGTTAAATTTTAATTGGTCCAACACTTCACTCTTACTATTCGTAGTAGTTTCGTACTAATATTTCCAACTCACCAATAACACATTATTAAAATTTAATTTTAACCGACTGTGGGTATTAAGTTCTGTTATCAACCTAAAGCGCCTCATCCTAAGCTCAAGAAGGTGGATGTTACAAATAAGAAGGCCACTGAAGTGGCTAGTACGAGCGGGACAAAGATTACTGCATCGAATCCTTCTGATACCCTTAATATGATTGATACTGATGAATGTAACATTTCTACTAATGTCATGGCTAAGGATGGGGTTGAGTTAGATTCTGGCAGTACAATGGAAGCTAAGGAGGTTGGTCCTACTCCTATTGCTGAGAAAATTGGAAAGCCTAAAAAGTTAATTATTGATTGGAAAGCTACTTTTGTAGATGATGATGATTATCTTCTTAAAAAAGTTGATTATCCAAGTAATAAAAAGGAAGGTAAGGTAGATGGGCTCAAAAGACTGGTAATGTATCACAAGAACCGCTTGTGAGTGTTGTGAAAGAGAAGGTGCAGGTTGCGGCTAGTAAGCCTAGTTCTTCTTTTTCTCCATCTACTTCTTCTACTAAGAGGGTTAATCCATTCTCTACGGTGGGAAAGATAGTTCATTCCGACAGTGATGAGGAGGAGGAGGTTGTTAACACTTTTGATGAGTCTGTGAACCTGTTTGATAATCCTATGGCTAAATTCCCCTCATTGACACGTGATGGTTACGAGCTTGAAGATGATTACGATGAATATACGGATCAAATTTACGATCTTTCACGGCAATTGGATGCTCTCTATGACATGTATGATATTAAGCTCCAAGTTTTTGCTAGAAAATAATTTTTGTTTTTGTAGGAGTCTAATATTATCTTATGAGTAGTGGTTTATTTTCTTGTTTAGAGATTAGGAAATGTCTTGTTATGTAAGCTTTTTCGCTTGTGTAACAGGTACATAAACATTTTTTAGGGTAATATATTTACCGGGTTTTTGACTTTTTACTTTCTTTTTTCTTTTTTTTAAACAAAAATAAATAAATAAATAAACATCATCTTCCTCATCATTGTAGCCCGCACACATACTTCAGACACAACCACCCTTCAGACATCAAATACATACACCAAACAAGTACAATACAATATAAACTCAAACATATAATAATAATAATAATAATAATAAATAAATAAATAAATAAATAAATTAGTGCATGTTAGTGTGTTAACGTATTGACCAACATAGTTGCTTTGTGGTGGGGCGGTGTGGTAACCCAGCTGTAGCAACATCGGCATAATGCCGACCTCCATGGCACCCAAGGCTCTTAGAGCACAAGGTGTAATCTCACCGATCTCCCTCGCCGTCCGACCTGGCAACATCAACGGCGAGTCGAAGCTCGCCGCTACACCACAACGGTCTTGCCGTTCTTCCCCGTTGGGCATTTTCCCGTGGCCACGGCGAGATATCTTTCTGACAATGGCAGGTTTCTTTCATTTTTTTTTTCTTTCTTACTTGATTATGTTTGGTTTAATTTTTCTTGTTCCAAAGATCTGGGTTTGTTCCGATCTGGGTTTGTTCCATAGATTTGGTTTAATTTTTCTTTCTTCATGTGATGGTGGTGAGAGTGGAGAACTATGGTGGTTTGTGATGGTGGGATGGTGGTGGAGGGTGGTTGGAAAAAATGGCAGGGATGGTCGGAAAAAATGGGTTTGGGGTGATGCTGTTGTTTGTTTATTTTATTTTTTATTTTAATTTATTTAATAAGATGAATAAAAAAATAAATGTGTAAGAGGTGAGGCCCTAATGGGGAAGTTGTGGTTTGTTGTTTGGTGAAGGGGGGTTTGTTGTGGTTAGTTGAAGTTGAGATGTTTGATGATGTGGCAGGGGTAAGACCCGAATGGGGAGGCAAGCCTCCCCATCTACACCTTGTGCTCTTAGATATAACAATTGTTTGATTTAAGTATTAGAAATCATTTAGAAAGCAGCTTAGTCACGAATACGTATATACATTTAACTAATACGTATATACATTTAACTCTACTTTCTTTTCTAATTTTCAGTGTTTATTTTGTCTAATTTATTACTTCATCCGTCCAAAATTAATGGGAAGTTTTAATAATCCACGTTTCCTTTTTAAGATCTCCTAATTTAATTGTCCACTAATAAATATAAATAGAAAAATTTGATCGAATTTACCAAATTACTATTGCTTGAAATTGTTATTACAAACTTTAAAAAATAATTTAATTAATTTGTTAAAGGTAAAATTGTCATTTTTTTAAAAAGTAAAAAAGAGAAAACTTTAATAAATGCATTTTTTTAAACTATGTATTTTTTATCGAGTGACAATTATTTTAGAACGGAGGGAGCAGGCAATAACAACATCTACTGATGAACATATTTTTCTGTCAAGTTTGACCATCACGTATTACGATTTGTTACATTTTTCTTTCTCCAACAAGTCTAATATCACTATAGCCTATTCATACTTTATAACACTGACTAAACGCACAGATATTTCCATTGCATATAATTTTAATCCTCCCATACTTGTCTAAAAATAATGCAACATTTTCAGCATACATAATTCGTTACGTTACTGGTGGCAATTTGTTCATAATAATAATAATAATAATAATAATAATAGTAAAATAGCTAATTTTTGGGCATATTTAGCTCCATTCTTTTTTTAGATGAGCATTTATAGCCCATTGAAAATTTAAATGGACATTAATATATACATATTTTCTCTCAATGAGAGAACATACAATCGTGTTTTTTTTTTTTTTTTTTTTTTTTTTTTTTTTTAACATAAAGATATGTTATATTTAATGTTTTAATATAAATGAAGTGTTACGTTTAAATAATTTATTTCGTCGTTTTAGTCTTTTCTAAAGCGATTCGTGTAACATGCGCTCGTTTGGCTCGCGTCCGTTTAATCCCGTGCCTATTCGGACCGTGGCCACCTCTATTACAAATTAATTGAACAAGCAAAAAGTTGTTGAGGAGTCCATATCTCTAAACATCCGAAATCCCTTCACTCGTAACCTTTCAAACCACAATATCTTACCAATAACCAAGTAACCTTAATTTGAAGTACAAGCAAAGACACCACCCTCCATGCATCAAAACCATCATTTTATCTCAACTATCTTTTCAAACGCCATTTCACATTACCATGGATGAAACCGTAACGATACGAGAGACGTTACCACCATCATTGGATGAGAACTCCATAGTAGACACCTCCAGCCCTTTTCGCTCCGTCAAAGAAGCTGTAGCCGTCTTTGGCGAACGCTTTCTAGCGTCAGAAATTTACTCATCACCATCACCAAAACCAACTTTCACCTTACCAAAACAAGAAACCCCAATATGGAAATATACACCAAATTCTAACCAAACATTATGGAAATCACCTCAAAGCGAAGCAGACCGTTCTCCAGTTTTCATGAATACCCTTAAAAAACTTGAGTTGGAGCTCGAAGATACAAAAAGAGAGCTTAACATATTGAAAGAAAGAGAGTCTGAGACCGAGGTGGCTTTGGCATCTCTAAATGCCGAGCTTCATAAGAACATGTCTAAGATAGCAAAAGTGGAGGCTGACGTGGCGGGGAAAGCAGCGGCGATGAAATCCTCGATTACTTTGGCTCAAGTGTTGAGCGGTGGTCAAGAGAGTAAGTACTTGAACAAGAAGAAAGTGATGAAGAAAAAACCTATTATTCCATTGGTAACAGATTTGTTTATGTTTGCAAGGAAGAGTGGGAAGGCAGCTAATAATTCAGTAATGAGTCCATTGCATACATCTTCTCATATGTAATGAAAGTAAAAACTTGAAGAACAAACTTTTATGCATGCATGCATGAATCGCAAACGTATAATGTATGAGTTAAACAACCATTTCATCAATTCAACTGAATTGTCATTATGCATGTGATATTATGATGAGTAGTTGTAGATTGATTTTATTCAATTAAATTAAAGCAACGTTTTATGCACATCTAACACGTATATGAAGTTTAGCAAGGCCAAATTATGTATTGGCATTTCCAGATCGATTGACCGCGCGTATGTACATATGCATAGATACTCATATCTTAATTAGGAAGAGTTTTACGTAGATTATGTTACAAGTTAGCAAAGACAAAAACAAGACGATGGTGTACGGGAGCCAAGAGACGATGCAACAAGCTAATTATAATTAAGAAGCACAGGGCTAGGGTACATCACAAGTCCAAAAACAAGATGATGAATAGCGAGTTTGCTATGAAATAAGAAGCTAGTAGTAATTATAAGAATTGCTTTATTACCTGAATTTGATTGTTTACAGCAGCTTTAAAGTTATCTAAGAATTTTGGAAGAGTTACTTAACGCTCTCCACTCAAGAACGTGACATATGCGAGATATATATATATATATATATATATATATATATATATATATATATATATATATATATATATATATATATATATATATATATATATATATATATATATATATATATATATACTCAAGTTTAAACCATGATGCATCAACTTTAAAGCTAACTTTTAACAAACTCTCGAGTGGGTCGGTACGTAGCTACATGTTGTCTTTTGCGTATTGCTTTTTAAATGGGATGTTTGTGTCGTTTAGCGTTAAATATTACTCTCTCCGCCCTAAATTATGAACTCACTTTTTTACTTTTGATTGTCCCAAAATACTTGTCTATTTTTCTATTTCCACCAATCACTAAACACTTTAGTGAAGAGAGAAAATTTTTGATTGATGAATAGATTATTTAATGAAAATTTATTAAATTTTGTGTAAATTAAAAATAAACTTATAATAAGACGGATGAAATACTATTACACATTTACAAACTACTTTACAACAAATAACTAAAAAATATATATAATAAAATAATTACAAACCATATTTTATAATAAAATTAAAATTACTACGTTATTTTCGTAATTTTTTGACCGAGAGCTTTTTTTTTTTATAAATATTTTTTAAAAGTTATCAAAATTTTTTGCCTTTAACAAATTATATATGTTTTGAGGTTAGCCAGAAATTAACATGTTGATATACATTTTTCGGAATTAACATTCCACAAAAGATGTAAATAGTAAATTAATACATTTTTATATAACAAGTTTTTATTTGTTCAAACGGAAAAGGGATTAGGTTGAAGAATAACAATGTACGAATGTAACGATTTGGTACGTGAGCTTTAAAAAAGTTGTGTAAATGTAATGAACTTTCATACGTGTTCCAATTTGATACGTAATGATAACATGTCATACCAAAAAGTATGACACGTGACATCATTTATAACGTGACACATCATAATCACGTACCAAGTTAGAACACTTATAAAAGTTCGTTACATTTTTACAATTTTTTAAAGTTCACGAACTAAATCGGTACATTTGAAAAGGTATATTGTTATTTTACGACCTAATTCAACGGAAACGTGACACTTTTTTTATTTATGATATATTGAAAATATTTTGCAAAATATGTAAATAGTAAATTAAAGCGTAAATTATTAAAAAAAAAGTATTATACTTGTCACTGTTTCATTTTCTGGATAGCGAACTATTTTTTTTGCTTTTGAGGATAATTTTCTTTCAAATTGATCCTCTTTAGGGTAATATGTGACATTTTTGCCTTTCGGAAAAAAAAATTTGTATTAGCTAAGAGAAAGAGGATGAATTTGAAAAAAAAAAAAAAAAAAAAAAAATAGTTCGCTTCCTAAAAGATGAAACAGTGGCAAGTATAATACTTTTTTTTTAATAATTTGCCCTAAATTAAATGACTCATTTTGAACATGATATATGGTGGTATTGGAAGTGAAGCTATGAATATATGCCAAAAGATCCGTGTAGAACCAAGTTTTATCATATAATCAATCAAGCAATCTCAACCACTAATTTTTTTTATCAAAATAAAAAAATAAACTTTCATCATTTTTTTAAAAATTAAATATCTCGCAAATCATAAATCGTTATGCGAAAAAAAAATGCCATCGCGACGAGAATTAAATTATCTTTCTATAGATATGCATTGTTATATACTTTCGACGAACTTTTTTTTTTCGACGAACTTCTTTTTTTTCAAAATTTCCGCCCAGAAAAATCATATATGATTTGTAAAAATCGTACGTGATTCGTTAAATCGAATCATATATGATTTTTACGAATCATATATGATTTTTACAAATCATATATGATTCGTAAGAATCATATGTGATTTGTAAAAATCAAATCATATGTGATTTTTACGAATCATATATGATTTTTCTGGGCGAAAATTAAAAAAAAAAAAAAAAAGAAAAAAAAAATCGTTGAAAGTATATAACAATGCATATTTATAGAAAGATGATTTAATTCTCGTCGCGATGGTATTTTTTTTTTGTAGCTTTAAGATTTACCGTTTGCAAGATATGTTATTTTGAAAAAAAAATGAAAAATATAATTGATGGTGGTTAAAAAATTCAAATATATAAACTGATAAAACGAGTTTCAAATAAACTTCCAAAAGATCTTAAAAACCTATTTTTTGCATGTACATGAGAATTTTACACTTTATAGTTACAACTACAATTATTATTATTATTATTATTATTATTATTATTATTATTATTATTATTATTATTATTATTATTATTATAAACATCATTTTATTTAAAACATGTAGGGTTTACAAGAAATTAGTGGGGAGCCGAGACACTAACTGGGCTCCCACACCTCTGGTTATAGCGAAGCTAATCCTACTAAAAATATGAGCAGCAACACGTGCGACAATGTCTTGAGTCATCGAGAATCTCCGAATACACTTTAGTAAGGTCACCACATCCTTCTCAAGTTCTCAAAAAAAAGAGAAAGAAAAGGGGAGAAACTCATATCCAATATCCGCGCATTTAGCCTCGTACTTGACGCGTTTACGTTGTACGGTTTCAATAACCGCACGACCCGGCACAAAGGCAACCCATATCCAATATTATTATTATTATTATTATTATTATTATTATTATTATTATTATTATTATTATTATTATTATTATTATTATTATTATTATTATTTATGAAACGCTTTTAAAATTCACTACAAAAATACAAGCCCTTTGGGACGCCACTTTCGAACAAAAAAAACAAAGATGTCGTCCCAAAGAAAATTATGGTATGACAAATCGTCCCATTTTGGTAGTCCCATTTCTTTTGTCCCAAAAAATATGGGACGACATCCCTTTGTAAATTTTGTACGACATTTAGCTGGATCCCACGAGCAAGTCAAAAAAAAAAAAAAAAAAAAAAAGACGGGACGACAACCTATATAAAAAAAAGGACGAGTTTATCGTCCCAAAGTTATTATTATTATTTATTACTTTCTTAACTATTTTTTATAAAAGAGGAAAATGTGTTTAAAAAACAAAATGGGACGACATTTTCAAAACCCAAAGGGACGAATAAGTCGATATGATATCGCTCGTGTTAAACGAATGAATCGAGATGATATCGTTATACATGATAATGAGCAGATAACCAACAGTTTAATCGTCGATGCACATGGCAATTTTTTACTTATATATAACCTAATCGTCTATTTACACAAAACACACATAACCCAATCGTCTATTCTCACAAAACACACATAACAATGGCTGGTTACACGCCGTAAGAGGAGTGGTCAAAGGTTTTATCGTCGATGCTCCTCTTTAATGAAGTTCTTAATACATATGGCTGAGAAATTTATGATAAGTATGGTTCTTATATGAACATTAGCCCGTGGATTAGAGACCAGATTCTGAAATGGTTGAGGAAAAAGACGTACTACAAAGAGTATTTGGACGCTCAAGCTGATGATACTGGAGAAGAAAGCACGTTGGAAATCAAAATTGATGATCTGGGAAAAATGGTAGCAAATCTTGAAGCTGCGTTTGAACTTTTCATCAAGAAAAGGAAAGCAAGGAAATGTATATGGTTGAGAACTCTTGCATATTTTAAATAAAAGGTTTGTCTTTGTGTCTTGTATATTTCAAATACCCTATTGTTTAAAGGGGTGTTTGGACACCATAATCTGGTTAACTCAATAAATAACATACGAAGTTTCCACAACAACAACAATATTTTATTAAACAACAACAATAACACAACAAACAACAACATTATCTGTTCGAAGCAGAAGAGATTACTCGTAACCGGTCATCAAATATCCACATCCATAATCTTTTTCTCTTGGTTGCTACATAAAAACATGAAATTATAATCTTTTTCTCCTAGCAATCTAACCACTTTCAAAACATTCCCAAACACTTCCTACCAAAACTTCCCACCAAACACTTCCCGCCAAAACACTTTCCCACCAAAATATTTGCGCCAAAATTTTCCCACCAAAGCTAGCAGATCTGCTCTTATAAACACTTTTATCCTCAAAACCACTCAACCTCATAACCACAAACACACTGTTATCATGAAGATGGCGGAATTTGAAACTTTTGCTTGTACTTGTGGACGAGGAGACGTAATTCTGCGACAATCGCATCGACCTCACTCCCGTGGTAAACTACACTATGCATGTCCTTTATCAAAGGTGAACAATTACATACTTTTTTTTGTGTATTATATAAATAATTTGGTTAGTTGTTAAAAATAATAGTTTTTACTCTTTAACAGGGTGGGACAAAGGATTATGGATGCGATTTTTTTATGGAAGGAGGAACAACTCTATTTAATGACCGGTTCTCCTGGAGCTTCAACGCCTCCAACTCATTCCGCATGACCATCTAGAACTACTCGTTGCACTACAAGACCTTCAACAATGAGTACAGGAAATACAGAGTGCTCAAACTGCATCAAACTGGATTACCAGATAACGGTACTCAAGAAAATGCTAGAAGTGTATATGCATCCCAACAACCACACAGATGATTCGGCTGCCTTATTTCACGACCTCTATCATGACATGGAAAATCTTAGTTGGAGTAATTCGTACGCTTTAGTGTTTGAACTTTTATCGATCTGTAATGTAATTCGTATGCTTTAATGTTTGAACTTTTATCGATCTGTATGTAATTCGTACGCTTTATGTTTTGAACTATTATCGATATGTAATATAATTCGTACGCTTTAATGTTGGAGCAATACATATGTTTTACTTATTCGTATGTATCTTTCAAGTATTTGTTTTAAAGCAAATAATTTTTTAAAATTAATTTATATATAAGTAACCGATTCCTATAAACAGGACACGACAAATGCATTAAACTACAATGATATATGGAAAAGTTACATTATTAGGACATGACAAATTCATTAAATGTATTTAATTTTATAAATGTATTTAATGTTAAATTAAATTAAATAATTTTAAATGTTTTTTATTAAATAAAAGTATTTAAATTAAATATTTTTTTAATTAATCTATATATAAGTATTTTTAGATAGATTATTGATTATAAATGTTATTTTCAATATTATTAAAAATATGGGACGACATTGTCGTCTCATATGGTTATTTTAAAAGTTTCAAAATTCTTTTGTAAAATAAAATTGATTTATAAAGTTTCTAAATATAAAAAAAATACATGTTTTTACAGAATGGGACGACATTGTCATCCCATATGTTATTTTAAAAGTTTCAAAATTGTTTTGTAAAATAAAATTGATTTATAAAAGTTTCTGAATATAAAAAAATATATGTTTTTACAGAATGGGACGACATTGTCGTCCCATATTGTTTGGCGGGTAAAAAAAACACAGGCAGGAATAAATTAATTCGTCAATTTTTTTTAAAAAGATTTTGGATAGCAAAATTCAAATTTTTGCGGAATGAGACGACATTGTCGTCCCAAATCGTGTGGGCCAAAATTTTTTTGGTTGACTGCAAATTTTGGTGAAAACATGTGGGACCAATGACAATATGGGACGACATATGTCGACCCAAATTTTTTGGGCGTCCCCAAGTGCTTGTTTTGGTGTAGTGATTTGAAAAAGCTATCGCTAGTAGCTAGCAGTTATCAGCTTACGACTACAAACTATATGATTAAGCTATCTTGCGGTTACTCTTTCCAAACTACCATAGATAAATATCGAAACCATAAATTTTGATATGATTTTTGCATAAAAGATCAACAAACTATAAAACACTTCATAATTAAGGTAACACATTCTCAAAATATTTTAACTTATTAGTTTTGTGTGATAATGGTGACTTTAGAAGTCGATATATTTATGTGTCTCACATTTAACCAAATAATTTCACAAAAGTTATTCTTATTGCGCAAAAATAACAAGTTGGAATACTTTTTTCGACCCTTTAAGTTTTGTAACACCCCAAATTTTAAAGAAAACTTTAGCAGATATATCTATTATCTTAGTAAAATAAATAGCAAAGTCTCACTTTGCGGAGTTAATAATAAAGTTAGACGGGACTTAGTATGCAATAATAGATAAGAAGATAAGAAATGGATTGCAAAGCGGTTTTACCATAAGGTGTATCTGAAGTGTCTTCACTCGAAGGAAATCAAATCTACGGTTAATTTCATATCAAATCCATGTCAAGAATCAAGAAGAGTTAATTTCAAGGAGAAGCAAGAGGAATATGGTTTATGGATAAATTAGGGTCCTTTGGATATCTCTAATATGGAGCATGTATTATATCAGGAATATATGCTTTAGTTATGTTTCCCCATCAGTAGGCATGCCCCGGATTGCATATGTGCAAGAGGGTAAGGGTCGCACCTGTGTACTCATAGCCTAGAGAATTTCGTGCAAATAGCAAGGCTATTAGATATCGCATTATTATTAGCAAGGAGATTAGATACCGTATTATTATTAGCTAGACAATTAGAGATCACATTATTAATTATTTGCAAGGTGATTAGAGATCACATTATTAGTAGCTAGGTGATTAGATATCGCATCATTAGTAGCAAGAAAATTAGATATCACTATATTAGTAGCAAAATGATAAGTAAGGTGATTAAATATCACATTCGAAGTAGCATTCCAATTAGAAGTTGGACAAGATAGTAGTAGTAGATTATGTTTGTCAAAATATGATTCTAGCAATTGTTATGACCCATTTAGAAAATGAATGGTTTAGTAGCAATATAGATTTAGACGATTTATGATATGTTAGCATAGTTTCGTTTTACTCACTAAGTCTTTGTGACTTATGGTTTATAGCAATGTTTTTATTTAGGTATGTGAGGAAGGAATTTGGGCTTGAAGATTGCAGACCAAGGTGCATTTTATAGTAAGAGTATGCTCGTGGGACTAGGTGACGAGCATCTCATTTGCACCTTTGATATTTTATTGTTATAGAGTAAAGTTAGAGGGTATTTTTTTAAATTATGCATAATTAGTTATCATGAAATTCATATTGTTAGAAAAAAATAATATTTCAAGTATATCATAAAACGTGCTCGACAATCAAGCAGAAAACCCATCCTCTCCCGGAAACCCAAGTCGTATATATTTCTCTTCTTTTGCAGTTTTCTTGTTTTCATCAAAAACAACAACAACAACCCTACCATCAGTTAGTAATCGGAAGGTATGTTTCAATAAATTTTCTACCACATAGATTTCATCGATTGTGATTACGTATTTTTGTTGAGTTTATTTGAATTAGGTTGTTGTATTTGTTATCTTTTTATTTTTAAAGAACAACGATTTGAATATATGATTATTAGGGTTTTTTGAGATTTTGATCGTCTTTATTGTTTTTAACTGTTTTTTTGTATTATATAGGAACTGATTGTTTCCATATGTCTGTCTAGCTATTGGCGTTTTAGATATTAGAAACTCATTCAGTAATATGTTTAGATTATTATCATGCATAGGGATTTGTTAGATTTTTTTATTTGCTTTGATTGCTACTAATTAATCTGATTTTCATCAACAGATTTAAAAGGACTTTGATTTGGAATCATGAAGTACAAGAAAGATACAAATTGCCCCATGTTTGGTGTTTTACCTAAAGAAAATGCTGCTATATTGGATTTCTACTTGAAAGATTGTTGCTTTGATACCTACAACAACCACCAACGGAAACGAGCATCACCCTGCTTCTATTCTCAGCGCGAGGAGAATGAAGAACGTCCACTGAAATCCAGGCGTCTAGGAACATCACCGGAAAAGGTAGATGACGTTATCAATAATAGAGACATGATGATAAATCAAACTGAAACTGTTAGTGTCGTAAGTTCTACTGGTAGTTGTAGCATAAATAGCTATATGCCGTATGATATGTATTGTCGATCAGATCATGAGAGCGATGCAGAGTCTGCTTGCCAATCGGGATACCATGAAGACACAGAGATTTACCATGAAGACAATGATCAATCTTTTACCGACGAGACATTGGCAGAGGAAATTCATAGACAAGAGTTGAATGCATACCGTTCTACCATTGAGGCTTTACATGCATCGGGACCCTTAACATGGGAAAAGGAAACAATGGTAACAGACCTTCGTTTGTCACTCCATATATCAAATGATGAGTATTTGACTATGCTAAAAAACTTAAATTCTTCATCTAGTAGTTCTCGTAATAGGTAACACGCAAACCTTTTGGTAAAATTGGTTTTTTCTTTGTTGGTTTCCTTCACATAATTGTAAAAAGCGTATGTAAATTTCTCTTCTAGTGTTAGAGTGAAACTTGTGTATGACATTGAGCTCATCTGTAGTTTGTCAACCGAATTTGTGTTATTTAAGGAGGTCGCTTAGTTTATGCTTTTCTGTTAGTTTGCACTTCCTTGAAGAAATAGATATTATAGCACTATCAGTATGTCGGTTTCTTCTTTTTTTTACTTGTTTATATGGTATAGATTTCATGAATAATATAATTCAATAATATATGACGTATTCACCACTACCATAAGTCTTCCTTAATGGTTCTTTTTGTTTGGAATATTATTGATGCATACCATTCATTTTCAGGGCCAAAGTACTGGCTTGTACACCTTGCTTCTGCATCAGTTAGTTGATGTTGGGACAATGTGGGATGGGCATAAATACTTCTGCTACATGTGGTATGATCTGGTATAGTCTCACACGCAATTACATATATCTGTAACTTTCAAGTTTTTTTTTTTTTTTTTTTTTTTTTTTTTTTTTTTTTTTTGAGATACAATATCAAAATTACACAGCTACTAATGATGCTAATGTATGGAAAGCGTAATTGAGGTAAACAGGTAAGTTATAAATAAATTTCGGTTTTTTATTTGACAGTGTGCTGGTCAAAACTCCAAATGAGTTAAAAATGATCAGGTCAGGTTAGGTCGACCTCCACACTTTTGTCCAATTAGAAGAATATTACATGCAAACAATAATTAGAATTAACAATCCTACTTAGGTGTGTATGCTTTATGCTTATCCATTTGAATTATACATACTTAAGGCGATTTTTGACCCGTTTGACCCATGCCTTGTTTTCTCTTTTTTAGCCAAGTTTTTGGCTTTTCCTGTTTGACCATGAGAGATACAACTAACAACATAACCAAAATGACCCATTCATACCTAAGTGGGTCAAGATTGACATATCTACTTCAAATTGTTAAATTTACTTGAGTTTTTTCTTGAACTTGCTCAAAATACGAGATTATGAGTTCTTATCCTGTCTGTATTGTCCAGTGAAGCATTAAATGTCTGTTTGTCAATGGAAGGTAAAAGTTGTTGAATATTATGAAAGACTTTTAGACACCTTCAAGCTGTATCTAAGCTTTCTGCTACAAGGCGGAATCTTGTGACTTATGATATCACTTGGGATAACGTCACTATGTAAGTTGGATGTTAAAGATGAGAAACATCTGCTGTGCGATTATGTTGATGAACAAAAGTGCTGATCAAGGTTACTTTTATAGTTGCAAGCACAAAGATCATTTGGTTAACTCTGCAAATTATTCACGACCAGTTGCTCGCCGTGTGCTTGAAACGAATTGAAGATCAACTCATTGATACTAGTGTGATAAGTAACTTTTTTTGTAATGTTGTTTTACATAAATATTTCTTTTTGTAAAGTATATGTCTAATATTGTATGTATATGATTTTAAACTACAACTTCATTGAAATCAAGTAATTATACAAGTTATGTAGTACACATATGGATAGATCAAGAACACAGTAAAATTAATTAAGTTGATCAGAGGTAGTGTATTTTACCGAATTTTATTACTGAATTGTTTTTACTTTATCAGAGCACATAAAAACTGAATTCACTTGAGATTACTAAAATAATTGATCAAAACTATAATGGTCATAGTAAAATTTAGCCTTTTAATCACACGTTGATGGGCGAACTTGGTGAAAATGTTACCATAGATATACCATGTATCTCGAATCACCATGTAGCGTGCTAAATCGACTTTCAAAGTCGAGCAGGATGGGAATGATTTCCAGGGAAGAAGCCTGTCTGCCTTGCAAACTTGATCTAAGGTGGGAAGCGATTGAGACCATTCTCGCGAAGATGGTCTTCTATAGTTTTAAAATCTCGACTTTATAACAAAAATACTTTCTTTCATGCCGTCGTCAAAGGCCTGGCTTAAAAACTGAATTCGAATGTAGGAGTTGGGGATCTTGTCATGAGCATACTCCAGAGAAGGCTTTTTCCTTTACTTATCTACCCGTTGTTGGTGTCAGAGCGTGAATGATCTTATTCATGATCATAAGAGGGAGGTGAAAGGGCTTAACTATCCGATCTTGTTCTTGTCAAACCATTCCTTACCAAAGGTTTTATGCAATTGTATCGGACTATTTTGTCTTAAGAAGCTACAGAGTAATGGGCAAAGGAGGTAAAAGAAAGCCCTACAAAAATCATTCTAGATTAACAATTTCAGTCAACTGTTGAAGTGTTGTATTAATATAACTAGTTATAATACCCGTGCACGCACGGGTTTTTCCAAAAAAGTTTTAATTATATAATATTATCGTTTAAAAATAGAAAATCTTATGTGTATTTTAAAATTTTAGAGCATCAATATGTGTGAAAGTAAAAAAAAAAAAAAAATAATTAGTAGAAATTGTAAATCGACCTTAGCTTGTATTGTATTCTTGAGCGTGTCTCCTTATAATGTTATTGGGTCAAATGTTCTTTGATCACATGAGTTTACACATAAATCAAATTTATTTTAAAAATTTCGTTTACTATATGACATATAAGAATTTACCCGTGAAAATTGTGATATAAGTACAACTAATAAGTATGCATGAGTTTTTCATTATGTATTAATATCAATTAATATTTTGTAAAAATTTTATTTGATGAAAAATTTAACTTTGTTTAGCCGACGTAGATGTTAATGTTGAGGTTGATGTTGTTGTTTAACTTTAATTATTGATATCATATTGTACAAAATGTGCGAGTTTAGTAGCGAGCATTGATGAAGTTAAAATATACTCCGTAAAGCTTTCTAAAAATGTTTTTCCGGATATCCGTATATAAACTTTAAATAATAATTACATGAGTCGTTATAAGTACAATCGCATATATTTATTTTCATATCACAGTAATTCGTACTTACCATTTGATATTTATACCGTGGCATCGACCTTGTATTGTATTCTTGAGCGTGTCTCCTTATAATGTTATTGGGTCAAAGGTTCTTTGATCACATAGGTTTACACATAAATCAAATTTATTTTAAAATTTTTGTTTACTTATGGACATATAAGAATTTACCCGTGAAAATTATGATATAAGTACAACTAATAAGTATGCATGAGTTTTTCATCATGTATTAATATCAATTAATATTTGTAAAAATTTTATTTGATGAAAGATTTAACTTTGTTTAGCTGACGTAGATGTTAATGTTGAGGTTGATGTTTTGGTTTAACTTTAATTATTGATATCATGTTGTACAAAATGTACGAGTTTAGTAGCGAGCATTGATGAAGTTAAAATATACTCCGTAAAGTTTTTTAAGAATGTTTTTTCCGGATATCCATATATAAACTTTAAATAATAATTACATGAGTCGTTATAAGTACAATCGCATATATTTATTTTCATATCACAGTAACTCGTACTTATCATTTGATATTTATATTACCGTTAATAATAATTTAATTGTATTTAATATTCAAACCCGTGTACGTATATATTAAACTTTTAAACATGATAACATGAGTTCTTATTTATATTTAACGTAGATGGTAAAAAGATATTTTAATAGATAAAAGTTTAAAACTAATATTTATTTTAAAAGTATTTAACATATATTAAAACTAATTCGTACATTTATAAAATTTTGTAAGTTTAATGGATGAAAGTCTCAAACCAATACAAATACTCACGTAATTGGAAACAAAGTTCATAGTATAAAGTGTAAGGGGTATAAAGTGTAAGGGGTTATTTGTTTATTATTTAAAGTTATCAAAATACATGTAGATTTATAATTTTACACTTAACTCCATATAATATATTTAAAATTCAACCACTAATGTTTTATTAATTACCTCATCTTTTTTTAAGTTTTTATTTTCATAAATTTGACACCTATATTTTTTTCTATTTTTTTCTCAATCAAATTCTCCACCAAATTTATTAAAGTTTGAACAAAATCAGTTCAATTTTGACTTTTTATTGGCCAATCATATTGCTCGATTTCGCCTATGTGTCAAAATCAAGTTTTCCTATTGGTCCAATTTTTTTTCCACTAAAATTGTTTTGTCAAAAATACTACGAAATGATGTAATTCTTTTATTATATAAAAGATGCAACAAACAATTAAACAATTTGATCAAGAGATAACTAAAGGCAAGTAATTAAGTTATTATAGATAACTAAAAACAAACTATCGGTAATAGTAACACACCTGCAAAATAATACTTAGGGCCCGCTTGGTTTAAAGTAGGGAAAGGGAAAGAGAATGCAAATGAATGAGTGAGATGGGTAATCAATACCTTACCCCCAATTTACTCTATAATGGTTGATTACCCACTTTGGGGTAATCAATCCCTTTGCACTCCTTTATCAAGCACAATATAATGAAAAAGGTGGACCCTTTTGAATACCTTACTCATTCCCCACCCCTCTTAAACCTCCCACCAAGCACCCCCTTAGTAACACAACTTTATTGTCGGTTTACATAGCAATAACTAAAGGCAAGTAAGTTATTATAGATAAGTTTCTGCCAACCAAACCAAATATGTAATGTAATTTAGATTCCAATTCCATCAATTTCATATATAGCTGCCAACCAAACCAAATTCGTTTGAATTCATTTGAATAAACCCAAGTCAAACTATTATTATCGCCCTATAAACAAGCCCTCCAATGTTAACAAAGATGCTCACATCGCAGCCCAATGGTAGTGTCGATACGAATAACAATTATGTGGATATTAATAATTCAAACCTCAAGGGCAGTAAAGAGAAAGTTCAATTGATCCCCAAGGATCATGGCAAGAAAAAGTACTTCTAAAGAGCATGCGTCAATCGGTCAATGCAACATCCAGGTAATAATACATACAAGGAAGCTATTAATTTTCTCTCTTTAAAGAACTCATTAGACAATATTTTTGAAACGGGAAATGAGAAAGAGACAAATAAGGATGTTGTTGATAATTCAACATTTAAAAGGGATGATGAAACTGAAAGTGATGATGAACTATATGAGAATTACGATGATACCGGTAATTATGCAACAAGTTCTAAATTCAATGGTGGTTCTTCTTGAGACTTCAAGTTGCAGGGATGCAAAAAGAAATAGCTAGTTTTATGTTTATGGTATGTCATAAACATTTCTTTTGTGTTTCTAGTTAGTTAGCTTTGTTTATGCTTGTTTGTTTGGTATGTTGCACATGCCGTGCATGTTTTTAGCCCTGATCGGACCGAGATGGGGGATTCACCCTCATCCTTTGTACTTCAACGTTTTTTGGGGTAATATATTTTACCGGGTGGAATGCCCTTTACCAATTCAGCTACGTTACGGGTGTCTAAGCGATACACCATTAGCTTATGTTACGGGTGTCTAAGTGATACACCATTAGTATTGTTATAGTGCTTAAGAGAAGCATGAAATGGAACTCTCATTCACGTCACACGCATATGGGATTGGATTAGATATCTATCTCATATGGAGCATGTATTATATCGGGAACATATGATTTAGCTATGTTTCCTCATCAGTAGTCATGACCCGGATTGCATCTGTGCAAGAGGGTAAGGGTCGAACATGAGTACTCGCAGCAAGGTGATTAGATATCGTATTACTATTAGCATGGAGATTAGATATCACATTATTAGTAGCTAGACGATTAGATATCGCATATTTATTATTAGCAAGGCGATTAGTTATCGTATTATTAGTAGCTAGATGATTAGATACCACATGATATTAGCAAGGCGATTATAGATTGCATTATTAGTAGCTAGATGATTAGATATCGCATCATTAGTAGCAAGACGATTAGATATAACTATATTAGTAGCAAAATAATAAGTAAGGTGATTAGATACCACATTCGAAGTAATATTCTAGTTAGAAATTTGGACAAGATTGTAGTAGTAGCTTATGTTAGTCAAAATAGGATTCTAGCAAGTTATAACCCATTCAGAAAATGGATGGTTTAGTAGCAATATAGATTTAGATATGATTTATGATATGTTAGCGTTGCTTCGTTTTACTCACTAAGGGTATGTTTGTTTTAAGGGAAAAAAAATCTTACTAGCCCTCTTACTCTTACTAGTAAGAGGTGAGTAGACGTTTTTCTTGTTTGTTTTTTTCTTTTGATTTATACCGAGTTAATATATAACATCTTAGTCAGTAAGAGGTGGGAGACTTGTCTTACTGCCTCTTACTCGATAAGAGATTGAAGACTCGTGTTAATATAATATATTTGATGGTTTATTAACTATGTTTTATTTATAAAAAAAAGTCTTGTTTCATATTTACATAAGTTACTTAAATAAATTGCATAAACGAGCACTTAAAATCATTCAGACAATTATACAAAAACAAACAACACTATTTCGTTCAGATTTAGACTTTCTAGCCACATCTTACTGGTAAGATGTGGTAGTGAGATCCAGACCTAAAACATGTTAATGAAACAAACGCACCCTAAGTCTTTGTGACTTACAGTTTATAACAATGTTTTTATGTAGGTATATGAAGAAGGATTGGGGCTTGAAGATAGTAGACCAAGGTGCATTTTGTGGGAACGGTATGCTCGTGGGACTAGGTGACGAGCATCTCATCCACACCTTTGATATTTAGCTTGTAAACGCCCCGTAAACATTGTAGCTAGTATATTTCATTTCAGTTTAAACAAGTGTTTGGGTCAGATTTATATGTTTTAGAACATGTCAAGTTGTAGTGGGTCGAAAATAAAAGTGTTTGGTATAACTCCCAATTTTTTAAATATTACGCTTCCGCATGCCGTTTATGTAATTTCCTGTACAGAAATGTTATCTAGTGTTTCTGTAATGAAATTCCATGTTTTTATGATTTCCAAAAATGTTCAAGTTCAGTTTTTGGTTATGTGCCAGAAATGATCAAGTTCAGTTTTTGGTTAAGTGCAGTTTACTGCATCAATGTGTTAGACAACGTATAGGATATAGTTCTGTATGGCGTATATAAGTATACGACATATAGGACTAGTCCTATACTCCTATAGGGCGTACAAATCTATTTAAAAAAATGGACATTTCAAGTAGTCCCTTCGTTCTGTAGTATCTATACTACTTATAATGGAGGAATGACTCTCTCTCAAAAAAATTCAGATGTACACAAAAATGATGCATGGTTTACAACACTTTAAAGTAAGCAATTTTCATAATTACAACAACCAAAGCATTGTGTACAACAAAAACTAGCATGAATCGAAATTCAGACCACTTTCCTTAGAATTCTACACTAATAGCATTAAAAACACCTCTACACCCAATATTACAATTATTTAAACACAATGTAAAACCCTCATTCTACATTAATAGCATTAAAAACATCCCTACACCCAATATTACAATCATTTAAACACAATGTACAACCCTTATTCTACATTAATAGCATTAAAAACACCCTACACCCAATGTTACAATCATTTAAACACAATGTACAACCCTCCATCTTATCCTAGACATGAACATGTGACCAAGACTCGACTCAATAAAACTCGACTCGATACACAAAGTTGTGATCAAGCAAATTTAGGTATTAGAATGACATCCCGTGACATTTTTATTAATTCCATTGAAATTTTTTATTTCAGGGTACCCGCGTTGCAGCGGCGGGTACCCTGCTAGTCATAATAAAAGCACGTTCACTTTGTATTTCAACCAGTTAAAACAAGTTCTAGTGAGTAAATATGAGATTTAATTGCTATAGAGTAAAGTTAGTGGGTATTTTTAAAATTTATGCATAACTAGTTTTGCAAATGTCCCGATATAATAGTATATTTCAAGTACATCATAAAACGTGCTCGACAATCAAGCAGAAAACCCCTCCTCTCCCGGAAACCCAAGTCGTATAAATTTCTCTTCTTTTGCAGTTTTCTTGTTTTCATCAAAAACAACAACCCTACCATCAGTTAGTTAATCAGAAGGTATGTTTCAATAATTCTCTGTTACATAGATTTCATCGATTGTGATTACGTGTTTTTGTTGATTTTATTTGAATTAATGTTGTAGTATTTGTTATCTTTTTATTTTTAAAGAACGATTTGAATATATGATTATTAGGGTTTTTTGAGATTTTGATCGTACTAATTGTTTTTAACTGTTTTTTATACTATTAGAAACTCATGCAGTAATATGTTTAGATATCATTACCATGCATGCATAGGGATTTGTTAGACGTTTTATTTGCTTTGATTTGCTACTAATCCTACAATAATCTGACTTTTAAACAGATTTAAAAGGACTTTGATTTGGAATCATGAAGTGCAAGAAAGATACAAATTGCGACATGTTTGTTGTTTTACCTAAAGAAAATGCCGCTATATTGGATTTCTACTTGAAAGATTGTTGTTTTGATACCTACAATAACCACCAACGGAAACGATTATCACCCTACAATAATCACCAACAGAATGAAGAACGTCCACTGAAATCCAGACGTCTAGGAACATCACAGGAAAAGGTAGATGCCGTTATCAGTAATAGAGACATGATGATAAATCGAACTGAAACTGTTAGTGTCGAAAGTTCTACTGGTAGTTGTAGCATAAATAGCTATATGCCATATGATATGTATTGTCGATCAGATCATGAGAGCGATGCAGAGTCTGCTTGCCAATCGGGATACCATGAAGACACAGAGATTTACCATGAAGACACTGATCAATCTTTTACCGACGAGACATTGGCAGAGGAGATTCATAGACAAGAGTTGAATGCATACCGTTCTACCATTGAGGCTTTACATGCATCGGGACCCTTAACATGGGAAAAGGAAACAATGGTAACAGATCTTCGTTTGTCACTACATATATCAAATGATGAGTATTTGATTATGCTAAAAAACTTAAATTCTTCATCTAGTTGTTTTCGTAACAGGTGACAGGCAAACCTTTCTGCAAAATTCGTTTTTTCTTTGTTGATACAATGATACACTTCACATAATTGTAAGAAGCGTACGTATGTAAATTTCTCTTCTAGTGTTACAGTGAAACATGTGTATAGCATTGAGCTCGTCAGTAGTTTTTCAACCGAAGTTATCTTATTTAAGGAGATCATTTAGTTTGTGCTTCTCTGTTATTCGGCACTTTGTAGATGGAATAGATATTACAGCACTATTAGTATGTCAGTTGTTGTTTTTTAACTTGTTTATTCGGTATAGATTTGATGAATAATTATGTGGTATAATCCAATAATATATGATGTCACTATTCACCACTACCATAAGGCCTCATTAATGGTTCTTTCTGTTTGGAATATTATTGATGCATACCGTTCATTTTCAGGGCCAAACTACTGGCTTGTACGCTTGCTTCTGCATCAGTTAGTTGATGTTGGGACAATGTGGGAAAGGCAGAAATACTTCTGCTACATGTGGTATGATCTGGTATATTCTCACACGATTACATATATCTGTAACTTTCAAGTATTTTTTTCCTTGAGAGATACAGGAGCAAAATTACACAGCTACTAATGATGTTAAGGTATGGAAAGTGAAATTGAGCTGAACAGGTAAGTTATAAATAAATTTCAGTTTTTTGTTTGACAGTGTGTTATCTTTGATTTTTGTATATACCATTAAGTTAGAGTTGCTGTCGGGATGGGTTAATGGTCAAAACTCCTAATGACTTAAAAAGGATCAGGTAAGGTTAGGTCGACCACGACACTTTTGTCCAATTATAAGAATATTACATGCAAACAATAATTAAAAATAATAATGCTACTTAGGAGTGTATGCTTATCCATTTAAATTATACATAAGGCGATTTTTGACCCGTTTGACCCATTCGACCCATGTCTAGTTTTCTCTTTTTTAGCCAAGTTTTTGGCTTTTCCTGTTTGACCATGAGAGATACAAGTAACAGCATAAACACAATGACCCATTAATAGCTAAGTGGGTCGAGATTGACATATCTACTTCAAGTTGTTAAATTTACTTGAGTTTTTTCTTGAAGCATTAAATATCTGTTTGTCAATGGAAGGTAAAAGTTGTTGAATATTTTTTTGGGACGGCAATTGTGGCTACATGGCCCCTAGCCCAGAAGGCGTAGCGAGCCCACACAACCAGGTTGGGTCCAGCCCAGAAGGCAATGACACCCTTCCCTTAACGCACGCGGGAGGAAACCCCTATCGCCCTAGACAAGACTCGAACTTGAGACCTTGCCTAGGAGGGTAAAACCTCCATACCGCTAGACCAGAGGCCCATTGGTAAAAGTTGTTGAATATTATGAAAGACTTTTAGACTCCTTCAAGCTATATATAAGCTTTCTGCTACAAGGCGGAATCTTATGACTTATGATTTCACTAGGGATAATGTCACTATGTAAGTTGGATATTAAAGATGGAAACATCTGTGCGATTATGTTGATGAAGAAAAGTGCTGATCAAGGTTACTTTTATAAGTTGCAAGCACAAAGATCATTTGGTTAACTATGCAAATTATTCACGGCCAGTTGCTCGATAATGTCGCGTGCTTGAAACGAATCGAAGATCAACTCATTGATACTAGTGTGATAAGTAACTTTTTTATAACGCTGTTTTACATAAATATTTCTTTTTGTAAAGTATATGGTGTTTTGCTTTCTAATATTGTATCTATATATTCTAATAAATAGCCCATCCCGCACCAGTCATTTTCATCACTCACAACAATATCTATTAAAGTCAATATTCTAATGGCTGCGTTTGCAAAGTTGTTTCAGTTAAGGATCTGACCGCCACAAAGGAAACACAGACAATTTGTGTCAAGATCGATAGGTTGTGGAAACAAAACGTGTATGGCAAGCCGCTAGGCATAGACAATCTCGAATTTGTTATGATGGACAAAGAGGTGTGTTTATTAGCCTACGAGTTTAATTTTTGCATAAAATGTTTTATTCATTTGTATTTACATAATGTTTTATTCATTTGTATTTAATTTCGTTTCTATAATTTTTTGTAATCTTAACAGGGTAACAGGATTCATGGCTCGGTAAGAAGTCAGTTTTTGCCGATCTTTGAAAAAATGCTGAAGGAAGGTGCTTGTGTGTATGTTAGCAACTCTGGTGTTGTTGAATATCAAGGCAAAACAAAGTATACTGACCATCGGTATAAAATAAACTTTTACCGAAACACTGTTGTTAAGGATTGCCCTAACTATGAAGTTACGGGAAATCGATTTCAGTTTGTAGAACTTGAGAAAATACTGAAAAACCATATCGTTGAGAATGGTTGTGTTGGTGAGTTTAGTATTAAATTGCTATTGATTCAATCATATTGTATATGTTATTCACACATTTTAGTTTCTGCATGAAATTGTTGATTATGTTTGCAGACATCATTGGTGTTCTCACAGGCTGTGGAGATTTCGAACTGATGGAAATTAATGGCAAACCTGGACAGAAATTGCAGTGCTAGCTTCAGGATTTGAGGTATGTCTCATTTGAAACATTTAGCATAAACCGTATACACATTTTAGATTTTAGATTCAATAATTGTTCAAATTGTTACTGTTTACAATTCGAATGAAATAAGTTGCACCTTTTGGGGAGAGTATGCAAGGCAAATCAATGATTACATAAGTAACGATGACAACTCCTCCAAACACAAGATTGTTGTAATTGTGGAGTATGGGAGGTATAAAATCCGGAGAGGTACGACTAAATATTGATTGTGAATTTGTTTGTGGTGACATACATATTCAAGAGTTTGATCCAAAGTCATTAATTCATTTTTGGTATAACAGATAAGCAGTGTGCAAAATGGATATTTTGGTTCAAAGTTATTCCTTAACTCCGACGTAGCTGAAATTAAGGAATTCCATCACAAGTATGTGAACCAGATTTGTCAATTAAATTAATTAATTGTAGTTAATCTCTGATTTATGTTATTAATAACATATTATCATTATGATGCAGGCTATTGCTGGATGGTGCCGAAACCAAAACTGCATCTAAGATCACACTTAGCAAAGGATCCTATAACTCAACTCATCATGAGTTTCTGAACCGGTTTCCGATTTGTTCCATTGAAGAAATTATGGATTTAGATGAGGTACGAATGTAAAATTTCAATTCATAAGACATTGTTTATGGTTTCATGACACTTATATGAATACCACTTTATATGATTGTAAAATGAATAACATTGTATATTGTGATGTATTGCTTGCATCTATTCTGTGCTTAGAGACTGAGAACTCATGATTTTACATCATTACATGAGTTGTCGTAAATGCAACAAAAAGGTGAGCAATAAGAATGAAATCGTTGTTGATGTGGAAGGGGATGAGGCTGCTGATGTGAACCCAAGAAGTGATAACATGTGGTGTAAGACTTGCAAGATAAACCCACAGTTTGTTATCCCTCGGTATTTTATTACTCGGTTAATTATACATACTTACTTTCTCATCCTTTTAATTTTTTAGTTAATAAGCTTTAAATTTACTATTGTAGGTTCAAAGTTCAGATCAGGGTTATCGATAGGAGCGGCAGTACATCATTGATACTTTTTGACAGAGAAGTCTCGAGACTCATCAACAAAAGTGCTCGAGAATTGGTTGAGATACAGGAACAGGTAGAACAATCATTGGACCGTCTAACATAGGAATTATAATAATGATTTTGAACATTTCTTACTATCTCTCTTACTTTCCCCGGCTGGTGATGTGGATCAATTCCCACAAGCTTTAGAGAAGCTTGTGGGAAGGAAATTTGCATTCAAGATTGATGTTGTAGAGTACAATATTGAACAAGAATGGTATGTCTATACCATTGTGAAGATGACCGATGACATGCTTGTCATCGGTGAACTGCTTAAATAGGTTCTTAACAATGAGGTACGTATCTTTTATATAATTTAATATAGAAGATACATACCTCATTGTTAAGAACCTATTTAAGCAGTTCACCGATGACATGCTTGTCATCGGTCATCTTCACAACGGTATAGACATACCATTCTCGTTCAATATTGTACTCTACAACGTTAATCTTGAATGAAAATTTCCTTCCCACAAGCTTCTCTAAAGCTTGTGGGAATTGATCCACATCACCAGCCGGGGAAAGTAAGAGAGATAGTAAGAAATGTTCAAAATCATTATTATACTACCTCCGTCCTAAAATTATTGTCCCCTATTGACTTTTTTGGTCTTTACTTTTCAACTTTGACTTTAAGTATTTTTGTTTATATTACATAATACTTGATACAAAATATATGAACGGATTGGGTTTTAAATGTATTTTCATTTGGTATAATTCTTATCAAAAATCGTATAATACAAACAAAAATATTTATAGTCAAAGTTGAGAAAGAAAGACCGAAAAAGTCAATAGGGGACAATAATTTTGGGACGGAGGGAGTAATTCCTATGTTAGACGGTCCAATGATTGTTCTACCTGTTCCTGTATCTCAACCAATTCTCGAGCACTTTTGTTGATGAGTCTCGAGACTTCTCTCTCAAAAAGTATCAATGATGTACTGCCGCTCCCATCGATAACCCTTATCTGAACTTTGAACCTACAATAGTAAATTTAAAGCTTATTAACTGACAAATTAAAAGGATGAGAAAGTACGTATGTATAATTAACTGAGTAATAAAATAACTAGGGATAACAAACTGTGGATTTGTATTGCAAGTCTTACACTACATGTTATCACTTCTTTGGTTCATATCAGCAGCCCCATCCCCCTCCACATCAACAACGATTTCATTCTTATTGCTCACCTTTTTGCTGCATTTACGACAACTCATGTAAAACCATGAGTTCTCAGTCTCTAAGCATAGAATAGATGCAAGCAATACATCATAGCCAGACTGCAACATGTAAAATATACAATGTTATTCATTTTACAATCATATAAAGTGGTATTCATATAAGTGTCTTGAAAACATAAACATTGTATTCTGAATTGAAATTTTACATTCGTACCTCATCTAAATCCCTAATTTCTTCAATGGAACGAATCGGAAACCGGTTCAGAAACTCATGATGAGTTGAGTTATAGGATCCTTTGCTAAGTGTGATCTTAGATGCAGTTTTGGTTTCGGCACCATCCAGCAATAGCCTGCATCATAATGATAATATGTTATTAATAATATGAATCAGAGATCAACTACAATTATTTAATTTAATTGACAAATCTGGTTAACATACTTGTGATGGAATTCCTTAATTTCAGCTATGTCGGAGTTAAGGAATAACTTTGAACCAAAATATCCATTTTGCACACTCTGCTTATCTTACTGTTATACAAAAAATGGATTAATGAATTTGGATCAAATTATGTCTCTTGAATATATATGTCACCACAAACAAATTCACAATCAATATTTAGTCGTACCTCTCCAAATTTTATACCTCCCATACTGCACAATTACAACAATCTTGTGTTTAGAGGAGTTGTCATCATTACTTATGTAATCATTGATTTGCCTTGCATACTCTCCACAAAAGGTGCAAACTTATTTCATTCGAACCGTAACAGTAACAATTTGAACTATTATTGAATCTAAAATCTAAAATGTGTAATACAGTTTATGTTAAACGTTTCAAATGAGACATACCTCAAATCCTGAAGTTGGCACTACAATTTCTGTCCAGGTTTGCCATTAATTTCCATCAGTTCAAAATCTCCACAGCCTGTGAAAACACCAACGATGTCTTGCAAAAATAATCAACAATCTGATGTAGAAACTAAAATGTGTGAATAACATATACAATATGATTGAAACAATATAATTTAATACTAAACTCACCAACACAACCATTCTCAACGATATGGTTTTTTAGTATTTTCTCAAATTCTACAAACTGAAATCGATTTCCCGTAACTTCAAAGTCAGTGCATTCCTTAACAACAGTGTTTCTGTAAAAGTTTATTTTATACCGATGGTCAGTATACTTTGTTTTGCCTTGACATTCAGCAACACCAAAGTTGCTAACATACACAGAAGCACCTTTCCTTCAGCATTTTTTCAAAGATTGGCAAAAACCGACTTCTTACCGAGCCATGAATCCTGTTAAGATTACCAAAAATTATAGAAACGGAAGTAAATAGAAATGAATAAAACATTATGTAAACACACCACTTTGTCCATCATAAGAAATTCCAGATTGTCTATGCCTAGCAGCTTGCCATACACGTTTTGTTTCCACAACCTATCGATCTTGACACAAATTGTCTGTGTTTCCTTTGTGGCGGTTAGATCCTTAACTGAAACAACCTTTACAAACGCATCCATTAGAATATTGATTTTAATAGATATTGTTGTGAGTGATGAAAATGACTGGTGCGGGATAGGCTATTTATACAATAAGGATATTAGGGTTTCACAGAATAATCCGGTTTTCAAAAAAATTTAAGTTTTGTTATTATCACATTTCATTGATTTTAAAAAAATAAAGACTAAAATACATCGTTGGTCCGTAAACTTTCCACGAAACATTGCCATGCACCTTAACTTTTGAAAAACGTCTCCGTGCGTCCCTCCTCAAGTTTTTTGAGGTCGATTGTGTCCTTTGACCCGTTTTCCGTCGGTCAACGACGTTTTCTACCGTTACATTTTGTTTTTAGCACAAGGGCAATACCGTCATTATGTAATACCATGTGCTAAGTCACACGCGGTATATGCAGATGCTACAGTAATTATATGATAATAAAAGCTAAACGTATTCACCACTCATCCCTAAACTCTCCTCTCTCTCATCAAATCTTATCCTAAAGTATTTCCGATCAAATCTTAAGAATGGCGCGATGCGGATGTGGCAGGTTGGCGGTCCTAAGGACCTGTTGGAACAATGTCAACGCCGGAAGGCTTTATTATAATTGTCCGGTGGAGGTGCGTTCATGGTTGGGTTGCTTTAAGTTAAAATGTCACGTTTAGTTTAATCAATGTTTTAGTCTAATGGTTGTTTTTGATTACATGTTTATGTTCAAGTTACGAGTATAAGCATCAAAGTCTTGATTTTAGATTATTAATTTTTAAGGATCCACATGTCCTTTCAATGGATGGTACGATCCACCAATGCCACCAAGAGCAAAGGAGGTGATCCTCTACTTGAGGAGGCACATTCACCGTAATGAGGCGGCATTACAACAATGCCAAGCACGCCTCATGGCTGAGACATTAGAGGCCGTCAACGCCCGAGACAATGCAATCGAGGTAGAGGCTGCTCACCAAGCAGCTATAGCTGAGCTCCATCTGGAGAAGGAGAAAGTTTACCGCTTGAGGAACTTGTGTGTTGTATCCTGGATACTCATTGTTTTAGGCTATGTTTGGCACAAAGCTTTTTGAAGCTTTTTTGGGCAATGAGCGGTGAACAATGAGCTTTTTGATTTATAGTGTTCGTTTGGCATGAGAGTTGTGGGCTTTGCTATTTTTTAGGAAAGCTCATTTTTCCAATGCTTCTTTATGAAACTGTGAGTTTTTTTGGCTACTGCTCACAGCTCACTGCTACTGCTCACAGCTACTTTTGCCAAACATATCCTTAGTTTGCATATGATGTATGTAGTGTCTTTAGAAAGACATGTTTTTTGTGTTTTGCAAAGCTTTCTAGAATGTAGAATACATGTACAGTAGTGTGGTTAGTGTTTTATGGAAGCGTTATTGTAGGTGTAGGTTGTTTAGTGTTATATGAAAGTGTCATTGTAGGTTGACTAGTAGAAAGCTTTGACTTCATCAAATTTGGGTAATTGGCTATGACTAATACAAAGCTTTGACTTATTAGCTCTCTGTCAAAATACAAAAAACATCAGCCAAGTAAGAACGCAAGCATGATATGATTTCTTACATAATGCAAAATGGATATATTTCCAAATGCATAAAATTTAGTACACACACTTTTATATTTAGTTTACAAATCCCAGCCCAAATTAAAATTAAAAAAAATAATAATAATTTAATTTAATTTTTTAATCCTAAACCCAATTGAAACCCCCCAACCAAACTGGCCCTAAATGAATTGTTTGGTTGATACTTAAGTCATTCCTTGTTATTTTTGCTTTATTCCGATTGACACCCACATCTTAGCCACACACTTTTTCTCTCTTTGAATTTTTTTGTCCTTTCGTTACAGTTAAAAAATTAAATGTTTTTAAATAAATATATAAATTAAATAATTATTAATTTTCTCTTTTATACAATTTTTTCAAACTACTCCTAAATTCAAATCCGATTCTAAACCCACTTACAAACCAAACGCCAAACGGGCCCTTAATAATTCAGTTACGAGATTGTGTGAATCCTTGATGTCATCAAAATCGAATAATTATACGAGTTATGTAGTACACATCTTGGATACACCAAGAACACAGTAAAATTAATGAAGTTGATCAGAGAGGGTGTATTACAGTAACCAATGGCTAATTAAAAGGGATGTCTTATATTAACAGGGTCTACCCCTCTAAACTGCATGTGGACAGTCCTTGTCCCCCTATTTTTGTCCCCCTTTATTTCAGTACAACACATTTTTTTGCTTAAGTGTTTAACTTATTAAACTTTATATTTTCTGTTCCGCACTTTCAGGTTTATAGCTTTTTGATATAAACAAAATTATAAAAATAAAAAAAAAATCAAAAAAATAAAATAAAATAAAATAAAAATGGGGGGGTCAAAATAAAAAAACCACTCGTCCTTATAACCCATCCCAATTAAAAAGCGAATATAAAAGTACATTTATTTCCAAAGATAAATAGATCAAGTCTACTGTCACTATCAAACCACTCATAAAATTGTTCAATTGTTTATGGAAATTCACAGTAGCTCTTGGCCTTCTAAATAGACATACTTTGCTTCCCTTGGCGCTCCCTTCAAAACAGAGTCAGCATCTAGCCCATGGCACGAATAGAAACTGATGACATATTGGTTAACCAGATTGGAATTTCTCCGGTGAGGTGAGGTGTTTTACTTCTTCTGGAATTGTCTCCCAATGACTCCAACCATACAAAAAATAGACCGAACGTTGCTCCTCTGCTTCTCTATCCCTTTGAGACTTGGGAAACAATCAAGCTCCTTCGAGAATGGCCCAATATCTAACCTATCTAACAAGGTAAGACTGTCAATTCCACCAGGCAAGGAAGTCATTTTGTGACAATAGCTAATCTGCTGTTCCCTCAAAGAACCACCTTTGTTGTGCAAATCGGGTATTCCTAAAAGACTATGACAGTTGTAGATATTTAGAATTTCAAGAGATGTGAGCCCTTATAAACTCCGGATGGACTCGAGATTTGTGCACCTGGATATCTCTAATTTAACAAGAGGATGATTTTCGGGCAATCTTTTATGGACAACGTCTCGAGCACATGCGATATCATCGTTGAGGAGTTCGTTGCTGCATCTGTCCACTTTTCCAACCTTTTTATACCATGTAGTTTGAGCTTTCTCAACGATAGAGATAAGGGCTCACTTGATCTTAGGCCAACAGAGCTACTTTAACTTGCCAATCTGTCGATATCAATTAACACTAGATCACAAAGAAGTGGCAGCTTCCAAACCATTGAAGACCGAGGAAGTTGTGACACCAAGATAATGTCACATCCACAAGTTTGTCAAGGGGAATCCATTTCCCTCCGGTAATAGTTGACATATTCATTAACTATGTAGGAAAACAATCACTTGAAAAGTTTTCGATTGTCAAGCTTTTCACATTCACGTGGGTTTGCAAGCCTTCCAATATGTCCTTGTCCTTTGGCCTCCCGCTCTCATTGCTTTCCTTCCAGCAAAACTTTATCCTGTATAGATTCTATTTTCCAACAAAATCTATAGCTTCTTCTTTACTGCCAACTTCTTCAAGATTATAAATGTGAAGCTTCCCCCAAGGTGTTTCAAACGGCCTAGCTCTTCAATCTGATATCCTTCTTTCGAACCACACTAAAGTAGGACAATGTTCATAGAGAAGTCAACCGTCCCACGTCCTTAGGGAAGATAACATTATCTTCAAACTCGAGATGGCGTAGGCTTATCAAATTTCATATGCCTTCTGGGAATTTCTTAAACTTGTTACAATAACACAGCTTCAAAGTTTGCAGCTGGTGAAATTTAGTGATAGATTTTGGAAGAACCTTTATATTGGTATATGACAAATCAAGATACCTGAGATGCACCAAATCTCCAACTGAATCATGTAATCCCTGTTCGTGTAACTTCAGTTAACTTTAGGATACACAAGCACTTGAAATCTTGAAATGAAATCTGTCTCAACTCCTTTCAAGAACAGTGTGTGCAAATTTCTACTTGCCATACCCTCTATGAATTTATAAAAAACTGAATTGTTGTCTTTTTTTTGGGTGCATAAATAGATGTTTCACATGAGGCATGGGTACTTCATCGTTAGTCGGAACCATCAAACATAAGCTTTCATCACCTGAAACATGTAAAGAAAGATCATGCACTAGATCATGCATTTTACAACTATAAACGAAACCATACTCATCCATTTCAACATCTTGGAATAAGGAATTGCTTACCAATATTTTGAAAATATCATTTCCCACATCTTCATATCACTGTTTCTTTCGCCATCCATTTGAAGCAACCCCAATGCCATCCAAAGTTGGATAAGTTTTTCTTTTTTCATGACGTGATCCTTCTCAAAGATCGAACAATATGCAAAACATTGCTTGGCAATCGAATTCGGCAAACTATCAGCGCTTACGGACAACCACTTATCTTTGTCCACCGCTATAATTTTGCAACATGCTTCCTATTATTTTACTAAAAATGGCAAACCACGACATTTCTTCACCATATCACGCCCTATTTCCTCCAATTCAGCCAACGGTTTTGCTCTTTCTTTAAACATGAACCAACCCTCATCATCTGAAAGACCTTTCAAAGTACAAGAATCCTTTGTCATATCGATTGCTCCAATTTCAAGTTTTCGTGTGGTGACAATAAAACCAATCATTTTGTGAATTCACATTTACCATACAACTCCTAAAATCAACCCGGTATGCCCTCTCTTCGTCCCACATATCATCCAGGACTAGCAAATATCTTTTTGATCCAAACGCTTCTCGAAGATTTTTAATCAAATTTTCTCTAGTTGTTATCTCACATTTCTTGCCGGTTAGGGATTCATAGACCATTTCAGAAGTCTATTGATGTCAACTTTAACCGACACACATAACCAAGTTTTAACATCAAATCGTTTTTGGATGTTAAGATTACTGTAGACCGACTTAGCTAAAGTGGTTTTCCCAATCCCACCCATTCCGACAACCGGAACTATTGTAAGTTTGTCTTTTTTTCTTGAATCCTGATAAAAGCCCCACTATATGTAGTTCATCTTTCTCCCTCCCAACAATCTTAAATTCGTCTAAATATCAATGGGTGTCCTTATGAACACTATTTAGAACAGGGCTTTGCTGTTCCAAATAGTCTTCATAAGGAGACTCATTCATATTTAGACGAATTCAAGATTGTTGGGAGAGAGAAAGATGAACTACATATAGTGGAGCTTTTAACAGGATCAAGAAAAGAAGACAAATTTACATTAGTTCTAGTTGTGGGAATGGGTGGGATTGGCAAGACCACTTTAGCTAAGTCACCCTCTCAACCCTTTTGTTGCTCGGCATCACGTAACTTGGCCCGAATCATCTCCAACTTGTTATGAAGGATCTACAAATTATCTGTGAAACCCAAAGCAAAGGCAAATTCATTAGCAACTAATGAAAATGCCTTTTCCAATATCACCTCAGCAGCTGCAGTTACAAAGGCCTCAATCATTTTCATTGTTAAGAAAAACAAGAAAAACAAAAATGAGGGAAGTTTTAATACTTGTAAGCATAAGAGTAAGTCTGTTATGGTTTCAAATGTTGTGTTAACTCTAATAAATAATCATTAACTTGGTCAACACCTGCATCTTTATCCAAATCCAGAATATTATCAATTTGTGGAATCGATACTTACACGGAGGTTTCTTATTTGCACACGGAAATTTAAAGTAATTAGACTAATATACCCCCATACTATCTACCCTTTCTAGGCCAGAAAAATTGTGGTTTGGTGCTAAGTGACTATTCATAAGACAATTTGTGAGTGTGCTTTCTTTCATCCACTACTACTGTTTGGTGAACACTAAATGCCTGAGATTAGGTAGTATGATTTATTTTCGTATAAACAACCACAACTAAACAGGAACACTACTACTCTCGTTAAGTAAACAAAATAGCCTATTTTTTGTAAACTTATTCTCCTCCTATAATCCAGCAGTATACATGACAACATGGAGGTTTGGATTTACTTAATTCACTCGTACGTAATGATGAAGTGAATACAAGCAAGCAACAGTATAATGATGAAAACAATAGAAGCAAACAAACATAATATAAGCAGTAATTAATATATGTGTAAAATACCATTTATAAGAGAATACCTCTGAGATTGCTTCTCCTCTGAGATTCCTTTTTCTTTCTTTCTTTTTTTTCTTTTTTTTTTTTTTTCTTATACATTTTTTTTTTTTGGGGGTCTGTGTGTGTGCTTTGTTTTGAGGAGGAGAAAGTGTGCTTGTGTTTGATTTTTTTTAGGTCTGTGTTTTGTTATGTGTTTTAGGTTTTGGTTGTGTTGTTATGGGCTGGGCTTGAATGGGTTTGTAGTTGCCTATTATCATTCATATACAAATGGACCAAAATTCATTTTCAAATGGACCAAAATTGAAGTTAGTTTTTCGTAACCTTTTTTTTTTAAGTTCCGTATTTTTATTGAATGAATATTTAGTTTGTGTTAGAATTAAAAATAATAATAATAATAAATAAATAAATAAATAATAAATAAATTTGACGTAAGGCCCAAAAAGTGTGAAACGGCACGCAAACGGCATGTGAAACAAATGATGGATATTTTTTGTGTGTGAATGTGAAATGTGAAAAGCTGACGTAGCGTTCATTTGGTACAAATGGCACGGTAACGACGTGTTATCACACCTCTTGCTCTTAGTACAAAGCTTTAACTATGTGAAAATAATCGAAGCAAAAATCCAAACCATGTATCAGCTACCATTTGTTTTACGTTATCCGAGGCCTAATTCTGAAAAAAAAAATTACTCTTTTTTTTAGTTTTTCTACATTGTAAGCATTTGTGAGCGTGTTGGAGCAACTAGCGATAAACGTGGGGCAACTAGCAGTTGAATCATCTGTAATTGCTCTCATTTAAAACGCATCATCAAAAAGCATTTCGATCTAACCGCTAGCATTTTGACTCTCAGGTTACATATATCCCCCTTTTATTTATTTAAAGATTTTTTTATGTTAACGTATATATGTTTTTTTAGGTCATTTTACACTTTATAATTACAACAGCAACTATATTACCAAAAACTTTTATCTAACAAATAGCTATAATTGTTACTGATCGTTGCTACTACTTGCTGCTCTTGCTACATTTCGTCAAACATGTCATTGTTACAATTCTTTATATTATTTGAAATTATTAAATATCTTCTTTTAGAGACCTAAAAATATGACTACTTTTGTGCATAAATTGAAGTATTTGTGTTTTATTTGTTTGTGAAAATGTGAGGCCCTATATTATCACCAACAAGAAGATGACACATGGATTAGGCATACCGATTAGGCATGTCAATCAATGTTTTTTATGAATATATTTTAAGTTTCTTCTTTTGTATATTTCAATGAAATTGATTGGCTTGTTCTGCTATGCATTTTTCAAATGTTCTTACAACAAAAGATTTTGTTGTTGATAGTAGGGTGGCAAAATTTTGTAAGTTGGCTATATGCTCAAGTGAGTTCGGGTTAAATCTAGTAAAAATTTAGTATATGAGTTAGCCTTCGGATGATCTGTAAATACTTATGGCCACTTGCAAAATTATAAATCGTTAATGCATACTACACTAATAATCGATTTAATTGAATAAACTGGAAACATAAGTCTTGTGGCATTAAAATACACCTTTTGTGTTAGCCATGTTTATGAATACTGTGTTTGATTGATTCATTTACTTCGACTTAATGCTCTTTCATTAGATATTTTATATGTTTATCACAAGTTCCTTTCGTTTACTTGTTTATTATATGTCTATTATTGCTAGATCATGAATTGCTAGATGACCATTATGTGATTTATTTTCCTCATAATAATGGTTAGGGTTAGTAATAATGGGGCACTAAGGACCTTTGATAGCTTTGGTATTAGAACTAGAGGTGGACTAAACCCTAGGGTTAGACGAATTATGGCTAAAACAAGTAAGTTAGCATTTGTTCTTTTATATATGACCATTCGCGAGAGAATACGTAGATGCTATGACCATTATGTCTACTAAGATAAATCATATAGCGTAGTTGATAAGCTTAATGTGTGTTTGAGACTTATAAACACTGTAACCATCGGGTTAAGGGTTGATATGCATAGGACTAGGTAACTGTGACCATCTGGCCTAGCTTGCATTAGATTCACCAACAGAAGTATCATTAGGTCATCGCACTTATGGAATCAGGTAGATATAGTAGTATGAACTTGGCTAGCACATGCTTCCCTTATTCATCACAACTTCGTTTATTTTATTGTTTTAGTTATTTTATAGTTTAAACAATTAATTGTGCCAATCTCTCAGATTAACACCCCCTTATTTTAAGTGTTTAGATTAAGTAATATTTTTCACTAGGTTTAGCCTTAGTCAATTCACTCTTCACGAATGACCATGTACTTACCATTCCTAGCTATAACTGATTGGGTACACTGCCCATTAGTGTTAGTCTATTGGTTAAGTCAGTTCTTTATAAATTTAAGAGTAGATAATAACACATCATTTGTACACGTTAATCGCTTAATGTTTTAGTAATTTAGTTTATACTTAGTTTAGTCACTAAGCTTTGTGCTTACCATTGCTTCATTTCATGTTCCTTATAGGTGATCAAGTGATGCTAAGCTTAAGGGGAATGAACTAACGAGTTAGCAAACCGTGGTGCTCGGATGATATGAACATTTCTCTAACCCTCTATTGATACTACTCGTTACGCCAAAAATGTTTTTGAATATGGTGTCAAGATTTCCGGAAAACATGGTGTCATGTCTTGAATTAGTAGAACATGTGCAAAAAATTTAGTGTTTGGCATAAGGTCATATTGACCAAATTTTGTTATCAATGGGTCTAAATTTGTAGAAACAACTATATATTGGTCTAGTAAGGCTTTATGATATGTATGTACAAACACATATCATGTATGTCTAGTTTTGTGGATAAAATGGGTAATATCATGATTTTTAAGAGGGTGTTTGGAATAACTCTTCTATTTTGTAAAGTACAGTTTCTACGTTTCCACTTTGTGAAATTTATGTTTAGACATGTTATTCCACTTTGTGAAATTTATGTTTAGACATGTTATTCCACTTTGTGAAATTTATGTTTAGACATGTTATTGATGTTCCTGGAAGTGAATCCGGAAAGTTTTGTAATTTGTCGAGTAGTGCAAATCCATTTCCAGAAAATCTACAAGTTACAATCTCGACGGCATGTAGCTGCCGGCCAGGCCTTTTGGCCGCCGGCTTTAGCTCCAACCGTCGGTTCCTAAAATATGTTTGAAATAATAAGGGTTAAAACCATAGATAGGTAACGAACTTTCCCAATTATCCCTACTTGGATAAAGGACTATTTTTTTTTAACAATATAGGTAATGAAACTTTCAAATTGTGAACATTATCATTAAGTTTGGGCAATTTTGGGCAAAAATTGTAAATAATCAGTAACTATCTAATGAGTTGACTAAAATACTTGTGTTCTTTCTTTCTACCCATCTTACCCATAATTCATCATACCATCTTACCCAAAAATTCATCTTTCCATCTTACCTAGAAATTTTGGGTACCCAAAAATTGTATTTCGTGATATATCACCACCCTTGTATTCTTCATTAGAAATTCATCTTACCCAGAAATTCACCATACCATCTTACCCAGAAATTCATCTTACCAAGATCCATATAGATTGGCCTCATATCTAGATCTTCATCGGTCCATATAACCTCACATCTATATATAACCTCATATCTAGAAGACTAGAAACGAAAACAACCCCATATCAAACAACTCCAATTGCATTTCTTCGCCTCTTTCCCATCACCACATGTACACAATCAATAACAACCACGAAACACGATCCCATCCTCCTTATTTCACTACATCAAACAAAAATCAAAGTAAAAGGATAAACAAATTATCTCAGCTTGTATTTTATTTCAAAGCAAACAACCTTTTAAAAGGTATACCAAACACAATCATCATAGATCCGAACCTAAACAAAAACAAACAAGATCTCATATTTGGTTATACATATTTATAGATCTTTAAAGATCTTGGGTAACCATATCCATCATCAATCTATGAAGAGCATAGCTCTTTCTCTAGATCTATGAAGACCATATCCATCAGCGAAGACAAAACATCAAACCTACCCGAGAGCCCTCATGGATCTTGATGCCGTTGTAATCTTGTGGCTAATTTTGATATGTTGTGGTGCTTGTTATTCGATTTACAACCGCACAAAGGATATTCGATTGATAAGCAAATATATGTAGATATTTTTGTGTTTGTGTTTGTGTTTGTGTTTGTGTTTGTGTTTAGCTTGAACGAAGGAGATGTTTGTGTTTGTGATAAGCAGAAAGTTACCCATATTGACCCAAATAAATATAAGAGGAAGAACACAAGAGTATTTTAGTTAATTCATTAGAAAAACCGATATTGATCACAATTTAAAAGTTTTAATACCTATATTGTTAAAAAAATTAGTTCGTTATCTAACTCAGGACAATTGGGAAAGTTCGTTACCTATCTATAGCTCTAACCGAAATAATAATCCTACTTAACTTTATGCATATAACACAAGAACATCCATTAGCGTTTCTTCCTCCTCACATTTGTGCAACCATTCTTACACAGTCTATTTTATTTATTTAAATCATTTCGGAATTAATTTTTTTTTTATATAAAATAAGAATGTTTGAGAATTATTTCATTTTATACATTAAAAAGCATTTTATATTTAGGAATCGCAATCCAAAAACCGACAACATTTTCTCAGCATTTAAAAGTCTCCAGATTATTACTGAAAATTGCTTATAGTCAAATTGCATTCATATAAGTGATGTTAATAAGCTTGATAGAATGTGTTAACATGTTAATAAAAAGAATGTTTTAGTTCATTTATGTGAAAAATATGATCAAATATAGTAATTTAACGAGTTGGGAAACTCGCGCGTTACCGCGGGGTGTTTTGCTAAAGGAGTTTAACCGAAGCATGCGGCGGGATATTTGTCAATGAATGATGAGGCGAAAAATGAACCACTTTTAGGGGGTCATTTAAGCCCGGAATTGAATTTATTTGATCAAATATTGCCCTAAATCGTTCCTTTTGTGATTTTAGGTACTTTGGGAGAGAAATCTGGAAAAGGAAGCAATTCGGACGTTTTTGGAGCATAAATGTGAAGAAAACGCCAAAGTCTTAATTTTCCTTGCTGGGAACAGTAGGTGACGGCGTCAAGAGTAATTTCCATGACGATCCAGTACAGATTTGACGGCGTCACATGGTAGGGCGTCAAGAGGAAAATGCATGACGGCCTGGAAACACATAACACATGACGGCGTCAAAAGTAGATCAAGGCAGTCAGAGGAGTATTTTGGCGGCGAGATGACGGCGTCACAAATTTGTTCTTGACGCCGTCAGACCCTATTTCCTATATATAGTTTTCTAATTTTCATATTAAAAGGAGAGAAGTTTTTTTGAGAAACACTAAGGCCGAACTTGGTACGAATTTTACAGGTTTTTCAAGGGTTCTCAGCCCTTGATCCCTTTCATGTGTAATTAAGATAAGTATTCTTCTAATTCAATCAATATGTCTATGTGTTGGTTGTCTATATCTTGTTCTTGTCTTAATTTCATCATGCTAGGCTAGATCTATCTTGTGTTTGCTTGGATCTAATGAAACCTAGATGTTAATTATGTGTTGATTACTTGTTTATGGTTGTATTGGATGAATGATTTCGATGTTAGGCTTAAGAAAACTGGCAGATCTCCAATTGGTAACATGCTTGAACGTCTTAAGAAACATGAACTGACGTGCACTAGGTTTTATTGGTTGTATTTAATGCATGAGTAAATTCTAATGATCCCATATTAGGAGCTTCTTAGCCGGCTCGACAAAGGAGTGAAGTAGGCACTCATAGGATTGGGGAATTAAGTGCGCCACCCCATGAATGGTATTAAGGAATACAATCTGTCATCCACGCAACTATAACAAGTAATTAACGTGTAAAAGATATCTAGGGAGTAGTGAAATCTAAGTAAACACATTTTCTCCACTTATTGCTCACAACCTTAGATAATTTAGTTTATTTTCATTTTTAGTATTTTATTTTGATTGCATCTTTAGTATTGGGTTAGTTGATTAGCAACTAATTCCGCCCAAATCTTTCAAACCCGAGATTTTTACTTGCTTTCTAAAAAACATAAAAATACAAAAATAATCATCCCTCACCTTTAGAACTAGTATTTAGGTTTTCTAATCCTAGCGACACTATTCCTAGCTGAACGATCAATCCCCCGGTACTTGTCACTATACTATACTACAACGATCAGGTACACTGCCTGGTGGGGGTTGTAAGCTTCTCAAGATCCCTTGAGAGGTAAAGCCTGGTGCGATTCCCACGTATCAAGTTTTTGGCGCCGCAGCCCGGGGAATAGTTATTGTCTAGGTTAGAATCTCTTTTTATTAGGTCTACTTGCTAGATTCCTTTCTATTAAGATTTTATTTTTATTTTTAGGATTTCTTTAGTCTATCTTATTTCTTTGTGTTTTTGTTCGTAACTCTTCACCACCCGACATCATGGACGATGGGAACATCTTTGAACCCGTCATCCCACCACAACAAAACCCACCACTAGAACCTCTTAGTCCCCGAACCTTAGGAGAGTATTCCCGACCTAGCCACCAAGGCTACCGAAACACCATTGAGCTCACCGGAGCCAATGTGACCCCCTTACGATCCGACACCATCCGGTTGGTGCAAAGCGGATGTGCATTCCATGGACTTCGTTCCGAAGATCCAAACTAACATCTTAAGGACTTCCTCAAAATCGTAGACTCCATAGACCTAGATGTTGAAACTAGAGAGACAACCCGATTACGCCTATTCCAATTCTCTCTACGGGATCAAGCTAGTCAATGGCTTGAGCGTTTACCCGCGGGATCCATCACCACATGGGATGATCTCACCACTCGTTTCCTTGCTCAATTTTTCCCACCGGGGAGAACTACTAAGCTTAGAAATGACATCTTGATGTTCCAACAACGTCAAAATGAATCTCTTTATGAAGCATGGACTCGTTTCATGGACTTACTCCAAAAAGTCCCTCATCATGGCATAGATCTTTTGCTCCAAGTCTAAATCTTTTATGACCATATCGATCTCTCCACGAGGCGAGCCATTGACCAATCGGCCGGTGATAAGCTACGTGATCTAAGTGCGGAACAATCATGGGAACTCATAGAAGATCTTGCTCTCTATGACAATGAAAGTTGGAATGATCCCCGTGATTTGAACAAAACGGTCAAGGCAATATCTTTGCCTTCGAACAATTCTAGCACTCCCGACCGTAGGATCATGGAACTTGAGGACCAAGTCAAGTTTCTCATGAAATCTTACGAAGCTCCTAAGCCTTCAAGCCAAGTGAACAAAATCACTTCTTCATGCGAATTATGTAGTGGTCCCCACGACACTCGTGATTGTGTGGAACTCCCCGGAACAGCTTTTGCAGACTACGCATCCACGCGTACCGACGAAGCGGGAGATAAGTGGTACACTTTCAAGCCCGAGCCAAACCCTTACGGTGATTCATACAACCCCTCTTGGAAAAATCACCCAAACCTTAGGTGGAAACAAAATCAAGCCAATTCTTCCAATCCGCCTAATCGTTACCAACCAAACGGTCCACCCTCCAACCGTACTTTCAACAACAATCCTTCTAACAACTATGGTAGTACCAACAAACTTGAAGGATTGATGTCAAAATTCATGGCATCTCAAGAAGCTCGCATATCTAAGTTTGAAGCCGATTTCAAACAAAAGCAAAGCGAGATGACCACCAAAATTGACGCATTGTTGAAAGTTCTCAATGACCGAGAAATGGGAGCACTCCCAAACGACACGGTCAAAAATCCGAAACTAAACGTTAATTCCATATCTTCAGTTTCGCCACCCACTTCGTGTCCACAATACTACTCGGTTAAATCGACGAGCACGTGTTTCAAACAAAACCAAATTCTTCAAAAGGACCAATCAAGTAAAACACCCGATATAGAACCGGTCAAAAGTATAGTTGAAACACTCTTACGCAAGACCTTGACGATGAATTCAAGGAACTTCACCTTGAACGCCCCGTCATTGATGTCTTAGCGCGTGCTCCTTACTATAGTGCCCTCCTAGAAAAATATGAGAAGTTTAAACTAGGTAAAAATGAGACTGCCTTCGTTCAAAACAAGTTGCCTAAAAAGCATGATGATCCGGGTATATTTGTTTTGCCTTGTAAGATAGGAAGATCCGAAGCTTTCGACACATTAGCCGATTTAGGGTCAAGCCTCAACTTGATTCCCTTATCCTTATTCACCGCTCTTAAGCTAGGAAAGTTAGAGGAAACGGAGGTATTGATAGGGCTAGCGGATGGGAGTATTGCCCACCCGGTTGGAATGATTAAGGATGTAGTTGTTCACGTAGGAAGGTTAACTATATTAGCGGATTTTCACGTCCTATACATGGTTAGTGACACTACATGCCCGTTATTGGTAGGAAGAGGATTTTTCGCAACCGCTAGCGCCATGATAGATTGTAAGGAGTCTAAGATAGCGGTAGGAGAAGGCGATACTTGGTCGGTCTACGATGTAAAGAAGCATAGTTATGATTGTGATGATGAACCGACACCGCATTGGGTAGAGATGAATAGGAGACCGTCTAGATATGGACCTTGGATAGAAAGAAACTTTATAGGACCTCAATGCCCATTTTATCTAGAGAAAGATTTCATTGAAAAAACACATTCGGTGGAACAACTCATAGCTAGAGATGAAGAGCTAGATCCCTTTGAGGACCCCTTAGTCTTTAGGAAGATGATTGAGTTCTTGAGCGTAATGCCTATTAATATAGAGATGAATAAGTGGAAGAGAGAGGGAGACAAGTGTAAATGGAGGTGGGACAAGCCACCTAAAGAAGGTGACGGATCATGGCATATAAGGATGACTTTGTATGATCCGAATGGGGAAAAGTTTGAAAGGTCATACCTCACTAAGGAAACCGATAGGAAGTTGAAACCCAAGTTTGATCCAAAAGATGTCCTCAATGAGGAACTCACCCGTATCACGTAGTAACCCATGACCTTGAGTCTAGCTACAAGACTCGTAAATAAAGAAAAGCGCTTCTTTGGAGGCAACCCATGTTGTGTGTGATTTTATTTTGTTTGTTTGTTATTTGCTTCCGTATGCATGCTTTATTTTTATTGTTGGTAGATCATGTTTCTCAATTAAATAGTGGAAATACTTTACTTTGTTGTTTTGGCCTAGTCTTAACTCCACCTAAAGGTATTTTTGCAAAAGATAAGTGTAAGTGGAAACCCCAAATATGTTTTTAAGAAACAAACTCGATCATAATTCTCCACAATATTAAATGAACATGTATATTCGTATTTGTTAGAGTCAAATGCTTGTATTGAGTCATAATGAAGTTTTGCAGGATTTTCCAGGAAGTAGGACCAAGTTTTTCCAGAAATTTTCCGGAAACTTAACATAAGAATTTCTGCAGGTCACTTCTGATGGCGTCACGAGTTAACTCTTGACGGCGTCACGTGTAAAAATCTGGAAATTTTACCGGTTTTGTTTTTCTAACGGAGTCTTATGGTTTTTGTGAATTATTAAGTTTTATAATCTCCAGGAAATCTGCAAACTTCATTCCACAAGCATTATATCTTATTTTGTTTTCTAGGATTTAGTAACTTATATAGGATGCCGCCGATTTTATGCGAGGTTGTCTTGTCTATTTTCTCAGGATTTACAGGTTATATATGACAAGAAGATGATTTATATTCTGGAAGGGAAGCTTTGATTGTTCATTTTCTTGGAGGAAGATTTAACCTGGCCACCTTATTATCCATACCGAGCGAATCAGGGGAGTATTTGATTTCATTTGTTTTACTTATAACTTTTACATTCTTTACTTGAATATTGGGGACAATGTTCATCTTAAGTGTAAGGGGAGGGTAAAATGATGATACCTTACATGTACACTTTTGCTTGAGTTTGTTTTGTTTAATGGTAGATGTGTAATAAAACTATGATAAATACTTGTTAGTGCAATTTTAGCGCCGAATTTAAATTTTTTTACAACATTTAGGAGTGAAACTTTAGCCATAGCAAGCGTCTCATGGATAGGAGATTGTATGACTAGCACAAAACCGTATATTCAGAAAAAATTTCCACCCAAATATGTGAGGTTCGCCTTTAGATTTGATAGGAAAAGCATTTACTATTAGTGCTTATGAGTGTACCGGTAGCATTTAGATTCTAGAACTTGCGTTAGTGATGCATCCCGAGACCGCTAGTGAGACTACATTCGTGTAGTAGGATTTACTACATGATAAGAGGCACTAGGATCACCTTTGTGTTAAACCCGTATCATAATTACTTGACCATTTAAGTCATATTACTTGGCTAGTTAAGTCAACTAATTTTTCCCACACCTTTAGCGTTGTACTCATTTTTAGTACAAGAAACCCCTAGTACACCCCTCCGAGCATATCTTTTCGTTTCTAACTTTAAGCATCTTACTTAAAGGAAGAATTTGTTACACCCCACTTAAATGTACAACCAAATCGCCTTAGCCTTCCGTGTATGCGCTCATTTTTAGTGCATTATTGTTATTTGTTAAACCCTAAATTAACTATCTAATTGATTACATGGTTGCTAAGTCGAGTCATATCCTTGTACATATTGTTTTGGGACGGTTGGGACTCATGGGTAAAGTACTTATTTTATGGAATAATGGGGAAGAACATCATTTATTACCCCCGTATGTGCGTAAATATTAAAAATACTCCAAGTGTTTTGATTTTCTTAATTCGAGTCATTAGTTTAGTTTATTGTAAAGTATGTAAAAATTCAAGTGTAAGGGGAATGTTCATTCCCTATGATGTATTATTTTGGATGGTAGGGTAAGAGTGTATGCGAAAAAAAAAAAAAAAAAAAAAATGGAAAAAATCAAGAAAAAGAAAAGAAAATAGAAAAAGAAAAGAGAAAAAATATACGGACTACCATCCCTTTTCATTTTATGTTTATTTTATGTTTTTGTTATTTTTCATTTATTAGCTTAAGTCGAGTCTAGTCTTGGCTTAGCAACGCCATATTGTACATGTAATTAACCAAGATTGTTAACTCGCCACCAGTAAAACTTTCTTTATCCAACAAAACCGTGTATTTCATATCCCTACACCTAATGTTACAACCCTTTAAAAGACCTCTTTGATAGTTTATCCTAGGTGCTTACGCCATGTGGTGGAGGTTTGATCCTTTCCCAAGCCTATGGTAATCTATTTTGCTATGACAGGTAGTGAGAGATATCTTCCGTTTCCATATTGTAATTTATACATTATTACACCCGAGAGATGTGAGTATCTAAACACTATTTGTGAGGTGCTTGTGCATGACCTCCGTGCTTGTCTTTGGTCTTTAGTGGAACGATTATTTGTTGTAATTACTTTTATATTAGTGTTAAATGACCCCTAACTTGTATTTTGATTAGAATAAAAGCGCATTTGCTTGAGGACAAGCAAATCTCAAGTGTAAGGGTATATGATGAGGCGAAAAATGATCCACTTTTAGGGGGTCATTTAAGCCCGGAATTGAATTTATTTGATCAAATATTGCCCTAAATCGTTCCTTTTGTGATTTTAGGTACCTTGGGAGTGAAATCTGGAAAAGGAAGCAATTCGGACGTTTTTGGAGCATAAAAGTGAAGAAAACGCCAAAGTCTTAATTTTCCATGCTGGGAACAGTAGGTGACGGCGTCAAGAGTAACATCCTGACGGCGTCAAGAGCAAAATTCCATGACGGTCCAGTACAGAATTGACGGCGTCACGAAGTAGGGCGTCAAGAGTAAAAGTCATGACGGCCTGGAAATGATTATCACATGACGGTGTCAAATGTAGATCAAGGCAGTCCGAGAAGAGTTTTGGCGGCGAGGTGACGGCGTCACAAGTTTAGTCTTGACGCCGTCCGACCCCTTTTCCTATATATAGTTTTATAATTTTCACATAAAAAGGAGAAGTTTTGGAGAAACCCTAAGTACGAACTTGGTGCGAATTTTACAGGTTTTTCAAGGGTTCCAAGCCCTTGATACCTTTCATGTGTAATTGAGATAAGTGTTCTTTTAATTCAATCAATATGTCTATGTGTTGGTTGTCTATATCTTGTTCTTGTCTTAATTCCATCATGCTAGGCTAGATCTATCTTGTGTTTGCTTGGATCTAATGAAACCTAGATGTTAATTATGTGTTGATTACTTGTTTATACTTGTCTTGGATAAATGATTTATATGTTAGGCTTAAGAAAACTGGCAGATCTCCAATTGGTAACATGCTTGAACGTCTTAAGAAACATGAACCGACGCGCACTAGGTCTTTATTGGTTGTATTTAATGCATGAGCCATTGTTTATAATCCCTATGGTTGTGCTGGGCATGGTATAGGAGGAGATAAGAGCTCATAGAATTGGGGAGTTAAGTGTGCCACCCCATGAATGATATTAAGGAATACGATCCGTCATCCATGCAATTATAACAAGTAATTAATGTGTAAAAGATGTCTAGGGAGTAGTGAAATCTAAGTAAACACATTTTCTCCACTTATTGCTCACAACTTTAGTATAATTTCGTTTATTTTCATTTCTAGTATTTTATTTTGATTGCATCTTTAGTATTGGGTTAGTTGATTAGCAACTAATTCCGCCCAAATCCTTCAAACCCGAGATTTTTACTTGCTTTCTAAAAAAATATAAAATACAAAAATATTCATCCATCACCTTTAGAACTAGTATTTAGGTTTTCTAATCCTAGCGACACTATTCCTAAGCTGAACGATCAATCCCCAGGTACTTGTCACTATACTATACTACAACGATCAGGTACACTGCCTGGTGGGGGTTGTAAGCTTCTCAAGATCCCTTGAGAGGTAAAGCCTGGTGCAATTCCCACGCATCATATATATAGTTTTTGAATTTTCACATTAAAGTGCATTGAAGTTGTGAAGATATTAGTGACTTGAAGGTGTCAAGACATTAGTACTTTGAAGGTGTGAAGAGAATAGAAGATTGGTGTGTAGAAGATTGGTGTGAAGAAAATAGAAGATTGGTGTGTAGAAGATTGGTGTGAAGAAGGTGTGTTGAAGTTGTGATTGTGGTGTGATATTCTTGTGGTGTGTTATTTGGTGTGTACGGTTTTCTCCGCCATAAAGGAGGTTTTTGATCTAGTGAAGAAAACTCTCGAGTAGGTGACTCGGGGAGTGGAGTAGGGCAAGGAAGGTGTCCTTGTAGCCGAACCACTATAAATCCTTTATTGTGGAAAACTAGAAGGGGTGGTTGAATAGTTTTACGTCTTTTTCGTTTTGCTTATTTTATAAAAGATAGTTTCTAAGATAAACTTTCAAATCACTTTAATACATAAATATATATACTAGTTAATTTATGATTTTGTATAAATACTACTTATGTATAATGTACAATTTCAAAACACTTAACTTCAAAAGTATAAATACAAGATTTATTAAAGGTTTTATATATACAATGCTTATGTATAATGTTTGAAAAGAATATACAATTTCATATATTTTATGTAAGCATATATATGTGTAGTAGTGTATAGATATAATTATATGTACTAGGTTGGTTTTTGTAAGATTAGTTTTATGAATGAATTTTAGTTTGATCTTTATGTGAAATCAACATATGCACAATACTATCAATTATGACTATGTGTGAAATGCAAGTAAGTAATAAATCAAAGAGTGAGAGATGGAAAGATCAAACCGAGACACAAAGGATTTATAGTGGTTCGGCTACAAGGACACCTTCCTTGCCCTACTCCACTCCCCGAGTCACCTACTCGAGAGTTTTCTTCACTAGATCAAAAACCTCCTTTATGGCGGAGAAAACCGTACACACCAATATACACACCAATTTACACACCAATCTTCACACCAATCTACACACCAATCTACACACCAATCTTCACACCAATCTACACACCAATCAACTATTTTCTTCACACCAATCTTCTACACACCAATCTTCTATACACCAATCTTCTATTCTCTTCACACCTTCAAAGTACTAATGTCTTGACACCTTCAAGTCACTAATATCTTTACAACTTCAATGCACTAGTGTCTTGACACCTTCAAGCCACTAATGTCTTCACAACTTCAATGCACTAATGTCTTGACACCTTCAAGCCACTAATGTCTTCACAACTTCAATCTACAAATGTCTTCTAGTCTTCTCCACTAGAGATCCTTAATTTCTTTACTACAAGATCCTATTGCTACAATCTCCTATCACCACTACTATCTAACCCTTCTTCTTCACTTCAAGTTACACTTCACACTTACAACAATTCTAGATTCTTCAACTAAATCTAGTTAACTAATACATACACCTTATTCACCAAAGTATGAAAGATATACAAGAAAATGTAAACAAACAACTTAGATAGCAAGATGATACTAAGTTGTAATACTTCTAATAGAAGTATTCTTCTCTTTGCACTTGAAAGAATGAGGCTTTGGATCACTTGGAAACAAAGGCTTATGAAATGATCAAAGGATTTTTAGGATTGAAATGGAGATCTAGAACAGAAAGTTTTTGTGCAAAAAGGTGAGGAAAAAATCCAGGTTTAGGGTGGTATTTATAGGCAAAAGTTTCTGACAGAGGAGCGTGGCCGGTCCCCTTAAATCATGGCCGGTCCCCTTAAAATTAAGGGGACCGCCCTTTATAATTAAGGGGGCCGCCCAGCTGAAACGGCCAGAAACTTTGTCTTTTAGTGGGGAAAGTTTATTTGGTGAAAAACTAACTGATTTTGGTTAAATATTTGAAATCATATATTTAGTATGATTAAAACATTTTTCCTTATTACCAAAAGTGTTTTTCAAAAATATATAATAAGATTATATAAATAAATAAACTTTGTATTAGTTAATTAAAATATCCCTTTGATCATAAATTGCACTAAGCACTTTGTTTATTCATACCTTAAGTGATTAGTTGGTGAAAGTGATTATTTATTACTAAATACGTGTTTACGTCATGATCTTTGGTTTGATTAGTTTAAGTTTTGTGATTATCAAAACATAGAGATATCGGAAGATATGAATAATGTTTTTAGTCAATTATTTATATCAACAATCTCCCCATTTTTGATGATTACAAAACCTAAACTTATTAAATCCAAAAATTAATATTTAGACAAGTATTTAGTAAGTTTACATTCACTTCTCCCCCTTTTTGTAGAATCAAAAAGGTTAGGCCGAATAAGCTTCGTGAGAGAAGTTTAAACGGGTAGAAAACTCCCCCTTGATGTATGCTCCCCCTCGTTTGAGGGCACCAAGGTTTCGAGAAAGTAATTCTTGCAAGAAAAATATTAGAAGCACAAGCATGGCACAAGCAAATACATATAGCATAATATTAACAAGTAATAATCATGGCACAAGGGAATAAGAAACATATATTAAACCATTCAATAATAGAGAAATGATTATGTCAACCCATAATCATTGTTACAAAGGCAATACAAATAGAATTCTAAATAACATAGAACATCCTATAGTGCCAACAAGGAGTGTCACCAAACTTTCTTGAATCCCAAAATGGTTGAGGAGTTTTATTTGAAAATGAGAAAACATAAGCATATCAAATGCTTGGTGGTTTAGTGGAGGTAAACTCTTGGTTCCATGGGTGTTGGTGAGTTTGTAGAGCTTGGACGTGGTGGATTTGAAGTGGGGTTTGTTGGTTGAGGGTTGTGATGTTGTTCAAGTGATGGGGTTTGTTGAGATCTAGTAAGAAGATACTCAATCCAAGTGAAGTGCTCATTCAAAGCAATGGTTTGTTGTTGAAGAAAGATGCAACAAGGGCAATTGTTAACATGCTTCTCAAGTTGGTTTTTGTTATGAGGTGATGATGGTGAGTTTGATTGTGGTGGATCCAAATTGCGTTGAGCAAGATGTAATGCTAAAAGAGCACTAAGCTCATGTGCCTCTTTTAGCTCCTCAACGAACTTCAAGTGTTCGGAGGAAGGTGATGGTGGTGGAGCATGATAGTTGTCTTGGGTAAAGGTTTGCACATGCAACATTGGATTGGCATGTGAGGTTGTAGGAAGTGGTGGTGGTACTCTAGGTAGTGGAGACATGTTTGAGCTTGGGTAATCATGAAAACATGATATGGGTGGAAGAGGTTCTTCATGAGTGGATGATGTCTTTGTTGAATGAGCAATATGTGAAGTGTTGATTGAGATGTTGGGATTGTTGTTTTGGGATTGAGCATGCTCATCAAAAGAGGAAGCATTAATGAGGGTATTAGTGGAAGATAGGTTGTGGGATGACTCATTTGAGTGGGTTTGAGGTTGAGTTGTTGGTTGACTTGAAACAACATCACAAGGGTTATGACAAGAATCAAGTTTCCTCCTCCAAACGGGTTTGACGGAGATCCTTGCGGTTCTTAAAATCTTTGGTTTTTGGTTGTTGGAAGATGACATGTTTGGGTGTGATGGCATTAATGGTGGGAGGAGAGTATTTATAGTGTGTGAGAAATGTGGTTTAGGAAGGAAAATTTGAGGGATAGTATGGGACAAAATATGTTTGTGAATTTTGGGAAGTATATGTTCAAATGGGTCAAAAAGTGATAAAGACAACAGTATCCCCGACCATCAGATGGCCGGTCCCCTTAAATTTAAGGGGGCCGCCCATCTGGTGATTCCCAGAATGCCAGAAATGGGTTTTTGGCAGAAAATTTTCAAAAAGGTTGTGTTTTTGGATTTGGATTCAAGTAAGTTCAACTCTTGAGGCTATATAGAGCATACTATTCATGAATGTAGAGAATATCATAGAAATGATTAGAGTGAACAATTAATTCCTAATAATCATGTTATCTACTAATATTTCAATTAAGTTTGGTAACTAAGGAAGCAATAAAGCAAACTAGTTAAGTATGCAACTATATGAAGATAATGGTAAGTAGGATTAGTGCAAACAAATTTAAGATTGCTTATGATAAACAAGTAGGAAGATATGATTATATGAACTTCAAGACTTGTTACAAACAAGATCCATATGGGCAAACCATGATTCTCATGAAATGATTTGATTAGATTGTGGATGTCATTTTCACATAAGTTTATGACATATGTGAGAAAATAATAATGTTTTAAACAAAATGTTTTTAGTTTTATTCAACAATGTTTGAAAGTAAGTTTTCACTTAATGCTATAAATCTGGGAACGAAAGAATCTAATGAGAAGCAAGGTTCATAAAAGTAAACTAGCGTTAGGTATATATAGGAAGTGCAATTTAATCAAGTTGGAGAATGAGTATGAGACTATTACTAGTGGTGCTCAATTCAGGCTAAACACGACCGTTTTTACGGGTTACACACACCCAACTTCTCACATAGAAGCAATTCAACCGTTAGGTTAAATTGAATTTCTAGTCAATAGATTCTCCAGTAGTCATTCTCCTTTTAGAAGAAATCGAGTTCCTAAATTTACCTATCGAAGATTACCAAATATGAAGTTTTCTTGATTCACTAATACTTGGCTTAATGTTTTGAAATACATTCAAGTTTGTATCCTAATGAAACAAATTTTGTTTTGCTTCAAAAAGAAAAATGTTTCTATCTTGATAAAGATCAAAATAATGTTATGATAGCTTATGATTAAGCATGTTGTTCGAAAAATCATAAAATAGATATTCGAAGGGTTTTAACTCAAAGAGAGAAGTTTTTAAATATGATGTATTGATTTTGATAATCAAGAATTTTCAGGTGAAAGATATACTTCAAGAGAATCGATTCAACCCATTGTCACATGTAATCATCTCTAATGGCAACTAAAGATGTGAAAGAGATATGGTAGACATTGAACATCTAAATGCAATGAGATAGGAAAGGTCAAAGAAAATCATCAATGAATGCAATATAGACATATGTATATATGCATGTATACAAGACACATTGTAATATTGAGTCACTAGCAAGTCTTAATTATAACACATCTATTAATGCAACTAGTAAGATCATATAGCACAAATGGCAAGTATTCTATTCTAGATCATAGAAGATTATCAATATAGATGAAAACTAAAATAAATGATAATAGACATAGCAATAAGAGGGTTAATTATCCTAATGTTATGTATGCATATATTGGTATTCATGATCTAAAAGCATAGCAACTTGCAAATTAAAACATATTAATATACTAATTGAAGCATACTCTATCTTAATGTAATGTAGGCAAGTTTTTGAAAAGAAAACTTACCTCAGGTCCAGCTCTTCTTTAAGAGTGGTCATGAGAGCAATATAAAACGTCAAGAAGGTTTTCCCCAAAGCAAGTTGAAGAAGCGAAGTAATATCCCAATGCAAAAAGGATCAAGGAGACTTGATCATAGAAACACTATCGGTCGCACCAATCATCACAAGTCGTGCAGATTAAGAATGGTAGAACAAGAATCCTTCGTCATGAGGTAGTAACGAACACACCATAAAGTCAATGGTCATCAAATGAAAGAAAGCGAATAGAGCGATCCAAAAAGTAGTAGTTCCTTTGATCGTTAATTACCTACACATGACAGAGAGCTTGGTACCCAGATTCTCATGGGTCCGAGTTGAATAGTAGCGAACATCCAATGCACTTAAATGCATATGAAGAGGATGTCGTCGAGAAGTACAAGAATTCATTATTTGTTTGTTTTAACAAACAAACAATAACTTTCTTGACTAGAGAAATAATCAATGGATGCAAATAATAATAGTTCTAAATTTTTCCATTAGGTTTAACAAATTTTATTTGTTTTGATGTATTTGTCAAATACTCATCTGCCGTAAATCCTAATCCGGTTTTATCATAAAATGACTTTTGAATGTTAAGTAGATATTTTAAAGATTTAGAACTATTTTCGAATTTTGCCAATATTTTAGCTTTTTCCTTTTCCATTTTAATTTCATGTTTATAGTCTTGACAATTTTTACATTCAAGATCAATTTCAATATTACTTTCAAGTCTAGACATTTTGTCTTCTAAAATTATTTCTTTTTCAAAGTTATTTTCAGCGGATGTTGAAGATTCATTTTTAAAAATAATTTTTGAGTCAATGTTGCAAAAGTGTTTGAAGTTATTTTCCATTTTTGAAAATTCTAATGTAAATTGATCATAGCAAAAATGTTTGGTTTTGAATTGTACCTTATTTGTACTTGTACAATCTTCACTCGCTATACGGTGATCAATTCCATTGTTCATGTCGCTCCATGTTTTGTTTGTAGTATTGCTTGGATCTTGGAGCATGTAATCCTTGTCATCACTATTTGTATTAACATTTGTTAGGATGTTCACGTATTCCGTATTTACATCGTCTTTATCGTCCTTGTTGCACCATGATTTATTAACATGCTTTCTTCGGATTTGACACATGTGTTCTTCATTATTGGTACCTTCAATGATCACATTTGAACTAGTAGTACATGTGTTTATTTCAACTAAATATTTATCTATTAAATTTTCTAGAGTAACTATTTCATGTGCAATATCAAGTTTATCATCATTGGTTTTACATTTCTCTTGGTGAAACTTTAAAAGGCATTTCCAAATATCATTTGCCGTTTTACAAGGAAATAATCTTTCATATTCAACATTTGGTAGAGTTTTGAAATAAGTAATTTAGCTTTAGTATTTTTATCAATTTTTATTTGAAGATTATTATATTGATTTTCAAAATCCATTTTGGTTAGTTTAAGATCACCAATTGAAATAATATGCCAAAGATCAAGATCTATTGATTTCACATAATTTTCAAATTTATTTTTCCATTCAAGAAAATGATCATTTTCAAATAATGGTGGTTTTTGCGTAAATTCTCCTTCTAGATATTTTTCGAATTCCATAGATCGTTACAAGTTTTAAAATACAGTATATTTTAAAAATCTTGTTAGACGTGGCTCTGGTACCAATTGTGGAAAACTAGAAGGGGGGGTTGAATAGTTTTACGTCTTTTTCGTTTTGCTTATTTTATAAAAGATAGTTTCTAAGATAAACTTTCAAATCACTTTAATACATAAATATATATACTAGTTAATTTATGATTTTGTATAAATACTACTTATGTATAATGTACAATTTCAAAACACTTAACTTCAAAAGTATAAATACAAGATTTATTAAAGGTTTTATATATACAATGCTTATGTATAATGTTTGGAAAGAATATACAATTTCATATATTTTATGTAAGCATATATATGTGTAGTAGTGTATAGATATAATTATATGTACTAGGTTGGTTTTTGTAAGATTAGTTTTATGAATGAATTTTAGTTTGATCTTTATGTGAAATCAACATATGCACAATACTATCAATTATGACTATGTGTGAAATGCAAGTAAGTAATAAATCAAAGAGTGAGAGATGGAAAGATCAAACCGAGACACAAAGGATTTATAGTGGTTCGGCTACAAGGACACCTTCCTTGCCCTACTCCACTCCCCGAGTCACCTACTCGAGAGTTTTCTTCACTAGATCAAAAACCTCCTTTATGGCGGAGAAAACCGTACACACCAATATACACACCAATTTACACACCAATCTTCACACCAATCTACACACCAATCTACACACCAATCTTCACACCAATCTACACACCAATCAACTATTTTCTTCACACCAATCTTCTACACACCAATCTTCTATACACCAATCTTCTATTCTCTTCACACCTTCAAAGTACTAATGTCTTGACACCTTCAAGTCACTAATATCTTTACAACTTCAATGCACTAGTGTCTTGACACCTTCAAGCCACTAATGTCTTCACAACTTCAATGCACTAATGTCTTGACACCTTCAAGCCACTAATGTCTTCACAACTTCAATCTACAAATGTCTTCTAGTCTTCTCCACTAGAGATCCTTAATTTCTTTACTACAAGATCCTATTGCTACAATCTCCTATCACCACTACTATCTAACCCTTCTTCTTCACTTCAAGTTACACTTCACACTTACAACAATTCTAGATTCTTCAACTAAATCTAGTTAACTAATACATACACCTTATTCACCAAAGTATGAAAGATATACAAGAAAATGTAAACAAACAACTTAGATAGCAAGATGATACTAAGTTGTAATACTTCTAATAGAAGTATTCTTCTCTTTGCACTTGAAAGAATGAGGCTTTGGATCACTTGGAAACAAAGGCTTATGAAATGATCAAAGGATTTTTAGGATTGAAATGGAGATCTAGAACAGAAAGTTTTTGTGCAAAAAGGTGAGGAAAAAATCCAGGTTTAGGGTGGTATTTATAGGCAAAAGTTTCTGACAGAGGAGCGTGGCCGGTCCCCTTAAATCATGGCCGGTCCCCTTAAAATTAAGGGGACCGCCCTTTATAATTAAGGGGGCCGCCCAGCTGAAACGGCCAGAAACTTTGTCTTTTAGTGGGGAAAGTTTATTTGGTGAAAAACTAACTGATTTTGGTTAAATATTTGAAATCATATATTTAGTATGATTAAAACATTTTTCCTTATTACCAAAAGTGTTTTTCAAAAATATATAATAAGATTATATAAATAAATAAACTTTGTATTAGTTAATTAAAATATCCCTTTGATCATAAATTGCACTAAGCACTTTGTTTATTCATACCTTAAGTGATTAGTTGGTGAAAGTGATTATTTATTACTAAATACGTGTTTACGTCATGATCTTTGGTTTGATTAGTTTAAGTTTTGTGATTATCAAAACATAGAGATATCGGAAGATATGAATAATGTTTTTAGTCAATTATTTATATCAACAACATTAAAAGGAGAGAAGTTTTTTTGAGAAACCCTAAGGCCGAACTTGGTACGAATTTTACAGGTTTTTCAAGGGATCTCAGCCCTTGATCCCTTTCATGTGTAATTAAGATAAGTATTATTCTAATTCAATCAATATGTCTATGTGTTGGTTGTCTATATCTTGTTCTTGTCTTAATTCCATCATACTAGGCTAGATCTATCTTGTGTTTGCTTGGATCTAATGAAACCTAGATGTTAATTATGTGTTGATTACTTGTTTATGGTTGTACTGGATGAATGATTTCGATGTTAGGCTTAAGAAAACTGGCAGATCTCCAATTGGTAACATGCTTGAACGTCTTAAGAAACATGAACTGACGTGCACTAGGTTTTATTGGTTGTATTTAATGCATGAGTAAATTCTAATGATCCCATGTTAGGAGCTTCTTAGCCGGCTCGACATAGGAGTGAAGTAGGCACTCATAGGATTGGGGAATTAAGTGCGCCACCCCATGAATGGTATTAAGGAATACAATCCGTCATCCACGCAACTATAACAAGTAATTAACGTGTAAAAGATATCTAGGGAGTAGTGAAATCTAAGTAAACACATTTTCTCCACTTATTGCTCACAACCTTAGATAGTTTAGTTTATTTTCATTTTTAGTATTTTATTTTGATTGCATCTTTAGTATTGGGTTAGTTGATTAGCAACTAATTCCGCTCAAATTTTTCAAACCCGAGATTTTTACTTGCTTTCTAAAAAACATAAAAATACAAAAATAATCATCCCTCACCTTTAGAACTAGTATTTAGGTTTCCTAGCGACACTATTCCTAGCTGAACGATCAATCCCCCGGTACTTGTCACTATACTATACTACAACGATCAGGTACACTGCCTGGTGGGGGTTGTAAGCTTCTCAAGATCCCTTAAGAGGTAAAGCCTGATGTGATTCCCACGTATCAATGAAGCATACTTATATGATAGCATTTAGGTGTATGTAAGAAATGATTGTTAAACAAAAATGGTAAAGTAATAACACGCAACAAATTCATATCAGTATACATATACAACTGAACAGATACATGATTAAAACTTTAAAGCTATGTGGCATTAGTACAAATAAATGAAAATTATATGATATACAAATTCTCCTTAGAAGGTTGGTTATTAGATCCATTTTTAGATATTGTGGATGCACCATTACAAAATAACGCTGTAAAATAAGCGTGTTTGGTCCAACATTACAATAATAGCAAAAGCTTTTACACTTGACTCCAGGTAGGTTCAAGCATGTTGACTGTGACGGTAATAGTATCCTTCCTCATAGTATCCTTCCTCCAACTGTGCCAACCTAGAACAAAAAATGTGCAGGTTTCAATGTTTGGACAAAATGAGTTTGGCTATTTGAGTTGTCATATCCGAACTTAAAAACAGCGAATGACTCGTTCAATAAATGGCAGAACTTTTTTTCCTTTTCGCCATACATAAGATTAACATTAACAGAAGTAATTAATTATTACCTCAAATTTTGTATCAATATAAAGATATCACGCGTTTTATTCTCCTTTACCATCTCCTGAAGATTATCCATTGCATGCAACAATGAACATGTGATAAGGATGTGTTTGGTCTATTTCAGTTTTAAAATGTAAGCAAAACATGTGATGTGAAGCAAATACCTCAAGCACGACACTTGCAACATTTCTTTTATCACCTAGCATTTTCGCTACTATCAGGGACGAAACTGAACGGGTTCTCAATGCTTCAGATAAGCTGTTCTCAAATTAAGCACACCGATCACAATCTTGCCATAACTACAACGTAAAAAAGAAGATTTTGCTACAGTCTAACCAATTTAAGCAACATGGCTAAAAGCAGGTCCTTGATGGAGAAAAGCCAAAAGTGGTTTTTGAAAGTAACAATAGTTATCGATTTTTTTGTTTTCTGATCATTTTGCGAAACACGATAATATTGTTTGCTAATAGACTGAGCTACACTTTCCCATTATTGGCTATACAATTCATGAGGTTTAAACTTGTTTCTTTACTCATAAAGCTCAAAGTCACGCAAGTAAGTACATTTTACAAATTTGTTTATCTACTGATGCAGTTCAAAGTGGCAACACTAACACACACCTTTTTGGTAGGATCTGTTTACAGGCATCCAAGAACGGCTTTGAAAGGATTTCGGCTTGTTTGTTCTTGATCTGCTTCATTCCGTTCCATTTTGTGAATCAACATTTCTGCAATAGTAAAACATATTAGATCAGATTCAAAGTTGTTCAATAATGTACATATGTAAAAAAAATAAACTATAGTTTCACTTATACTTTTACCCCAGCAACGAAATCCACCCGCTGCAGCCCTCATTTCAGCCAACAAACACACATTTCAGCAGACATACCCACCCTTTTTATTTGACATTTGAGCGGCAAAATCTCCTCCTCTTATCATTGATCGCATCTGACCCAATTTCTTATAAGTAAGTGGTGCAGGAATCATTTGTACGTCTGTGGGAAACCTGCACAATAAACAACATGTTAACATAATACAACACTATATGACATAACTATCCCTAAAACGTATGTGCAAACACCCCATAAGATAATGAATAGTGCGTGCTACAAATCCACGCAACAAAAGCAAATCCAAACTGTCTCGTGCGGCATAGGTTGATAATTCTGTTGACAGAATATTTATGAAATCAATATTTTAAATACATAGTTGTGAGAACCCAGTTTTAACGAATGAATCGAAGCAATAATCAGAACAACTATTTCGTTAACACAAAAAACCCAAAATTCAATAATACAATCAATAATCTATATTAAATCAAAATCAAACATAATCAAAATGTTCTAACAGGAATTGGTTTTCATACCTCATCCACCACCACCTACGGATATTAGTCCGCCGCCTTTGCCACCTGGCATTGGCCCTCCTCCAGCTGTAAACTCTCCGGCTTCTCCGGTTTTATCGCCACCTTGACTGAAAAATGGTTCTCCTCGTCCACCAGACCAAAATGCTTCTCTTCCGGCTCTAACCCAACCCGACCCCTGTCCACAACCTCCCACACCAGTTGTACCTTCCTCGCCTCCTCCTGAAAACGTCCCATCTCCGCCAGTAAAAGATAAAGTTGTTCGCCTCCTCCTGAAAACGTCCCAAGAGGTGCAGCAGGAACAGTAGAAACAAAAAGACCATTTTTTCACCCCAACTGTGTGCAACAAACAAAAAATATAAAACGATTAACGTCAAACTCAAAGACAGTTTCGGCCTTTTTCCCATGATAAATCAAGAAGATTACATGATTTTCAAAAGCTGCTCTACTTAGGGCTGCAACATAAAGCCTATTGCATTTTTTGTATATTTTTTGTGAATTGGTGAGGTTAACATATACATGCATTTTCCAGGTATAAAAGTAAAGGTATGATCACCCCTATGATTTGAGTAAGATTGGTAATTACCCATATCGATAAAATTTTCACCACCATCATCAGTTCCAAAATCCTCTCTAAGCACAATCTAAAAGGAAATCACATATGGAATGAAATATTAGCATATGAAGTCGTGGACACAGATATTTTATTAAATTACACAGCGAGTAAAGAACTAAAATGAATATGAATACTCACTCGTTTTGCATTTTTTTATGGTTACTCGGCATATCTTTATGGCTTCTTCCTCCACACGTTCTGCATATCTTTCGAGAATACACGCAACTTCATCAAAACTGGGCCAACTGATCTAAACAGAAAGAAAAACAAACTGCAAATAAGTATCACAATATGACGCATAAAAAATAAGTTCAAGCTGGATTCTTTAACATTTCAGTACCAAAATTAGTGGCCGCTATGACCCTTTTATATCTAATGGCTCAGTTTGTCATGTCTTACGGAAGGAATGGTCAATGTAAATCAATCATGAGCTTAACTGTTAAGTGATAGTGAAAACCCACACTCACCTTTACAAAATATTTAGAATGCGCTTATTGGTAATTATAGATGTTCAATGAAACAAAACTTATTAGTTTCAGCAAATAGTTAGGGGATGTTTGTTTAAGCTTATTTAAGGGCCTATGAGATTAGAATCTCTTTTTTTGGCTAATCATCTAGTGTATACGTCAAAAAATTAGCGAACGTGGTAAAGCCAATCGAAGTAAGCGCGTAAACCCAAAATAAGCTTAAACAAACAAACCCTTGATACCCAAACCATGAAACATTCCTTATTACTTTAACCCATAACCCACAGTTTTATCGGCCGTAAGAGAAACTGCCTACTTTAAACCATAACCCACTTCAATAAGTTACCCAACCCCAACGTTTACCACACCTATTAATAAACCCCATCAGCCAAAGAACCGTCTTAAGAACTAATTTCATGCATGAATCAAGCATTTTGATCCATCATTATTTCAAACTACTTATATGTTAAATAATCAGTTTCAAATAAGCAATCTGAAAACGATGATCACTTTTAATAAAGCACTTCCCGTTATGATTCACGTAGACCTGTAAATAGACACATTGAAAGTACTTTTATATTTTGTGCAATATCCCTTCTATGGTATTTTTTGCTTCAAACAACTTATATGCTTATTAAAATACGAATGCACAGGCGTGAGAAGCATGCCCAAAGGGAGATGGGATGCTTACTAATTAATTAAATTGGTTGCTGATCCGTTTCAATTTTAACCTGCACCTTAATGTGTGTTTGATAATGTGGCACTTTATGCTCTAAGGGGGTGTTTGTTTAAGCTTGTATGTGGGCTTCTGAGGTAACTTGGTTTCGGCTTATATTTTATAAGCCTCAATATTTTATAAGCCTCAATATATCATAATAAACTTATATAAGCCAATAAGCATAAAAATAAGCCGGGAAATCGAGGCTTATGAAATATAAGCCGAAACCAAGTAAGCTCGTAAGCTGACATATAAGCTTCAACAAAATTCATATTCACACACAATCTAATCATGTCAAATCATTGTATGTTCCTTAGAACCCTTTTTAAAACAGGAGCTTGATACGAAAATTATTCTTATAGTGTTAAACATTAGACCATTTATTCATCTAGAGAATTTATGATTTCGCTTCAAGTTACACATATAGGTTGCAATAGTACTCGAAGAGGCTCAAAAGACAAATAGCTATGCACAAAACATACATGGAGGTATTGATAACATATATTATATCCTATTTATGAAAATTCATTTTTTTCAATATCTTTTAGGCTTTGAATTCAAATGAGCTATAATCAAATATTACAAATATATTATATGCACATGGCACTCATTCAAAGTACTAATAATAACTTTTTGCCTTTCATTAACACATTTGATCAAACACGTAAATATTTAAGTCTTATCATATTGAACCATGCTAATAATAATAGTACTATAAGTGGATTCAAAGAATCAATTTTTAACTCCAACGTTGTTTATATGAAAGGTAGTAGAACTAAGTTTCACAATACCCATAGCTACAAACATATTGGCAGATAAAGCCCAAAAAAGCCAGCAACATAAGCTATTGTACAACAATTTTCTTACAAAATAAGCTGATTCATTAGGCATAACCCTAGTCTAATTGCATAAAAAAACACAACAGATTTAAAATACCCAATTTAGCGTATGAACCCTAAATCCAAATCCTAACAATTGATATTCCAGATTACGATTAAGAGTTAAAAACATGTTTAGGATCACCAAATACCTTAAACCCACTACAATAATTAACCTCTAACACACAAAATCACAAACCCCCAATTACGCATAAACCCTAATCCTATTAACGACCATATCTAAAAATCTATCCGTTGGATTTACAATTCCTTCAAAACCAGATCTTA